>JACJUM010005601.1:12971998-13178171 GCA_020976665.1 Heortia vitessoides
TATAATTGAAATAAACTTAACTATGTTTTCCCATTTCAAATAAATCAGTTTATAATCAAATATACCAACAACCCTAAATGAAATGATAATTTGATAATTCGTCTAACTACTATAACCAATTAAAACACCCAGTCTTCTATTAGGCACAATAGGTTGGGCTTTACTGAAAAAAAATATTGACACGTACAGCGGTTAGCACATACAAAGTTATATTGAAATTTTTGTTAAATAAATGGAACAACTTTCGAACTGTTTGGTCACCTAATGCAATAAGAAAAGTTTAAAAAGTAAATGCGTTAACCAAATCAGCATTTGATACTTTGATCATCATACCAACCATTAAAAGTTCACTGTTGGCCACCGGCCTCCCGAAGAAAGGGGGTATGTTGCCCATAATTTTCGCGCTGGGGAAGCGTGTTGGCAATCGCAGAGCGCAGCTTTCGCGACGGATAAGCTGCTGCCCGTTCCCACCCTGTATATTTAAGCTGACTTTTTTGCCTGGATATACCGCCATCTGAAGGTGCTCTGGTACCTTAGTCGCCTCTAATGACACTTGGTACAGGGGAAGGTACTATTCTACTCTGCCGGTACCTCACGTATACTTTAAGCATTGCAATATAAGACATGCATCTAATCTATCATCATCACATTGGTTGAAGACCGTCCTATAATAGACTTCTGACTCTATTTTTATCAATTGGCTCAATCACCAACGGTTTTGCCCATAATGCTTCATTTGGGGGGCTTGTTGGCTATCGCAAACAGTACAACTTACAATACAGAAGGAGGTATTATTATACTCGACGGTACTCAACGATTCGGATGATATATAATTCTATTCATACAAAACTTAATATACATCCAAATCACAGTCTTCACCTTAAGATCAAGAAACGTAAAACACACAGCCGTATATTTAAGTTTTCCCCATCTAAAACAAATACATTATTACGATACTCAAGTCCCTAATGGTATAGCGTAGAATTATCATTATCATAAGCAGCTAAAAACCCAGCTACCAAAAGTTAATATCCAAACAAAATTAAAGCATTAACCTCACCTACATAACTGACTGTTTATTTAGCAACAATATCTGAAGCAATAAACTGCGTAACGACTCATAAAGGCGGCAACACACGTAAACAAAAATCCATTATTATTCATCTACGGCCTGACGCTGCAAAGTCAATGTCTATCTTATTTCTTTTATAATTATTCACGTTGCCTCCTAGAGGGTGGTGGGCGCCCCCCCCCCCCCCCCACCGGTGGGGAGAGAACGTCTTCGGTTTTTGCGGCGTTTGTTTCAAGTTTTTTAGGGGGTTAAACCCTTTCCTGAACATGACAGGAATTGGATCATTAAGCAGGCCTAGCTAAGCTTAATACTCACCCCCTATAGGCTTATGAATAATATATTTAAGTTGCTAGAGCCGTGTTCCCTTGTTTGTTTTAACATCAACTTTTATATGTTTCAAATTCCTGAATCGCGAAATTTTTAACTCCACCTCTTCATTCTCACCCACAATGAAAGAGAAATTATACTGCATTTTGTGGCTGACACATACAAAATTTTCCAAAAGCGTTTTGCAAAAGTTATATGAAATGCATAAACTAATTTGACCATGTATTTAAAAAAATATTAATTTCAATTAAATATTTGTTTATACCCACATAATAATTCTTCAATCTTCAATTAACAAAAAAAAATAACTTATCACTAATATTTAAAATGATATACAATAAAATCTTTATCACTAAATTAATTCATCATTGCTAAACATAAAATCTCAGCCAAAACATCGGTGGAAATAATAACAGCCTCTCGAATCCTTTCATACCAATTCCCACTGCAAATACGAGTGGAATTACAACTAATATCCATCGGGTATTGGAAAACGCGGTCCCACAAAAAAAATGCATTAAACATCAACTCTATTCATAACTCAATATGAAGCTTATCAATTCACGAGCAAAACGGAGCAGCGAACATACGTATTCCGTGGACTTATGAAATTATATCGCAAAAATCTGACGGTACGCGAAGTTGATTTTTTCTCTCAACTCCCAGACCGAGTCGCAAATGGGTTAGAAAATTGAATGAGCAAGCCTTGGGGGCCCGAATAAGTGTGGAGCGTGTGCAGAACTCGAATACATCTGTTTTATTGGTGCATTTGTTGATCCTTGTTTTATATTTGTTGGCTTGTTATCGTGTTTTCCTACAGCTGTTGGCTCACGATTTAGCTGTTTATTTTTATTGGTGCGATTTCAATTAACGATTTTTTGGACCGCAATCTGTTTTTCGTTTGGTTTTGTTCTTCTATGACGTTGTGTATTCACGAAATCCTCTTGTTACATTCATTATGTTAAACTCTTTGAATGGCAAAATAAGCAGTCTTTTATTTTTAACAACTACTATCGCTTAGCTAAATAAAATAGTAGTAACCATCTATCTACCTTTCATTTACCAGTCTCCATAATACAACAGAATATATAATTCACATTATAAAGAATTCAAACCGAACTCATCAGCAATATTAAATATATCAGTGAAAGGGATGGAAACGAAACCACAAAAATGAGCACTACTCGATCCTTAATGCTCTTACCGGCGTTACTAACGATGTCTACATCAAAGATTCCTTTCCACATGTGCGGTACGACTAATGAAAAGGGTCTGATCTGTCAATGCCTTCGAGACGTACAGATAGGAAAATTAAAATGTCTAGACTGATACTTGGACTTTTTGTTTTGCCAAGACGTTCGTCGTACGTAGCTTATTGCGACTCGAAATGTGATTATGGAAATGGAGGCAAATCATTCGTGCAAAGACGGATTTAAATTTGCATCAATATTCTCGAGTGTTTACGGATGTAAGCTGATTTTTTAAATTAGACCCTAGAGCTAATTAAAGTTCCTGGCTTAAGGTTATAAAATTGTGATATACATGAAAGTCTCGGGGAAGTAAAAAGGCAACCATCCAAGACGTTCTCTTCATTAGCGACAAGAAAAGTGATGTCATTCCGTTGTGACACAGCAGCGCGGGGAGGTGTGTACCCCCCGACGGCCGCACCGCGACTGACTTCCACGCGGTTACCCCCTCCCCGCTCGCCCGTCCGCGGGTGGGGGTGGACAGCTTTCTCTTTCATTTTTCCTTCGCTCCTCGGCTCATCCAGTTACATCGTTCTTATGTTTTATTTTTAATTAAAGCGTACGCAAGTCGGCGGCGTAGATCTTCCACCCCGAGGGGGGTCGGTGGGTACATACGCGGTGGGTGTTGATGATTTTTCAATGGGGAGAAAGAGTTCCCTCATTTTCTTAAGAGAAAATTGCGTTTTGTTTTCGAGTAGTCGAAGTCTGTAGTAATCGCTTTTGTTTTGTGGAAGTTCTCCGTCGTTCCCTGCGCATGTGGATGCTGTTGGAGTACCGTAAATTGTGTACTTTAAAGTTTCCAGTAAAATTGTGGAGACGTCGGGGTAGTTAAGGTGTTATGCATTGAAAAGTTTTTTGGTCGAAAACTTGGGGCGAATCTATCTTCTAGTTACTAGTTGAGACTTTGAAATATTTGCATGATGTAAAATTGGACAGTATTTAAGTTTTAAATTCGTCATATATTTAGTGAAGAATCATCATTTTAATCTTAATTTTCGGTTTATTTTTTAATCTTACAACTAATTTTCTTTTAGATATAATCTTCATAAGCATTTTAAAGTTTATAAAAATCTTTACAAAATCATTGTCTATTATGGATGATACAAAATGATATCAATTTCAAAAAAATATTATCATTGTGCATAAAAATAAGTAAACATAGCAATTCTCATAAAGACACTCGTACATCCATAACTATACTTCGCACGATATAAACAAGCACTGATTACACAAACACAAACACACACGCACACGCACAACACATTATCCCCGTCTCAAAAGTTAATGTAATGAAAAACAAAAAGGGCCAAGAAAAGGGTGCGTTAAGTTCCACCGAAAAACGGGAATTTGTAAGAAGTAACCACCCCACCCCCTTTAGGGGGGTATTGCCCCCTCGTGTGCGAAAATAAATTGCCAAGAATAATAATTATAATGAAAGCGAAAGAACGTATAAATTAGTGGGGACGCCTCGAGACTTAAAACCGTTTGTCTGTGTGCGTGAGTGAATATCGGTGTTCGTGCGTGTGTGTGTCATGCAGGACAATAAAAGGGAAACGAACGAATTCTTAATTTCCTTTCTTGATTATTTATGTTTGTTTTTTCATTTTTTATACGAAACCATTTTAAAGCGTACGAGTTAAAATACAAAACGCTTCTAGTATTTTACATACATGACACTTTTGCATTTTATTTCAATGATAAACTTCACTATTCATACTTGAATCCAAAAAAACATACCGTAGGTACGAGTTACATAATTCATAGCATAGGGTCAAACCCTATGCTATAAACCTAAAAAAAACGCAAAATTATTTAGATTGTTTTATTGGACGTATATCTTAGACAATGTGGCATAATTATACTTTTTCATGTATAACAAAATTACCATTAACAGTCAAAGTTAACCATTTTTACTATGAAATATAGTAGAAATGCAGGTTGTTATGAGCAATTCATACCCGCTAAAAAGTCCATCGAGTATTGTGGTTAAATTATTATGAAAAATAAATTGTTGTGATGTTCACCGATATATATATGATATTTAAAACGTTTGATTAAAAAAGCAGACTATAAATATTTGTAAAATCATGTTACTAACTGTATATTCTAAGTAACAAAAAAAAATTTTTAAGAAATGGAATTATTTAGTAATACTGAGTTAAATTATGTTAATTTGTAATGTCAAACCAGTTACAATAGTACAAGTAAATACGTTATTTGCAACTAAAAAAAAATCTGTTCGAAATGCTGAAGTGACAATTTGATTCTCCTTGAGAACACAAAATCTCATGAAAATTTCAACTAATCAGATCACAAAAATAATTATATAAATAATACGTAAATAAAGTAGTAGGCGGCAACTAGTATAATCCCAATCGTACGGCGGTCAATATATCAACCTAACCAAATCTGTAAATCTTTTACTGTCAATTGTGGACTCAATGGCTCGCAGTTATAGATTAATATAGATTGCATATTTTTGACAGATTTAGGTAATTTGATCTGTTGCTGTGTGTACCACTAACTTTAAACTAATTTTTAAAGCAAACAGAATAACATTTAGAAAGTTCAGACGCAACTAAACGATGGTCAGTGAAAAAGACGTTTTACCCGAATCCTTCTCCGCATAGTACGTGTCGGCACGCAAGCCCTGATTCGGATCGCTCATTACACCCAACGACATTATGGAAGACTAATATACATTCCTGGACGTTTTTGTCGGATTTTCCCCTGACGGAGGATAATCATTCTAAGGGGATCCGTCGCTGGTTTATTAATTTGTGAGTGACAGAAACATTGTAAAACGCTCCGTATTACTCCAGTTACTATTTAATGGTTCTTTAAAATTATTTCTTAGAACTTGATCTTTATTCATCTGGTTTAACTCAATTGAATGAAAATATCGAGTACTTTATGCTTGTTTATTAGCCTTTCTGTAATTTTTTCCTTGAATATGACGTACTTTAATAATTTATTTTTAGGCTTACGATTGTAAATGTTTTATATTTTCTATTTTCGGTCATATTCACAACGATGAATTCATAATAACCTTTTTTGCAAGTTGTGTACTAATTTATAACTAGTTTCTTATGTAATTATATATTTTTGGTAACATTAATTTACGTAACATTAATAAACTCATTAACACATTCCACATCATTTGTAAATATAACGGTAAGCATAATAAAAAGAAATAGAAAGTCAGACAGGTAATACAGCAACATTGAGTCATTTGCTTAGATCAAACAAGTATCAATTAAAACAAACATTAAAAAAGAAATGTTTACCGAAAATACATAAACACGCCAATCAATGAGCTGTACATAAATATAAATACATATTTCTTGCACGACCGAGATGCGAGAAAGGGGAATGAAAAAAAACTAATTAAAAAAGCAATCAAGGTTTTCTTGACGGCGCTCACGTTCGCCCATATCGTCTTACCCCCTCCGGGGTGGAGGGGTGACCGGGGGTGCCTCCCTACACCCTTTTGCCACCCCAGGGTGAGTACTAGATTTACGTAACACGTTTAAAGTGTGTTTTGATGAAGTAATCATTCCAGTTGAGACTACGCTTAAGAATTTTGCGGTCCGGACTCCCGGTGCGACGTTTTGCCTTTTTTTTCATTTCCAACTCTTTAATCCGGATTTCTTAACGAGGTGTAATTTCGGATGGTAATTGTTTTCTGTGTTTTGTAACGGTTTTTTGATAAATTCGCTGTTTTCACTGTTCGTTGGATGCGCCTATGAATAAGCAATCGGATATTTAATAATTAATGGAACTTAATTCACAGAGAATTAAAAGACACTTTTCTGTAAATTTTGACAATTAATTTATTCATTAATATTAATACAGAGAATTTGTTCTACTCTTCAAGTGTGATTCTTGACTTTGTTGTATGGCTTTTCCATTAACTAGGGTTAGATTTAACTAATGTATTACTAGTTTGTGATTGTGACTTTGTCTGCGTGAATTTCGGTTTTCTCGATATCAATTTGTTCACAAAATAATCAGTATATATTTATTTTACTAGTTCTATATTATTTTTCTTAAACAAACTTAAATTCAGAAATAAATTGTCTTTAGCTATATAACAGTGACATTTCCATACTAAGGAGTCCAGCTTTTTTAGATTCTACGAGAGGTAAACCTATATGGTACCTTACTCTTTACTTTTTCCACCGCCATATAGCATTTTGCTGTGTTCCGGCTTAAAGGGCGAGAGAGGCAGTGAAATTTCTAGGTATTGTGACATAATCTTCTTCGGCACAAGGTTCGCAACGCGGTAGTGATATCATTGTGGCATTCGAGACACACTGTTTCTAATGGAAATACGCCATCTGTCGCTTCCGGTGCCTTAGTTGCCTTAACAAACCCCGGGAAAGTGGTAGATACTATTCTACTCTGCCGGTACCTTAAGGCTCAATAAGATCAATCATTAAGAATATGAGCCTATTAATTACAGCGCTGGACAAGTAACTGCCCGTCCTAGCCCTTTTCTATCTAAAATACTCAGATTGTATTTTTTTAATTAAATCAGAAAAACAAGTCCTCGTTATAGTAAGCCTCACTGCAGCTTATAGACACTCATAATATCATAAAGATATCACTATCGTTGCTGAAATTGTGACTTGAAGATATTATGTCACATTACCTAGTAATTTCACTGCCTCTCTCACCCGTCAAACCGGAACACAGCAATGCAAACACTACGATTTGGCGGTAAAAATAGGTAAGAGTAAGGTAGCAATGCAGATGGGTATGGGTAATACAAAAGGTTGTATGTGGTCTACCTCATAGAAACCTTTAAAATTTAGGCCCTGCGTAAATATGTCAGTCAGCTATATATATATTACTCTTAAATCACACAAGGTATACTATTCAGAATTCGTTATCATGGCTTTAAGGCTAAATTTCCCTCTATATGACTGACACCGACCGACATACAGACAAATTACTCAATGTGAGTCAAAGAACGGTGTTGCCAGGCATAATTTCACATTTCCAAAACAGTGACAATCAAATCCAAATTACACCGAATCTCGGTTTGAGCTAGCTAATATTAAATGCGTTCACTACATAATAATGTAATTGGAATTCCTTGTGTCCTTCAGTCGTCGTGTCCTAGAAATAAGTGGGCAAGGCATGATTTCTGCCGATTGCCCGCGCAAAATGAGCTTTTATCGTCTGGGATAGGGTGACATTTCGCTTGCTAAGACAGTCGGTTTATTAAAATACCGCGGCCGTACAGGTAGCAGAAATAAAAACGAGCCAAAGCAGTTACTTTTATGAGGGCGCGAATAAGATGTTTCGGACTCGGTCTAAGGAATGAGGGAAAGGCGCGGTGTGTACTGGCACGAATAAACGGTACGCGTTTTAATATTGACGCTTTAGTAAAATCATTATTATTTACAGTTATATAAAACAACAAATTAAGGAAGACATAACCAGCCCATGAAGTCATACAAAAAATTATGGTTTACCGTCTTCCTATTTAGGTTAACACTTTAAACCCCAGTAACTACCTTAAAAATAATTATCATTACATTACCGAAGCGTAATTGTTTTGTAACTATTTAATGTTATTTATGTTTTAAACAGGAATCAAAAACTAGTCATTAATATACAAATCAATAAATACTCTGTATTCTAATAACTTAATAACAACATACGACTTAAAAGTTCAGAAACAGTTTATAAATATGTAATAAAAAATCATAAATAATAATCAATTTACACAACATCTCACTTCTTTATCTGACACTGAGTAGTCACTTGAAGCACTGATACGAACATCAGACAGCACAAAAATCACATCACTCACACAAGAGTCAGACAGAATCACATCACAGCAGAAGAAACACAATCACAATTAATAATATTAATATAATAATACATATTTAACACATAGGCAGAATAAACACAAATATTCATCACACCAGTACTGCACCTTACCCTAACACCTAACCCTTGATGCACAAGATAGATTTCTACTATCTGCGCCATCGGGCTCATCCTCGATCACGCCGTTGTTCCCGCCACTGTGCGCCAACCGTTCGAAAATAATAAAATGCCGTTCCGCAATGGTAACAAGCGCTGTAGGAACAAAGCGGGGCCGCTCAAATAATTTGTATCAATTTGTAAAAATGCAGCTCCCACCCCCACCCCGGGGGTGTCACTTATCTAAGGTTATAATTACTGGATCTTTGTGATACGCGTTTGAAAGGATTCGACGTTGGGTGCTCGAGGAATTCGAAAACGTTTAAATTTTCCCAGTTATAATTTAACAGAACTTGACGAATTGGGCCGGGGTGACACAGTTTCGGCCTAAAGGAAGGGTATGGGTCAAAATTTGTTTTAAATCTGTCTTAAGCAAAGGTGTGATTCAGAAACATCCTATGTATTTCATTGTTGTCACGTCTAAATTCAAGTTCATACAGAAAACTATACGTTAGTACTTAAAAAGTTATATGTATTGAACCTTATTATTGTCTAACAAACTGATATTTTTGAATACATCAATGGCTAAACTGATAGTATCACTTTAAACACTCATTTTTAAAGTGCATGTCACCAATTTTTAATTTTTGCCTCAAGTAAGAAACGAACTACTCAATTTCTACGTGCTAGACGATTTTAGTGGTGTTGCATTTTAATAAAAACAAATAAACTAACGAATTAGATTTTGTTAGTATTTTGAATTTAGTTTTATTTTGATGCTCAATGTTAATAAATCTAGAACTGTTGAAGAAAAAATATCCACTTAAAATAATAATATAGATTATGATTAACATACAATATAATAACTTACATACAAATAACATTCAAAATAAAAAAAAATATTATATAAGTGAGGGATTTGATTTGTTTTGCAAAATTTAAAATTCCGACACGACATCTTTACTAATATTAAAACCGATTTTAAAGCCGTTAAAGTTTTTTTAGTAAATGTTACAAAATATAAGGTACATATAAATATTTTTATATGTGAGTGAACGTTTAGTCGTACTTTAATCTAAAATATTTTCAATCTTTCAATCATAATTCAAATTTATACTTTTTATTAACTGGTACGTTTGAGTTTTAAAAACAGTTATTTATTAGTTTTTTTTCCTTATATCTTTTTTGGCAATCACAATGAAAAACTTTATTGGTTTATTAAAGTACGAGTTCTACCGTGATACCGGTGCTGCAGAAACAGCTCGAAGGATTAATGATGTGTGCGGCGCTGGTGTCGGAAATTAAAGCACGGAACGTTTTTGGTTTTAACATTTTCGTTCAACACCAACCTCGTGAACGGGCGGAGACCAAAGTGAAACATAAAGAATTAAAGGCTAATTTGGAAGCGATTTCATCATAAAGTACTTGAAAGATAGGTTTTGCAATAAGTGATAAAACTGTAGTGACAACTTAAATCAAATCATTATTTATGATGAAAAGTGGATACTGTACGATTATCGGAAGCGATCGTCGCAATGGCTGAACCCTGGAGATCCAACTAAATCCTGCCCTAAACCTTACATTACCTTACTTAAATACATATATTGAACCCTCAGCAACAGAACATATCCACAACTTTGACGATTTTATTTGACTGCTTTATAAAGAGTTCATAGATACTCTCGCTGAGTTGTAATAACTGTTTATTTTACTACTATATAATAAATGGTACGTCTAATAAAACTAGATGTTAAATTCTAGAAGGAAAGTGCTTCGTATCCCTTTAGTATCGCTAACTTGTTGTGTTTGTTCCATTTAACCTTGAAGTCAACATCCTCATACATTAATAAACAAAATAGCTCCAAATAAAAAGTGGATAACGTTACAAAAATTACTTCCTAAAGCAAACAATGGTGTAATTTTGAGTAATTCGTACCACACACACGCTATACAGTAATCACACATGATCGGTCTGATAAGGAACGATCGACAACGCGATAAAACGCTCACACACGGCTGTATGCTAATTCGGAACGTAAAAATCACGAGTTGTGGGCTGAATAGAGCCTATTACCTTTGCCTCGGTAATATGGCGAGAAAATACCGGGAAAATTTGTGATACATTTATTACCGTCAACTTTGAATGGAGAACATTCGAATCATTTATCATCGATATCATTTATTTATATATATATATATTTTATCAGCCTTTGTAACTGCACTCCTGGGTATTACAAATATTTTATTTTTTAATTTTAGATATTATCTTAATTTTTTTTCGCGCAAAGGTTTGTGTATATTTTATTCAATTGCGCCGTTATACTATATCGTAATCGTGTTTCTATTAGCTGGCTGCTGTTTCCCATTACTCAATTTTTGGTTATTTTTACAAACTCATGACATATTAGTCAAAAGGATGACAATACCCTTGCTATGCCGCGATTGTCTGCCTGGACTATTAAGTTGGCAAGGTGAATACGAAAATAACTATCCATTGATATGATGCTGATATAACATAATTTTCTATGTTAGTCTATGCCTTTAAATTGTTAAATTGTTCACTAGCGGCGCCCAGTGATTTGTAGTTTCTATTTCCATTTAAAATATAATAAAAATAACCTTACTTCTTATAATATAAGCCATCTGCCGGTAAAAAAGACCGTTAAATCGGTCTCGTCCTTTCGGAGTATACTTCAAACAGACAGACAAAAAATCAAAAAGCTTATTTTTGTTAATGCACTACGAACATACTTTCATTTACCTACTTTAATAATACAAACACAATTCAATTTTATTTGAATGTATAAATTTGTCTGACTTACAACCTCTTAGATTACGAGATGCAGTTTTCACCATCGGTAGACTATAACAAGATTATATGCCTAATTAACATTTCAAACAATTTAAATTGAATCATGGCCGACTCGATAACGTCTCGGTAACGAGTACCCATACGTGTTCACGAGTCATAACACGAGGTCTGTGTGTAATTGTGCGAAATAATAAGCCTATTGTTTCCATTCAATATGGGTCTATGGATATGTTTCTTAAAGTAGAACCAATTATTAGATACTTAGGCGAAAGTTGGATGTATTTACGTATTAAGTTGGCTTTTCAACTCTTTGAAATCACTTGACCTTTTTTTTATAAACGATTGTATTTTTTATCTATGTACTCTGAAACTAAAAAGACGATTTAAATTATATCATTACAAAAAATAATTTCAGAGTCTTACGTATCTCTGGGAATGAAACTAGGAAGAATTAAAATATTATGCCCCTATGAGGCTTTACCAGATATTGCCTCGTGGAACGGTCATGGCGGATGTTATGATAACGATAAATAGATTTTTTTTCTGTTCAATAAATACTTATAACTAGACTTAGAAAGTTTTATAGATGTAAGTGTCAAGTCTTTACCGTGTGACATGAACTCATTTTAGATTTTTGGGAAAAAAATAAAACCTTTTCTCCTGTGGTTTTTGATCACTTAATTTTTATAGTCATAGTTCAATTTAAAACTGCCTTGCAACACTGTGCAACGCTTTGTTCCTGGATCTCGTTAAAGTCCATAACTCGTCATTTGTATGCCGCATCATCAAAAATGATCACTGCTTTCATCTTCTTTTAAAACTAACCGATCGTTGTAAGTTGAGAATATTAGCAGTAATCGCATTTTCTACTCAAGGAACTGTCCATAAAATAATGGAAGACTATAAAACCATTCATCCGGTTTCCAGTTTAAGTAGTTAAAAATCATTAAGTTTATAGAACGCTTGATATTATATTTCATTCAATTTCATTTAACTAGAAAAGGTTGTAGGTGAAATTCTAAACCGCATCTTTTCTTTCCGGATTACCAACTATGATTCAATAAACTGACATATTTTTCGTATTTTTTTACTAAAGGTCAACACTCTTTCTTTAATTTTTTAGGTAGCCATTAAACTACAAGTAAAGACAAATAAAAAAAATATTCCGATACCGATACATCATTAAGATAGGAAATAAATGTAGGCGCGTTAAATATAAGTCCTACATAACTGGTCCAAAATATCGTAATGAGGCTTTGTCTTAAAGTGGACATCCTAATGATAATACCATAATAACGGTGATAGAACAAAGGTACTGAAAAGACTTTTAATTTATTATTTATTTTATTAGATCAGGTCGACAAACAAACCTACAGTCCGCGTGATAGTATGCGTTACTGCAGCACATAAACGCATAATATCATAAGGATACATTACCAACTTAGAGACTTAAAAATATTATGTCATATTACCCAATTTTACTGTCTCTTTCACTCTTCAAAGAGTAACACAACGATGCGACCATTGTTATTTGGCAGTAGAAATAGGTGAGAGAAAGATACCAATGCAGGTGACCTTGCATGAGGTCTACTTCAGATTGCACTTTATTTTAACATAGTAAAATAATATGAAACATACTACACTTCCAACACAAACCTTGCTCAGTAAACAGAAGTAAAACAGGTTTTAATTCCATCTGCCTTATTTGGATTAACTTAGACAAATCTCCGCGTCTATCATTCGCTCCTAGTTCAGCAAACATTCCCACACACGATTAACCTCTAGTTTCCCAGTATTGTGATGTAAAACGTCTAATCGGTAATGGCTGCAGTGCGATTACGTTAAATTGGTCCATGAGGCTGTCACGCGCGAATGCCAAGCAGGCTTGGGCAATCCCACTTACCGGCCAATGCGTGATGGGTGTGCTATAGTATTATTTAGTTTGTGTATGCTTGCTCTTGGACTTCCATAGCTTTTCCTAACTTGGCCTAGTTGTTTTAATTTGATACATTATGAGTTGCTATTTGATTTTGCAGATACAGATATATATGATTGAGTAGATATAAATAATTAGGAAGTCACGTATACTCACGTATTTCTTAAAATAGAGATATTTTATAATATTATATGTATCTTAGCTGAAATTGTAAATTATATTTGTGCTTTTTTCATGAGCTCTAGCGTTTATATAGCCTTAATTAATATTGTATTAATAGGAACTAATTATTTTCTTGTTCGTTTGTTTGCTACAATTTACCTCAAAAATACTCAACTGACTTTAATCATGGTTTTAACATTAGAAAGCTACAATTTTACCAGGTAACAAAATCGAAACTTTCGTTTCAAAAAGTATAAATACCTATCTAAAGTAGAACAATGTAAAGAAGGTTTATATTTTAGTGATAAGTAAATTACTAAAAAAATTAAAAATAAAATCAATGGATTTGGACGTTTGGATGACAACTCTGGGGATCAGCAAGCCGCCTAAATATAGAAATTCTTCAGCGCTTTCAAAACAAGTGAGTAACGCACCATAGTTCACACGCAACACGGAATAACATTAGTACTTGCAAATTTCAACTATATTTCGAAGCTTTAGATGCCTATAAACAACGAATCCGCCAACACAGAAACCATTTAGCTTCATCACAACTAAACACCCGCGACACTTCACCTTAAAAGAGCTCGACTACCTATGATCTAGTCGCTTGGAAATATGAGATGACACATCATAGGATGTGCATATCTCAATCTTAAGTCCAATTCATCATTCATGTAATTATAGCCTTCTTGCTGATCGTATATAAATAAAAAAAAAATAATGCTACACTATCATCAGCTTTTGTTAAGCTATATTTATTATATATTTAAGTGGATATACCGCTTTCTGTCGGATTCGGTACCTCAGTCACCTTTTACGACACCTGGTAGATGAGTTACTATTCCACTCGGTACCCCACTCAATATATAGAATAATAATAAAGCTATGTGCGATGGATGCTACTAGCTGCTATCTTAATATGTAAGGATAAATGATGACATTTCGTTACAAGAACCCTGTTTCATAAAATTTTCATTAGTAGCTACTGAGTTTTAAAAGCGGTTTATTGGAGTTTTTAATTAATAATTATTTCGACGTTTCAACTCTTTTTAAACGACCATTTTTTACAAGCTAAAGGAGTGCCATCAACATGACTGCGAATTTTCAGTCGCATTAAAAAATATAGAACAAAAAATTTTAAAAACGATTTGTTGCTAAAATATAATTTCACCGCAAAATATCTCGCAGCATGAGAAGTTTCTGTCCCCACTTGATCCCATTAAATAAAACCACAAACGCCAATAAAGACCTCAAGCCACAAGTTCGATCATGAACATATTTGTTTTATACACTTTCCGCTTCCCCATGAAGATGTTACTTTTACGTTGTTACCCGTGTCAAAGGTTGATAAATATGCAATATCCACGGGTAGATCGCCGATCGATCGAGCGTGTATCACAAAGCCAGATAACTAACACCTGCACCCCCCCGCTTGGTTCTACCGATAACCGGACATAGGAGGGCGGAGTCACATTTTTTGATGGGTCTACGTTTTCTGGACGCGTTGGAAGGATTGCTGGTAAATTACAGATGGCGCCTCAGGAGATGGTTTGCTGTTTACATTCCAGATCGATGTTAGATCTATGGTTGTTTAGGGGGTCAGGGGTCGGAGTGTGATTATATGTTCTTCTTGTTTGCCGTGCTGAAATTGATTTCGGACCAATCGAGTTATGTCTGATCTTGTTCTTAATGACGTTTGTGAGCTGATTAATGGTTAATACATGTTATAACTAGATATTGTGAAGAAAATTATGTTGCGGATATTGTATTAAATTAATAAGTTGCATTTGACGATCCGCATCACATCGGATTTAGTATCGCTGTTCAAGAAACATGGGTTACTAGAAAATATTTATACAGGGTGATTTTACTTTATGTTCAATGTTTTCTTAGAATAACATTTGTTTTTGAAATTTTATTTACGTGCCATACTCAATTGACCGTGTGATACCGGCCGAGTATAAGAGTACTTCCCCCTGTACCAGGGCTCGTAAGAGGCGACGAATGAAAGAACCAACACATGACGGTATATCCATCCATAACAGTGTAGCTCAAATGTACAGGACGGGGATATGCAGCAGTATCCTCGTCGCGAAGTTACGCTCTGCGATTGCTAACACGCTTGCCAAGCGCGACAATTATAGGAAAAATGAACCCTTTCTTGGAGAGGCCTATGCCCAACAATGGACTCCAATGGCTGATATTTAGACGCTCGTATTATGACAAGGATATTACTAGCTGCTAAGCTTTTTACCTCGAGAAATTATGTTACATTACCTAGTATCATACCGCCCCTCTCACACTTCAAGCCGGTACATACCAATTTGACCTTTGTATGAGGTCTACCTCTAGTGTTATAGGTCGACAAACTATTTTCTTATATGATTATAATATTATGATACAGATGTGAGGCAGAGAGTACTGGCAGAGAAGCAAAGTACCTCCCTCTACATCTCGTGTTGTAAGGGGCGACTGAGGTCCCAGAACCGACATATGGCGGTATATCTATTCACACAGTGTCATCTAAAAAGAAATCAGTGGTAAAATTCCCCCTTTCTAGAGGAAGCCTATGTCCAGCTTTAGACGAAAATAACTATATGTATTTGACGGTCCGTATACCATTGAGATTAGCAGTGTTTTTAAAAAGGAAATGTTTTAATAAAGATAAATATTTATATTGGCTTTTGTATACGTTATGTTCAATATTCTTGCAATGACGTCAGTTTTAATCTTGAATATATATGTGGTTGGAATAGTTTATTTAGGAACAAAAGTATCATCTATATATGGCTACGGATTTAATATATAAAATGTATAGTCAACTCTCATTTAATTCATATAAATGTCATTGACTTATGTTATTAACTAAACTTTATAATAAGCACATAAAAGCAACTTGGATATGAACGTCATTTTGACAATAACGAGTGATAATTTTGGACGACTACCATTATTGATCTCCCATGTTACAATTTCGGGCTTTACTTTGCTGCCACACTCAATTTGCGACTTAGCCAGAGTTAAAAGTTACAAAGTGGCTACCGATTAATCCCTTTCCCTCGTTCCCCACGCCAGGATAGCACAGAATATACCAAGTAAAGTATTGTAATAATCTTCAAGCTACAGCGGACTTATTCTGGATACTGGTTCAACTCTTGTGCCTAAGAATTTGTCTGTTATATTCCGTTGGAATTTTCAATAAATTTTGACGGGATCGATGCTGCAGATGGTAGTCATTCTTGTGTGTTAAGGGTCGTGTGTTCGATCTCCACCCAGGAGAAACATTTATTTCAGCGTTGAGTGTTAAATACGTATTTTTATAATATATTTATAATATAATATATTTGTGATTCCTCTGTTGTTTGATGTCCGTAATACAAGTGCGTTAAGCTATTTATCTCAGAGATAGGTTGATGTATGAGATGTTGTGTGAATTTATTTATTTAAGTATAATAAAAAGCTGATTGATATTTTATACTATACACATATACATATTTATGAATTTAAACGACAACTACAGATATTTAATTAAAACAATTTATTAAACATACAAATCCTTATTAAAATTATAAACTAGAAATTAATAAATAATAATATATAATATGACGACAAATAAGGCATTTTTTCCCCACATTTTCCACAATTCCATTCCCGCATCTTCAAGAATATATAGTTGTATTAATTTTGGTAAGATAGATTTCTAACATTATTGCGTTCAGTACTTTTTTAATAGCTTTAAAACGCAACTTCTATAACTTTTAAATTTTTTAAAGTGCCGTTTCGGTAACTTTGCGGCAACTGTTCTCAAAATTGACAGAGACTGTTGAGTCAGGATTTGAAAGCTACAATTACCACAATCACTAATTTTTATTTACTTTTTCGTTTTAATTTTGTACCTTCAAATTTCTATCCATGCAGTTGATTAAACAGTAAATGAAGTACACATATGATACTTTATTACAGATATATAATATCCAGACACAGAACCAAGACACACGTTCACCTCGTATATGTTTATCTTCAGTGGGGATCGAACCCGCGACCCTTGGCGCACAAGATAGGGACACTGCTGAATGTGGGATCTTCGATTATTAAGAAGGACAAAATAGTCCTATTATGTGCACTCAATTTAGTATAAGAATATCTAAGGGGATGGCTGAATGTGGCATCGGGCCCTTCGATTGTTAAGAAGCACAAAATAGTCCCTTTATAAGTACTATGGTATAATAAGATCCAAATCAAATGCCAGAATAGTGTAACAAAGGCCGCACATCGCAGCCGAGTGATCTTGATACGCTGACTCGTGATTTAGAGCAATGCCCAAGAAATAGACGTCCATTTGCACGAGCAGTCGTGATGCGGGCCTTCCTAATATAATACGAGAGAAAATTATCGGTAATAACCTCACAAAGGTTGTGTATGACAGAGTGTACGGTAACTTCGCCATGGCGGTTTGTGTTATCGTGATTTTGTGAACGCGAAGTGTATTTTTCATATCGTTTGCTACTATAGCATAAGTAGTAATCAGTGCCCAATAGTTAGTTGTTGTTGATATTCATGTTGCTAGAGTTAGCGACCTCTTTGTTTGAATTTACGGTTTTGTTCATAATTTCGTTTAGATTGGTTTTTTTATGTAAAAATGAATTATGTTAAGTTGATATTTAAATCTTAAAAAATAATAGAGAAAGTCTGGAAAAACATAAATACTTTTCTATTTTCTTTTTTGTCAAAACTTTCACTTCACTTTAATGCTTTCATATGCATCTTGTATGTTACCGGCAGCGCTGTGTGGTACCGGCAGAGTAGAATGTTTAACAGGTGTCGTGAGTGGTGACTGAGGTACCAGAAGCGATAGATGGCGCTATATCTATCCGTAACAATGTAGTTCAAATACACAGGGAGGGGTTGGGTAGCAGCACTCTTACTGCGAAGCTACGTTTTGCGATAGACAACACGCTTGGCCAGCGCTACAATTATGGGCAAAATACCAATAGCTGATATGATATTCAAGATGCATCTAATAAAACCTTTTTAAAAAAAAACTTTACAAAAAGTTTTTTATTGTTTGTTTAAATATATGGTAATTTTCCATTCATTTTTTTCCAACCAGTCGATTAAAATTCTAACACTAAATTATTTATTTATAATTTAGGTATTTATCGAACTATTTATTTTCATTTCAACATTAAAAATTATTAATAAAAGAGCCAAAGATTCGACAAAAAACTACGTAACATTTAGAAATAAAGGTCTCTGTAACTTATATAGCTTATATACCTGCGGGATATCTATTTATTTATTTATTCATCGTCATCGTACCAGCTATTGAAAGTCTCCTGCTGGCCATGCCTCCCCAAGAAAGGGGGTATGTTGCCTAATTGCCACGCTAGGCAAGCGTGTTGGGCTGTTGGCAATCGCAGAGCGCTATTTTCACGAAAGGGATGCTGGTGCCTATCCCCGCCTATTAATTTGAGCTGCACAGTTTTGAATGGATATACCGCCATCTTTCGGTTCTGGTACGGTGGTTAGTCGTCTCTTACGACATTTGGTACAGAAGGAGGTACTATTCGACTCTTCCGGTACCTCATAGCACGGTTTATATATTACCTTATTTATTGGTAAACCAGTAATTGTATACAGAATAGAATACAGAAGCTAGAATTTTAACTAACTAAGGATTTAACTAGTGAGTCAATGGCCATGTGAACTAATGGATTATTATTTCTTATAGCTTATTTATAATTTTGCTTTCTCTCATGCCCTAAGCCATGTTTGGTGTGTGCTGCTTAACGGAAGCATTATGTGAGGATGAAGAATCCACACAGTTGATGATTCCCGTGATCAAATCATTCTATGTACTTAGAATATAATCTGTTCACCGGTTAAGAAAGCGTCACAGAATGGCACAGCGAGATTACTTGCGCATTCAAAATATAAGTGTAGTTTTTTTATATTACGAAGTCATCAAACAAGCATACGGTCCGCTTATGGTAAACGTGACCGCAGCCCATACACTCATCTTATCTCAAAAATATCAATATCTTGTGAACTGAATACACCGTGTCACATTTATCCAGTAATTTCACTTCCTCTCTCACGCTTCAAACCGGAATACAGCAATGCGATAACTGCTATTTGGAAGTAAAAATTTAAGAGTACCTAAGGTACCAACGCAGTTGACCTAGTGTCACATCTGTGTGCCGTGAATGACCGACAGAGTAGAATAGTACCTCCTTCTATGCCAGGTATTGTAAGAGACGACTAAGGTACCAGAATCGACAGATGGCGGTACATCCAACCGAAAAAGTGAGGCTCTAATACACAGGATGGAGATGGGCCACAGTACCCCGTAGCGAAAACAGCATACTATTTCTGCAACCGCGTTTTACGCTACGCTATAAAATGAACCCTCGTACAAAATTTCATGTTTTAACGATTACAGTTTAGGCCAAGCGTTGATATGTCAGGCAGTAAGTCAGCTTCTCCTTTTACAAACATAGATATAGAAAGCCCTCACATACGATTTCGCGTGCGGAAAGTTAGCCGATATATTTTGAAACTATTGGTTGTGTTAAGCGTTAGCAATTGCCCTGTATTTTCATAAACGCAATTTATGTTATAACTTTCTGTATTTTCCCCCACGTTTAGTCTATCATCTGTCGGCGATCCGTGATAAATAAATAAATGCCGTAATATGGATTCGTTGGAGAAAATTGAGTGATTCGAAGGCGGTATTGCCTGAAGCGACTTGTTGTGGTCACGATCATACAGTTCGAAATACACGGAATTAAAACCAAATATTGACATTATTCATACCATTATAATTACTATGAAATATTGTTGTGAACCTCACGATATGTGAGCAAGGCAGAAACCTGTGAGGTACCGGCAGAATAGAATAAGTACCTCCCATTGCGACAGATGTTGTAAGAGGCGACTAAGGTACCAGAACTGACAGATGGCACTAATCCATCTGAAACAGTGCAGCTGAAAAACACTGGGCGGGGATGGGCAGTAGCTTCCCCGTTGCGATAGCTGCGCTTTACCAACACTCTTACTCAGCGGCAATTATGCGACATACAGCAACAATATAATCGATTATGCGCTCCTTTTAATATTTTTTATATAGTTATATCGACTTACAAGCATACAGCCCGCGTAATAGTAAGCTAACACCGTTGCTAACCCTTTGACTTTATGATATTATGTCATAATATCCAATAATTGCACTGCGTCTCTCACCCTCAAACCAGAAACACAGCAATGCATACAAAATGCGAACGCCCCTTGTATGAGTCTGCTTTTAGTAAATAACAATTGAGCGTCAAAAGTTTACTAACAACAAATAACGTTTAATCGACCCATTAGGAATCGAAACGGCCGATTAATATGATAAGAGGCATTAAGCCTAAAACGATCGGCACCTGAAGAGTAGG
This sequence comes from Heortia vitessoides, assembly GCA_020976665.1. Lineage (NCBI taxonomy): Eukaryota > Metazoa > Arthropoda > Insecta > Lepidoptera > Crambidae > Heortia > Heortia vitessoides. The sequence continues at coordinate 12,992,934 of JACJUM010005601.1, forward strand.
TGAACTCGTTAGTAAGCCCACTCACTATCCGTCTTACCCAAATTCAGGCATGGTAGACTTAGAAGGATTTAGATACGAACATGCCCTTTTGCAGGGAGGTACCGGCAGATTAGAATAGTACCCCCCTTTTTACCAGGTGTTGAAAGAGGTGACTAAAGTACCAGAACCGACAGATGGCGATATATCCATCCAAGTGTAGCACAAATGCATAGGGTAGGAATGGGCAGCAGCATCCTCGTCGCGAAAGCTGCGCTCGGCGATTGCCAACAGGCTTGCCCAGCGCGGCAATTATAGGCAAAATTCCTTCTTTCTTTTTCCTTCTTCTTATATATATATAAAAAAGAAGACTTCCAATAACTGTAATAATGAAATGATAATAACCATTAAAATATCTTGTGTCAGCTTAATTGGAAAAAAATTAATACTTTATCTTTGTAACACATTATTTAGAAATGAATTCATGCCACCGTAGTTGAGTTGTATAAATTTTGGGCTAATTCGTTACCCTCCGGCTGCATTGAAAATAACTTCTAAAAACAATCAAAATAATTTAAAAACACGACTATTAGAATTACTGCTGCCATTCTAATAGATAAAAAGTTAACCATGTGCTAATCCGATCACATAGACTTAAAAATATCTCGTCCTACGGTACTTTTCCTTCGATTCAAGGAAGGTTAATACCACAAGTCCCTCCCTAGGGCTAAAGCTGTTTTACTAAACAACATTCTAGACTTGTGTTTCAGACTGTACACGATGGGACTGCACTGTAGCAGACAAAATACTGTAGTATTTTAGTTGCGGTATTTCTATTGGATATACCGCATCTGTCGGTCCAGGTAACTGATTCGCTTCTTACGACCCCTAGTTCAGGGGAGGTACTATTCTACTCCGCCGATACTTCACGGTGTGCAAAAATCTTCGTACATTTTTGCGATAATTATTATAATAAAAAGTCTTAATTCAAATCAATTAGTAATTATATAATATAAATATTATGAGCAATCAACTCGTCAATGTTACAAATGTGAGGTATTAATTTCGTTTGCAAACAAACATTCCACATAAATATTTAGTAGAATTTAGAAAAGCTTAGCATTTATTATAAAAATACTTTTTGAGCAAACACTAGACTGTTATTACTTTTTTACACAGAATGATACATTTTATTTGAAGTCATTTCTAACCCTTTGTAGGTCTACAGACAACTTAAGCGGCGTAAGTAAGAATCTCCAAACTGTAGTTAAGTGCACAAATTACTTAATTTAAGGTTAAGCCGGGCCCGATCAGTCAACTGTCCTAAGAGGCTTCGTTTACAAACGGTAACTACTTGGTATCCGTAACTATTTGATAGGGCTTGGATAGTTGACGCGGTGTCTGCCTTCTTAGCTCATAGAACTTTATTGCTTAAGTCAAAAAAGGCGTTGATGTGGCCAGCGCTAGGTTTTTAGATAAATTAACAACTGAAAATATCTTGGAGCGACCATTCTTTGGTCCGTCATCTATAGACACATAAAATTCTATGTTGAAATATAATAAGTCAAGTACTTACAAAACTAACTTGTTTACACTGATTTTTTAATCATTATATTTTCAAATTAACATTTTGTTTTCATTATAAATTCACACAGCATCTCATAACTGTATAACGGATATGCGATAACAAGGGAATCACAAATACAAATATACTCGTATATTAAATTATTCATTTATCTAAATATCTGTCCTATGAAGGATCGAACCCTCGACCCTTGGCTCACAAGATACTGAACACCACCGAATGCGCCATCGGGCTCCATTGGTATTCTAACACTAAAGACAGTATTATACTCTAATCTACACTATGATTATAGAGAGTCGACCGATTTAAAAACTCTTTTATCTTTAGAAAGTTTTTTATCTGATGGCGCAGATGTAGCGCTATTTTAAACGCCATGAGTCATGGGTTTGACCCCCACCCTGCGTACTTACCCCCGACCCCAACATACTTGCGTTTGTTCTGTTTTTGTGATTCCTCTGTTGTTTCATGTTCGTAATACAAGTGCTTTACTTACTTACTTTAAGACTTACCACGGAGTCAAGTCAATGTATGAGATGTGTGAATATTATAAGAAAGCTTTGTTTTTGCCGAGTAACAAATATCACTACTTTAGAAAAGGGATTGCTAAATTGCTACATTTGTAACGAACAAAGTCAAAAGCTACAAAACATATTCAGAATTTTCACAAATTTGCATACTAATGGTAAACAATATTAGGGACTATAGGGACTAACATAATTTTATTATACATATACTATATATATATATTACATCCCCGTGTCTTCAACAAGAAAAAATTATAGGACTTCGTCAAGTTTGGTCACATCATTTGAGAGATGATGTGACATTTGAGATAAAGAATGTTGTGATAATAATAGAAAAAGAAATGTTGAGATGGTTTAGACATATAGAAACAATGGATGAGAGTAGAATGACTGCACACAATATAAAGCGAAAGTATATGGAAGAGATGGTATAGGACGACCTAGACGAACATATCTTAATCAGGTAGAAGAGGAATTAAAGACGGGCCAGGTCAGAAGTACCAAGAATAAACGAGCTTATACAAAAGGACTAATGCGAGTAAGGGAAGGGAGAGAGGTATGCCAAGATCGTAACAAGTGGAGATCCATAGTCTCTGCCTACCCCTATGGGACACAGGCATGATGTATGTATGTATATTCGTAAAGAAACGGATTAGGCGAATTCTAATCTATTATATGAAATTGTTAAAAAGTAACATCGACCTCCCAAACTCAGCATCCGAGTTTCATATCTGCTGTATTATTATCGGGAATTAATACAGGAAATCTCTGTAAGTCTTATTACCGCTCCAGCAAAGCGGAATTAGCATATTATACAAATTAACGCCACTTCCGGTCAGTCGGAATTTAATATCATCCCATACAGAGACGGTGCGAGCTACAATCGTACTCCTTTGCTCGCCCTTGCCGCGTACACAGGCTGTTCCGGAATATCTCTTAATATAATATTTCGCATGGAAAATATTAATAGTCGTCCACTACTCATAATAAAACTAGTATTTTAACGGCTTTAAAACGCAGTTTATTTAAAATTTATTTATTCGACGTCTCGGCTACACAAAATGTAGTTTTACTATCATTATATTAGCCATTGACCAGTCCACTGTTGGACATAGGCTTCTCAAAGATGTGGGGATTTTGCCCTAAATTGCCGCGCTAGGCAAGCGTGGTGGCTATCGCAGAGCACAACTTCGCAACGAGGATGCTACTGCCAGTCCCCACCATATAGTATTTAAGCTGCGCTGTTTCGGATGAATATACCGCCATCTGTCGATTTCGGTAGCCCTCTAACGACATCTGGTACAGCGGCGAGGTAGAATAGTACCGCCAAGGTACCCAACAGCAAGGCAACAATATGTTAAATTTAAAAACTACTGCGTCTTCCATGTCCTTGGCACACAATACAGTTATACTGATATTTTAAAAGTATTGACTTTTTAATAAAAGTATTTACAGTATAACTGTATCCAGCCATTTGAAGGATTGTATTGAAAAATAGTTTAGTACATTTTTTTTAATGAGTGTGTTTCGGTAATTTGGAAACCGTATTAAAAACTTATAAGGATAACCTCTAGAGGCTAAATTTCGCAAAGCAGTTCTTACAATTTCTGAGATGTCGTGAGGTGACTGGCAGTGAGTTTTTGTGGGACGGTGAGACCTTTCGCTTTAAATCTTTATACATAAATATGTCGTTCCATGGAGTTTGACCAATGAATAAATGACTGAACCAATTTTAATATGATTTTGCATACTGTGTACTAATTCTCAATTTGAGACAGAACATTGTCTGTTGTGTCAGCATCGACTGTTGGGTATTTAGCTACAATTTGAGTCAAGTAACACACACAAACACAGATTCATAAACTGTATGAATCTCATTCCAATAAAATCAAAGTTTTTACTCAACATTTTAGGGTTGATTTCCAAAAGAAGGTCAATCCAATTCCACGTGCCAAACCAACGAGTAACAAGAAGTTGCCGACAACAACACCCAAAACGGGCAACCAAAACAAACCAGAAAACACTTAATCATATTATTACAGAATTAATTTCTTGTTAACCCACGATCTAATCCGGTCGAACAATAACTCCGAACACCCTCTGTCGTACTACCTAAATACAACGGACCAAGAAATAGCTTGACGGTCAAAATATCTTAGTTATGACCACTGCTGTCCAAAGCACGGCTTAGGTTGGGAAGTTTGCCCCCCCAGTCCCCTAAGGCATAGTTCCTCTTGCCTTTCCCACCCGCACCCCCACTGTTATTAATAAATCTATTTGTGCATATTCGCCGAGTTAAAGACAGGAGTTTGGATGGGTTTCTTGGACGGTGATCTTGGGATTCTGATATTTGAGTGTAGATTTTTATACATATGAGAGAGTTCCGAGTTTTTGCTTCTATAATTGCAACTGCAATAAAAGTTTTGCTTGAGTATCGATCATGTTTGATTTTAAATTGTATTATTCTGAAATAAATTGAATTCAATTGAATGAAGCATTCGCGAAATACAAATACTACATACTAAATTTTTTTAATCAAAATACGAGTATTTTGACAGAGATATTTGCTAACCTTCGTTTTTTAGCCTATAAGTTACGAACGTTAAAAAATGTTTTTAATGTGAACAAATGTGTCTCACAGATTCCGTTTATTTTCCTATAAAAAAGAAGAATGTATGTGATATTCTTGGTAATATATATCTGTGCCAAATTAAATGCAGATTTGTTCAACTCTTCTAACGTGATTATATACCAGACACCAATTGTGCTATAATGTATTATAATTGAATGACAAATATAATATATAATATAATAAATAATTGAAATCCAAACAATTTTATTTAGATAATAATTTTACTCTAGTAGCGTCAGCATCAATTTAACCCACATTTATATAAAATAGTATACTAAAATGTATTTTTAATATGGTTCAAATTAGCTTAATATAGCGTATGAGATGCAGAGGTTAATATTTATGTGAGGTTAATATTTTGCGTATTCATTTAGTCTATTTGATGTTTCCAAGAAACTTCTTATAATTTTGCGGGCAGCATCGGCAATATATTTTTTTTAAGCAATTAGAGCGCGAAGATCTTATCAAAATGTAATAAAAAAATCAGTATTTGAGAATTCTTATGTAGTTATAAAAAGAACAAATAAACTCAACTATTTTTCCAGACATAAGCTCGATGAATAGAGCGTACTGCAAAAGTGAATTCATCTTGAATGAATTCCGATTTCAATTCACCCCTCATTTCGAACCAAATGTGATTTGAGCGGCAGACCAAATGAAAGGCAAATGAATTTCATTTTTCATTACCTATGTTCAATAATTCTATCAGTATGGCACATTTTAATACTAAATGATATACATTTATGTGGTAAAACTAGTTTATTGCTTCGAACATTATAAATTCAATGACTGCTGACCTTAATACAAATTTTATCAATCGATAAAATAATTAGATAATAAATATATAACATACTTACTTATTATATTCTTAAACATCTTGCTGACTTAAAGAACAGTCCCTTCCGACTCTTCATAATTCAATAAGGGGTGTGATATTTGATGTTAATTTTTAGTTTTTTTACTATATTACTCACTTTAAAAGTATACGAGTCTACTATTAAGGCTTGATATTGCTTGTCGAGAATTATCAAATCTTGATTGAGATGTTTGGAAACCATATAGCATATGGATCCGGCAGATGGCGGTAAATCCATCCGAAATAGTATAGCTTAACTATTACAGGATGAGGATGGGCAGCAGCATTCTCGTCGCGAAGTTGCGCTCTGCGATTGCTATATTGGGGACGCCTATGTATAACAGTGGACTTTTTATGGCTGATACGATGATAATGATTATACTTAATTCTTAATTGAAATAAAATAACATCATAGATAATGTACGTCAGTGAAAACACCAAGCAGATATCAATATGGACAATTGAAATGTCTTAACATGAAATCAATCGTACTCACCTTACGAATAACTCAAGGCTAATCATGGAATTTTCTAATTCTACGTTTTCCATTTACCTGCCCCCCCACCACCCCGCAGTACCAGGTATCCCAATAATTTGCGCCAGTTTCGTTGCCAAGCAATCGCCTTGTAAATTCCCAGTATTCCATACTCCAAACACCCATAGGGTCCAGCTACTCGTAAATTCCGTAACGTCTTCAAATTCAACTATTTCCAACTATTGGCGTTTTGGATATACGCACAATAGAAGTGGCTGGGGTGTTCAAAATTGTAGGCATCGAGCGTGGTTTCAAGATTTTGCATTTGTCAATACCAAATTTTCTTGCTTTATAAACTACATTGTGCCAGGTGTCGTAAGAAGCCATTGAGATATCGGAACCGTTTGATAGCGAAACAACGCAGCCCAAATGCTCTGTGAATGCTTTTGTGAAAGCCAATGTACAACAATGAAAATTTCGCGGATGCTCCGTTTATTTATATACATATATATATCTCGTATAAGCGATATAAATTTTCTCCTAAACCAAAATAAAGTTTACGTTTACTAATTAAGTGCTATGAAACTAAAATATTACAGACACAAAGATGCATAAGCCAATATAAAAATATTCATATGTTGAAACAAATACAGTGATTTTCAAAAGGACAACGAATATTATGAACGCTATTTCTACTAATAAAATTATAAATGTGAAAGTAACTCTGTCTGTCTGTTACGCTTTCCCGCTTAAAAGTATCAACCGATTTTGATGAAATTTGACACAGAAAAAAGGGGGGTTAAAGGGTCGAAAAGAGGGATGAAAAGTTGTTTGGAAGTATCGCTATTTTTAAGCTAGAAACTTAAAACTTATTTTTCAGGCCATTGATTCGATATAAATAAACATGACATTCAAAGTTTATATAAGTTAAGGTAAAGAGGTATGGACCCAAAAAAGCTATTCTACGCGGACGAAGTCGCGGGCACAGCTAGTAAGGCTATATTTTATTTTTGTTTTTATTATTAATCCCAATCACTTATTAATTTTTATACCTATGTATATTGTGATTAAATATTAAATTTGTTATTCTTCCTAAATATATACCGGACTCGTAGATTCAATAACCAATGATTATCTTTAAAATCTGTCTGCACGCATTTAAACAGCGAAGCTTGTCGTTTTTCATAACAAGAAACTAATTTCCCGTTATATATTTTAATATTTTGGCCTGCAAGTTCTTTTTTTTTAAATTAAAAGTAGACTTTGGTCTTCCGTAGGGTTAAAGTTCACCATAACAAAATTAGTTCATCTGCTTAGCCTAGGAAGCGTTGTAGACTGACCTGATAGCATTTCCTTCAGTAATCACTAGAGGTAAACCACTTCAAAGGTCGTCTGCATTGGTATCTCACTCTCACTTAGTGTCCGCGGTCACTTTTATCATCAAGTGGACATACGGTCCATACGGTCCTAACTTCACAATACAAAAAATAACTATATTATGCTCGGTCTTAAAATGTAATTTATTCAAGTAGGCCAAATACTTGAATTCTGAAACAAAATAAACAAAATTAATAATCATTCCAAAATATAGAGTACTAGATAGAATACTAATAAAACTGATGACCCTATTAACCCTACGGGTTTATAAGTGTCAATTGACATATTGGAAATAGCTCTACTTTAAACCAGTCTGCCGGCACAAGACGATTCTTGGAACCAAGTTTACTTCAGGTTCATTCCACGAAATTCCAGAAAGGGTAATCGTAACACTTTTACTGTTGGGCATAGGCCTTTCCAAAAAACTGGAATTTATATCCATAACCTACTTTGCGACGGGGATACTGCTGCTAAATCTCGTTCGCATTTTATATACACTGATTCCGAATATTTTATTAATATACCGCCATCTGTCGGTAGCAGTTGTACTCTGTTTCGCCGCGCATTATGTAATAGTCTAATATATTATTATATATATAAAATTCTCGTGTCAGAGTGTTAGTAACCATACTCCTAAGAAACGGCTTGACCGATTCTCATAAAATTTTATATGCATATTCTGTAAGTTTGAAAATTGGCTTCTATCTATTTTTCATACCCCTAAGTGGTGAAGCCACCACTCAATCCAGCTCCATATTTTTTTTTTTTTTAACGAACTTTTTCATTGTAATATTGCATTAAAAATACAACTCTAAATTTTCACCCTCCTAACACTAACCCCTATTCTTTTTAATAGCTGTTTTAGTGATTCAAATGAAAGAACAATGTTTTCTGGTACATACAGCTAATAATATATAATATTATAAGTATGTAATTTGAATGGAACAAACTCATCAATTCACTCGACATCTACGTACATCAACTATGTCTTGCTCCGCTCGGACAGGAGCGCGTTATTATTGTGCCTCTGTCAACGGAATATGAAATGTATTGGAGGACGGGATGACTCCTTGACCACCCCTTCTACGACCTGCCTCACCCCCCTGCCTCCCGGGCGGTCAGCGGGAAGGAGGGCAACTGGGATTTACCTACGGCTTATAATTAGTGTTATTTGAATAGAAATCGATGACTGTCTTTATTATTATGGCTGATCATTTGGATTTATAAATATTGAATAACAAGATATGTTTAGAATGTATTTTATTTGCTTACAAAAAAATGTGTATATAAATATTATATTGGATATTGTGTTATCATATAAGTATTTGTTTTTGTTTACTTTAACACACAACATCAATTATATTTACAGATTGAGAATAAAACCTTTACAGGCAAACCAACAAATGTTTATATCATTTAAAACTTGTCGCATGGTATAATGTTAAATTTCGGTGTAATCATTTTTATAGAGAAAACTGAAAACGTAATCTTAAATGAAGATCACACATTTCCATATAAAACAATAGAACATCTGTGAGTACACGGTCAATAAATAACAGATATGAAATTGTCAGACGTAAGTCAGTTTCTACCCTCTGAGGGGTCAGTAAGACGCCTTTAGACGCGGCACCCCGAGGTGCGGGCTCTAAGATTTAAGGAACATGCTTCTACTGTGAACGGGCACAAGTCAAGATTAGAATAGACATGAAATCAATAGCAATATTTTCATCGGACGCCGGAAAATCATTTATGTGATGTACATTTGTGTTTTTTCTTTGTATGTAAATATGTATTCAAGTAATATATAATATGTAACTCGTATCTCTCTATCTCAAAGTCAAGTCAAAGAATGAGATGTAAATTTTTTTTATTGGTTACACTTTCGCCTAAAACCTTTTTAAAGTTAGAAATTTATTTGTTATTTATTACTTAGTATTAGTTTTCTTTTTCTGCTTTTACGGAAAGATTAAATAACCAATCGTCTTATTAACATAATGTTGGAGATAAAAAGAAGTATCATTAAATCTGGATATATATTTGTTCGCGTTAATATAATTATAATTTTAGAATATAAAAACAGTAAATCGACCTATTTACGATTTAATCCAATTTACTATAATGGTAGTAAATTTAATACAGCTTGTGTAAAATAATATATAGAAAACCAATTTGTGTGTGTTCTTGATTGAGTGTATATACTAAACTATTGTGGCGATATTACTCTAGTTTGAGATAATGTGAAACAAGCCTTAGTAAGTAGGTATTTCGATTAAGATTAATTTACATCTTTGTCACTTTTGGAGACGGTTGACGTAAAGTAAATGAAACGTTTACAAAATAATTTGAAAATGTTAAATAAACCGTGTTTGAAAGCCGTTAAAGTGAACACGTAAAAAATAAGAGACAATAATAATTAAATTTTGATAAATGAACCGTTGTTAGAGGCGCTTCTGTATTCTTCTTAGTGCTACCGGACACTCAACTTACCCATTTCAAATTGGAAAACACTAGCCCACGACTTATCCTTGTACAAACGTACCTCCACCTAGATAGTCCTACTCGGTGTTTGAGTTGCCACCCGTCTGTCCATCGGACACGTCCCAAGGCACAAGCTTATACGGCGTAAAAACAATATACAAGTATACTTATATTTAAATACAAGTAAAAGTATATATAAATATAGTATAATCATATTTAACTTTATACCACGTCCCTCTGGAACTTGGAGTCCAAGCTAAACCTACACACAAAATTTTTGATATATAATCTCCGGCTAAAGCGTGAAAGCGCAACAAACAGACATACCAAATTTCTCACTTAAAATATAAATAGTATAGATTTAAAAGCAAAAAAAAACCATACCAATTGTCATATCTACAGTTACATATTGAATGATATTTAGTGGAATGTGGAATGTTTGCATTCAGAAATAGCAATGGATAAACAAAGAAACCGTTACAATAATATTCAATTACATGACACATGTCACAAAAGTACATTTTCTAGATAGCCATCCAATTCTTAACAAGCGCCAATTCAATACACATTCATTATTATCGAAAGGAGGAATTTTGCCCATAATTGCTGAGCTGGTCAGTCGGTATGGCAATTGCTTGCAATTGAATAACTCGTATTACTACTATACTCGCCGCCTGGTTCCCCGTGACAGTAGTTGCCAATACACGATGTATCCACGAATCAAAATATCCCTACACTATGAAGAATATCCAATGCCACCCGAACCGCGCCACTCCTTCCTCGCACCACAATCTCTAAATAGATTAACTTAATGTATTTATATGCGGTTGGAGGTAATTTTCGGACAATAACTGCGGTCAACCCTCGCCCGGGGCTAATGTGGGCGATTGTTACGTAAATATTGCGCAGTTTCAATATAATAAACTAGTCTTAGAGTCTTTATACAGCCTAAATACAGAAAATATCACAAGTTTAAAATAAATATAAATTAGTACATATATTATCAACATATTATTGAATATAGAAAAAGATATTTTACCGACAATATACTATTTTTATTTTATTTTGTATTATTTTTTTTTATTTTTCTTGAGGCAGACCTGACACAAAGGAAATCTCTTTTGGTACCTCACTATGACCTATTTTTACCGCCGAATAGCAGTTTTCTGCTCGCATTGCTGTGTTTCCGTTTGAAGAGTGAGGGAATCAGTAAAACTAATGGGTAATGTAATATAATATCTTGGAAACTGATTATCTGAATCTACCAATAGTAGTATATCCCGAAACAGCGTAGGTAGTTCTCTTCAATACGAAATGCAATTGCCATTAATCTTGCCCGGCGAGTCTCCCAAATCCTCTTAGAGAAGCCTATGTCTATCACGTGGACGTCCTACACTGTTTAACTTCTAAAGTTATTTAAGGACATTTTATCATCATCATACCAGCCATTGAAAGTCCACTGCTGGACATAGGCCTCCCCAATAAAGGGGAAATTTTTCCTATAATTACCCGCTTGGCAAGCGTGTTGGCAATCGCAAAGCGCAGCTTTCGCGATGGGGATACTGCTGCCCATCCTCACCCTGTACATTTAAGCTATATTATTTCGGATGAATATACAGCCATGTGTCGGTTCTGATACCTTAGTCGCCTTTTACGACACCTGGTACAGGGGGAGATATTATTGTGCTCTGCCGGTACCACACGGCCGTTTAAAATACTATAAAACTTGCAGCAATCCTAAAATGCGTTCAAACATTAATAAAAAAAAATCCTTGCCTTTTCATATAACGAAGTTAGGATCCAACTCTTAAGCGTGCCCACCCTATAACCAAAAGCGAACGCAATTATCGTCCCATCCACTCAACTACTCAACTCCAACTAAACTTCATTTCCCAAGATCCACAGACAGTGAAAAATACACAGGGCGAGTAAAACGCGGCTAATTTGCGGAGCCTACCTTATCTCTGCGCGAGTTCGACATCGGGCGTCATTTGTCTTCGTCAGTGTTGCCGGTGATCATTTATGCCGCAGCACACCCTACCCTTTCGGGTGCGTATACGGGGGAGGGTTGCGGCAAGCTAAGACGTTCAAGGGCACATTAAAATGATTTAATTTTAAATCAAACAATGCTTCAAAAACAGCAGTCAGTTATAATATGTATAACGTTGGGTCCGATGGCGCGGGTATTTATGTTTGTTTTGTGTCTGGGTGTTGAATATTTATATATTTTAATCGAAATTTCTCTGTCTCCTGGTGCAAGTAATACACGTATTTTAAACCACTTTATCTAGAATTAACTTCTTTGATTGTTTTGAGATGTTGTGTGGGATATTTATAATTATTGTAATAATTGTGTCAATGTTCTATAAAAAATGTTTAATTTATTAAAATCCTTTGTGCACAAAATAAATAATGACGGGCCCGATAGCGCAGATGGTAGTGATCCTGTCATATGCACCAGGGGTCGTGGGTTCGATTCCCACCCAGAGCAAATATTTATATGATGATATTTGTATTTGTTGTGTGTCTGGGTGTTAAATATATGTATTTAAGTAGTATATTTGTGATTCCTCTGTTTTCTGTCATTCGTAGCACAAGTGCTTTAAGCGACTTACCACGGAGTCAGGTCAATGTATGAGATGTGGGAATTTATTATTATAAAAAAAAGAAAAAGAATTGCCGCGCTTGACAAGCATGTTGGCAACCGCAGAGCGCATGTTTCGCGACGGTGATGCCGCTGCACAACCCCGCCCTGTGCTTGAGCTGCACTGTTTCGAAGGGATATACTGCCATCTGTCGGTTCTGGTACCTCATTCGCCTCTTTCGACACCTGGTGCAACGGAAGGTACTATTCTACTCTGCTATGGCAATTATTTTATATAATCAGCTTAAGATCTAGACATAAAACAGCTGACAGTTACTTTGACAGCTATCATTCTAAACGAGCTATATTCAAAAAGGTATATGTACTAATTAAAACTTCTTATGTATCCATTACTGTGTTATCTACCTCGTATTTGCGGTATATTCAAAAGTAAATTTTTTTTGTAGTTATGTCAAAATGTCCGTCACAAAGTACAGAATAACCGCCCGTGTATTCCGCCTCCTAACATTCTCCGTCAGTCAGCCGTATTTTGAACCACTTAGGGGTGTATTTCGGGTGACATATGTGGTTTAAGAATGACTTCAGGATTCTTGAGGGAAATTGGAAGCACTCGACTGTGCTGTGACTAAGGGCTTTTGGACTCAAGTGGCGAAGGATTTTTTCCGTATATTTGGGAGCTATTGAAGCAAATAGATAAACATTATTTTCGTATGTTACAACTTATGTTTACATACTACATAATAAATCATTGTTTGTGACGTTTACGTAATTGAATTGACGTATTATGCACTCTTGCTCGTGTCAGAAAATAGGCGTGGTAATCAGAATGACCGAAGATCATTGCTGTTTATTGGTAATTAAAATAAATGGGCCCGAAATCGCAGATGGTAGTGATCTTATGCGCTAAAGGTCGTGGGTTCGATCCCCGATTCGATTGGTTCAAATTGGATGATATAAGGTTATTTTTCATCGATTCCAACTGATTTCCATAATGATAAATTTGCCATTTTTATAGATTAATATTTTGGCAATAAATAAATTTATTCATATATTTATTTCACTAACATGTATGCTCATACTCCCTTACAAATAGAAATTACACTGCGCAATATTGTACTTGGTGTAACAAACACTTGTACGTACGTACGTAAGTACATGTTATTCAAAATTACTTCTTATTGCGAGCTACATATACCGATATATTATATGTTCATATATATATTATGTGTTTAGAATTTTATAATTCATAATACTTATCCATCTACCGCATTAGTGCACAAAGTAAGGTCTATGAGGTATATAGCTATAAATACATTATATATACAATTAATATTTTTGAACTATATCTACTTATGCACAACTTTTACTTTTAATTCCCTCATTTTCTCCATCCTAAAGTTGTCAGGAAGAAACAGCTTTTCGCGATAAGGTCGACCATTATACTCCACAATTATGGTTCTTACTTGTATGTATTATTGTTAATTTTATTATTATAAATAATAACTGAATCAAATTCATTTAATGTCAGAATTTATGTATAACTTTATAAGGACTTTTACATAGATAATAGAGTCATTCTCGAGGAAAGCCGAAGATGGCCGAACTCAGCCGAGCATCATAATTGGTTTACTGTATTTGCATACGGCGTAACGTTTGTTTTTAGGATTTGGCCGGTCCGTTTCGGAACAATAACTTGGTCAAGATGTTTCGAGCAGTTAATTTAGTTTGGCTTGATAAGGGTCGCCCCAAGGATGAGCCCTTCAGGTAACGCGGTGGTCAGCAGTTCGGACTAATATTGAAACTATTGGGAGGCGAGATTAAGGATGTTTGTCTTATAACAATGATATGTTCTTTAGATATAATTAAGGAAATAGTTTTAATAGAGCTAGAAAACTATTTGTGTCATCATTATCATCATACCAGCTATTGAAAGTCCACTACTGGACATATGCCTTTCCAATAAAGGAGGTTTTTTGCCCATAACTGCCGCGTTGGACAAGCGCGTTGGCAATCGCAGAGCGCAGCTATTGCGACGGAGATCCTGCTGCCCATCCCCACCCCGTGCATTTGAGCTGCACTGTTTTGGATAGATATACCGCCATCTGTCGGTTCTAGTACCTCAGTCGTCTCTTACGACACCTAATGCAGCGAGAGGAACTATTCTAATCCGCCGATACCTCACATTGAGGTGCACTAAAACTTGATTGGGTTGAAAATAACCTCTACGTCTAATTAAAATTAGGAAAAAAACTCATAAATAGCTCATAAAAAAAGAGAACAAAAGACATCGAACATTTAAAAGAATGATATTATTAAATGACTTAAACAATATAGGTACATATTACGTACGCACGTCCAACTTTGGTATGACTTAAGCAGGTTAAATAAAAGCCGACCACCATAATTATAAATTCCACGTCACTCGGCAAGGAACAATGAAGTTAATCCATCAGGCAAGGTCCTCGGGCGTGGGAGATAAGACAAGGGCTGTGTTCGACCCACCCCGTCTTTGGTAGCCACCCTGAGCCATGGATGAGATAGATCAGTAGACTGGACAAATGGTACACATGTTAAGGAATGTAGCAGCTACTGTCACATTTTGAACACTGAATAAAAAAGCGTCTATACTTGAGGTATTTGATTGATGACGATGATGTTTACTAATCTACATGGATTCTATTAAGAATACACTAGAAATAATAATAATAAATTCCCACAACATCTCATACATTGACCTGACTCCGTGGTAAGTCGCTTAAAGCACTTGTGTTACGGACGCCAGACTACAGAAAAATCACTAATATACCACTTGAATACATATATTTAACAACCAGACACAGAACAAACATCAATATCACCAAATAAATATTTGCTATGACAGGAAATCGAACCCACGACTTTTGGCGCATAAGATAGGATCACTACCATCTGCGCCATCGGGCCTGTCATGATCGTCTTATCAGCCGTTAGACATCCAGTGTTGGATATAGGCAAAACAAAAGAAAGGTAATCTATTAAAGCTGGGCAACCGTAGTGGTAGCTTCACGACTAGGATATTATCTGTCCATTCCCTCCGTTCTAGTACCTCAGTCACCATTTAAGGCGCCTATCGTAGGGAAAGGTACTATTCTGTCGGTATCCCACGGCAAAACTAAGAATACAATTATTGAATTATTTGTTTGTAGATTAAACAAATAATATAGTATTAATTGATTCTTACACAACATCTTACACGTTGACACACACTCGCACACCTAAAACATGTATTAAATATGCAGATAAAGAACAATAACTGTGTGGTTATAGCAGACTAGAATAGTACCTCCCCCTGTACCAGGTGTCGTTAGTAGCGACTGAGGTACCGGTACCAACAAATCCACCCGAAGCAGTTAATGTCAAATGCAAAAGTTTGAGGATAGGCTTTCGCGACGCTCTGCTATTACCGTCACTTTTGCCTAACGCGCTGCATCTCGTTCTTGGGGAGGCCTATGCCCAGCAGTGGACGTTTTGTGGTTGCCATATTGATATAGAACAAATTTTTGTTATTGGTGAAATTCAAACCAGACGTGGGTATTCAAAGTGATATCACGAAAGGTATCATTGCGCTCGGTAAATGTATTTGATATTTGTACATTTATTATTTGTTCTTCTTATAATAATTTTACAAATATATCGAGGCTACGTCAATTTTAATATTAATAAAGCCAATTTGATAAACAGTTACGTTTTTTATTACTTCAAAAGGAGAATATTGTTACAGCTTACCATGACAAGTAGCTGTTAGTAACTGGCTGATACACTTAGATGCACTCTTATATTAGGCATAAAATGAAGCATGCCTCATTCTAATCTACTTCCCAACTCTTCCCGGGTGTCCAGTGGGCCACCCTTCTCAGATTGTGACGTCCAGGTGCCTCCGTATGAATATTAATTCGACCATATCTTGACCCCTGTCCAACTGGGGGCAAGAAACCTTGACGTATGAATTTCTTAGCGAATAATTTATCCCAGTATTGCTTTGGATTGTGGCGATATTTGCAACTGGAAAACGTTGTTCAACTTTGATTAATCCATCGAATATAAACGTTTACTTCCTCTCGGGGAAGAGAAACTTATACTTACTACGTGGATATTCACCGATTGATATGAAGACAAATACATGAGGTAGACCTCATGTAAAGACATTGGTACCTCACTCTCATCTGTCTACCAAATAGCGTTGTTCGCATTGCTGTTGTGAGGTTTGAAAGGTTAGAGAGGCAGTGTCATTACTAGGTAATAAGTTATAACATCTTCCAAGTCACTAGGTTAGCACCGCAGTAGTGATATCCTTGTGATATCACAAATCACAAACGTCTAAGGGATGCAGTGATGCTATCACACGGACTATAGGCTTATTTGTAGACCTGTTCTAATAAATAAAAAAGAGATGAGGTTATATTTAAAAATAAGTGTGAAGGTAGTGTCTCAAGTGTTTTTAAAAAAGACTGGCCATAGGTTAGGCCACTTACAACCGTTCCTATTTCATCCACGGTAACCAG
Source organism: Heortia vitessoides (assembly GCA_020976665.1). NCBI lineage: Eukaryota > Metazoa > Arthropoda > Insecta > Lepidoptera > Crambidae > Heortia > Heortia vitessoides. The sequence continues at coordinate 13,009,983 of JACJUM010005601.1, forward strand.
ATCATCTGTCCATCTTCCTACGCTGTGATTGCTTATATTAGAGCAATGCGTAACTAATAAAAATACTAAAACGTAAGTATTAATCTTGCAATATAGTACCTATATTTTTTGTTTAAATGCTATTCACATACTATATAACACCGGTTATTGTATAGAAATATAACTAGCAGGCAAAATTTTGCTTCTATAATATTATCATAGGTAGTTAACACATAACGGAGGGTCAAGACGACCCTATACCGAAACGGTATATCTTAGATTGCGCAAATTTTCGCGTCAGCGCATTATTGCGCCGTAGATACGATCACGCCCGGCTGTGCATAAATATTGTTTTAATTGATTAGCCCTTATCGAAGGGTTGCCGCGTATAGACCCTTTGACCCAGTTGTACGAGATGTCTTGAAATAAAATTTGTTTTTTAACAATCTCTCTCATTATTCAAAGAATTATTAACGAATGATCCTGTCGTGGGTTGAAAGAGATTTCATTCCATTTTTAAATGGTCATCCGGTCTTCCAAATTCAACTTAACGAAATTTAAATATGTAATGCTAAATCCAAATTTAAATTATCCCCCAACAAATGTAACTTTAATAATTGCATTGTAGTTTTCAATTCAAAATATATGTTGACAAACTATCTAGTTCAACCATTGGAAATTGTTACTTCATAGTTTATATATGTGTGCAAATATATATAAAAATATATAAACACATATACGTAAAACGTGATAAAAATTTAACAAAGTTTCGTTATGTGTTCATGGAACTAAACTGTTCTTAGTCCTTACTCGGTCGATAGACCCTTTCCATAACCAAAAAGTGTAAAAAGTATAAACTGTTGTCAACTTTATTGTTATCAACATTTACGAAATTATATCAACTAGCTGCTTGGCTTATATTTTAATGAATAAGCACTTTTACGTAAACATAAAAGCTCCGAATTATTGACATTAAATCGATTAGAGTGTACTTTTTAATTTTTCTTTTCAATTTAAAAAAACCATATATGCATCAGAATCATTTTCATACACAATGTCCTGACCCCCATCGCACGCAGTACCCGGTCAAGTGATTGCCACTAATTAGGATGTCTTAATTGGACAAGCAAGTTTCGAGTGTCCGTGCTCGGCGGAGCGTTGGAGATTTGATATTTGCTGATTCAATTTCTCATTCCGGTGTTAATTTACAAGTGAGAGATTTTTGTTTAATTTTCAATTAGAGTCTGCTTCGTGTTTGTTGGTCAATTATTTGATTGTTTTAATTAATTGAGTCAGTATAAAATTACACAGTAATACGATATGACAAGTAAAAATGAAGAATGTTTTTTTTTATATAAATGTCTTCTATAGTTTAGTATAATATAAAATGTTGTAATTCTACTATGCATAGATCATACCATTTATGAGAACAAAAATTAATAATAGGAACTTGACTACCAATAGGGTTCATTGCGCATTTAATACTTTGCAATTCGTAAGAAAAAAATAATCCCTACTAATATTATAAATGCGAGATTAACTCAGTGTCCGTCTGTTACGCTATTTTTAGAGCTAGACTTGAAACTTGTTTTTCAGGCCATTGATTAATAAAAATGACATTCAAAATGTATATTATTTAAGTTAAAGACGTATGGTACCCAAAAAAACTATTCCACGCGGGTGAAGTCGCCCGCACAATTAGTATAATATATTTCAAAATTAACAATTTAGATGAATCAAACCGTTTGTTATTTAGATTAAGAATATTCTAACTAGGGATCACATAGATTTTTTATATCTAGAGGTAGCGTAAAATTTTAACCATTATGGTTTAGCCAGTTTACTTTCGTTTATTATGTTCTTTTGAATTAAGTTTTACCTTAATCCATTAAGAACTTTACAAAATTCAATCACATAACGGTCATCTCAAATACTAAATCACACGCCACAAACTAACACCTAACAATAGTAATTCCAAATTCGAAATATATGTCGGCACTCCATCTAGTTCCGGTCTAGTTTGAATATCCGTCCAAGTTGGACTTCCGCCGGAAGCGGCCGCAGCCAACATGGCGGACGTCTTTATCTGAAGAATTAACTGGCGATAGTTATTCAAATGTGATCGGCTGAAAGGGGAAATTTGACCTAAATTTGTATAGTTAGGTTCGTATAGCGCGGAATTGTTTGCGGTAAAGAGTTTCTGAGCATGAGTCTCGCTGAATCTAAATCGAAGGTCTAGCCAGATGATATTTAGATAATCTAGTTTCTCCAAAACTGACTATGGATCATATTTGTGTCTACCTAAGCTATAACTTAAAAAAGAAGAGTAACTGAACGCTGTTATCAAAAATTTCGTTTCATATTTAATTACCTATATTCGATATTCGATGCGTAAATGAAAAGTTGACGTGATTGGGAAAAGTCTATTTTATTAAGCTTATTATTACAATTTACACTAAACCAAAAGTGATAGATTATTTGATTTGATCACATGACCGATATCCGCCATTTTTTATACCGTGTATTGTAAAAATAATTACTTCTGTATTTTTTTATGTTATGAAGTCAACAAATAAGTATACGGTCCGCTTGGTGATAAACGTAACTGCAGGCTATAGATACTCGTGTCATCACGAAATTATTACTTGTGTATCGCCAACCTTGTGAACTGAAGATATAATGTCACATTTACCAAGTAATTTCACTGCTTCTCTCACCCTTCAAACCGGAACATAGCAATGCAAACTGCTATTTCGCGGTAGAAATAGATGAAATTGGGGATCCAATCCAGACAACTTTTGCAAGAATTCTTCCTCTAGTAAATTTTGTTACGATTATAAATGAAGGCGGTCTATGAAGTGAGAAGATCAAAAGAGAACCAATCGGCTTCCCGCTTGAGAGGTACCAATCAGTGTCACTTTCCGTATGAAATTATGTTATTCATGTAAAAATAATTATGTAAAGCTTGCGTTAAGTTATTTTGTGCAAATCTATTTTCATTATGATAACAAATTATAATGATTTTTAAGGGCTAACCACAGATCTTTTTTAATAGTTACAAAAAATAATATGCTCGGACAGAGTCACATATCAAATCAATGCTGCAAGCCAATTTTAAAACTGTGCAGCCATTACGCGATCCATCAAAAAGAAGCTAAAGAAAAAATAACCGATGGTGATGACGGAATCGTGTCAGGTGGATCGAACTTTCATCCGCGACGGCGTTTACATCAATATTTTACTAAATTATCTTAATCCTTTTTAATCGATTGTAAGACTAAGAGCTACTTGAGTTCGAACTTTCTTACCTCTTAAGGAAGCTAACCACACAATAGTAACTTGATCTTTGACCCTTCACACTTGAACTGCTCCATCAAATTTATACGTTTCGTAGCCTCAATGAAATAAATACTCTACCAGACAAATTCACTACCATCGAAGTTACTTTACAAATATTTGGTACTATGTATATTGACCTTGGTTATGTAATAACAACGACTGATAGCAAGTTGATGTAGCTACCGGCAGAGTAGAAAAGTACTCTTCCTGTAACAGGCACAACGCCTGTTACAGATGAAGAAGTGGCTGAGGTAAACCTCCCGAAACTATGTTGCTCAAACGCACCAGGGGGTGGGCAGTGGCATTTCCATAACGTAACTACGTCCTGTGATTGCGATGACGCTTGCCCAGCGCAATGCCCAAATATGGGCATATTCCTCCTTTCTTGTGGAGGCCTACGTCCAGCATTAGACAATAAATCATGACTACTGTGATGTTGATGATGATTTATTTAATATTAAAGTAGTTTGAACAACAAAGAAAATTACTTGTAAATATTTTTCTTATATATGTAGGTACTTATATTGTATAAATGTGTATAATGTCAAACATCTCATTTTCAGTTTGTTACAACTGACTGTAATTGTGAGAGCATATTGCATGTCGTAGCCGTGAGGTACCGGCAAAGTAGAGTAGTAAGAGGTGACGAAGATAGCGGAACCGACAGATAGCGGTATACCCATCACATAGAGTGTAGATCTAACGCACAGAATGGGAATGGGCAGCAGCATCCCCCCTAAAGTTACGATCTGCGATTTCCAACACGCTTGTCTAGCACGCCAATTATGGACTAAATTCCTCTTTTCTTGGGAAGGACTATATCCAGCAGTGGATTTCCAATGGCTGATTTGATGATGATAATTACATATCTTGTGTTGGGAAACTTGACTTTTATTTTAATCTACATACATGCAGGGTAGGCAGACAATGGATTTTAGTATATACCCTTTTCGTTTCCCATACTCGTTTTAGTCCTTTCATATACGCTTGTTAGTGTTGGTACTTCTGACCTAGCTTTTACCTGGCTAAAGTATGTTCGCCTAGGTCATCCTATTCCAACTCTTTCATTCTATATACTGTACAGTAATTCTACGTCCATCCGTCCTTCTACTTGTCCAAACCATCTCAACATTCCTTTCTCTATTGATGTTACAACATCGTCTTTTACACCACATTGATCTCTTATAACACTATTTACTTTTTATCCATGACAGTAGATAATATTACTTAAAGGTATGAAGTATTTATTATAATCGTGAACATTCTCCCAGTCGCCCTTCAGGAACGAACATCTTTAATCTGTCATAGTATTTGCCTCACTAAATAATGCATCTTTTCTTTACGAGCCGACGATTAAGGGTGTGCAAATCCAACCATATTTCAAATGTAGAAGGTAAGGGTGTAAAGGGTTGTATATAATTGTCCGAGGGGGTTGAGGGTGGGTGGTCAGTGTTTGTGATTTGTAAATGGGCTCAGACCTTAGCCCTTCCTGAAGACGGGGATATATCACGTAGAAGGATAACTTTGTTTAATGACTTCTGTAGAGTTGCTACAACAAATTCAGTATTCTAAAGACAATAGCAGTTTCATTTATTTTGTAGACATGTGTGTGCATTACTATATAACATCTTAAGTTATTATGTTATAAGGTTGCTATTTAATTAGTTATAAATTGCATATCTTATAATTATTCTGAATAACATTATTTTTCTCATTATTACATGTGTGCTTAACTTTTTGTGAAATTAGTTTTCTTAAAACCTTTAATTTCGGAGTAATAACTCAAATGTTAACTACTATTAAAAAACACAAAATTAATTTCAACTGCAAGTGACACACTAGATTATTATAGTCACACTAGCCACCAGCTCTATATATAACCACAAACGGTACAGGCAAGTCCGTCTGACGAGATATCTTAAAGGGCACAAAGGTTCCCGCAAATTGCCAAAGTAAGTGTAGCGTCCGAACAGAAATACATTATCTGGATGGGAAGGCCTGGCAATGGGAGATTTATCACCAGGCTGACCGTTCCATTTCCTTTGGGCAAGGGTATTGGAAGAAATTGTTGGCACTGTAACAAACAATGTACATTGTTCAAACAATATTACATTTTAATCGGACGGAAACAAATGACTGGCGATATAAATTGATTGGGCCATAAAAAATATAAGCAATTATATCACAGGGCGATATCAGTTTTGATACGTAATAATAGTATTTTTTATATTATTAGACCAGATTGACAAACAATCATGCAGTCCGCGTGATAGTTTGCGTCACCGCAGCTTGAAGACGCTCGTAATATCACAAAGATATCACTAACGCGTTGCCAACCTTGTGACTTGAAGATATTATGTCACATTACCCAGTAGTTTCACTGTCTCTCTCACCCTTCAAAGCGGAACACAGCTTTGCGAACACTGCTAATTGGCAGTAAAAGTGAGAGTGAGAGAGAGTACAAATGCAAACGACTTTTCTATAACGTCGACCTCATGTAAGAACTTGTACTAGTAGATGCATAAAGAAAAAACAGAAAAAAATCTTTTAGCGAAGATAAAGTTGGCTACCTTCAGCAAATATAGGCCAGATGGTGCCCCTACTCGTTATGTGAAATACTTGAGTATATTTTAATTGTGTGAGCACTGCCCATACCACTTCCATTGTGGTCATCAAACGTCTCCTTAATGAAGTAGAAATTAATTACTGAAAAAAAGAACATTTTTTAAAATTAAATTCTCTAAAGCCAACGCCATAAAAAGATACGAGCTTTAAAAAAAATAAAACAAAAAAACAATGATTATTTAAGCCGTAAGGCCTCCAAGTCACTATGCCTTACTATACTTAGCAACTGGCTAAACTAGACCATATTGCAAGTTAAAAAATTATTTCTACATGAAGTAGACCTCATACCAAAGTTTGTATGCGTTGGTACATCACTCTCATCTATTTCTATTGTCAAAACAAAAAAACAGTATTCGCATTTCTGTGAAAAATGTGACTATTCAAAAATTTATTTTAAATATCGAATTTTAAATACAATTAGTAACTATAGTATATAGGTCACGCACTCTTAAAAAATAAAAACGGACATATTTAATGTTTAAAAGTAGTCGTATATATATACATGTTATTTCTTTTCTGTCCAAAGATTGCCTGGAAGAGATCGCTCTATGCGATAAGGCCACATACTGTTGTATGTTTTTTTATGTGTACAATAAAGAATATTATTATTATTATTTATTAAAGAAATACGTTCACTTTTCATATTATATATTATGATCCATAATTGTTATTTAAAAAATGACATCCCGGTTATGACTATAAAAAGAACACATGGATTAGATCTCATACAAAGGTCGTCTGCATTGGTACTTTACTCTCACCTTCAACCGCCAAACAGCAATTTTCGTTTTACTTTGTTTCAATTTGAAAGATGAGAAAGGCAGTGAAATTACTAGGTGATATGAAATAATGTATTCGAGTTACAAGGTTAGAAAAGAGCTAGTAATTTCTTTGTGATATAACGAGCGTGTATTTGCTGCAGTGACGCTAACTAGCACGCAGGCTGTATGCTTGTTTGTCGACGTGGTCTGACAAAAAAACCTCTATCAACAATAAATAGGGGAGAAGTTGTAATATGTGAGCTCACAAGTGCCTTGACATCCTCAAAATGTGGAGACCACGATCATAGCTAGGATCATCTAAAAACAGCATTGCAACAGTCACCGGTAGTCCACTGCTGGACATAAGCCGCGCTGGGCAAGCGTGTTTGTAATCGCAGTCGAGTGCAGCTATCGTGACAGGAATGCTGCTGCCCAACTCTACCCTATGCATTTGCACTATACTGTCTCGGATGGATATACCGTGTACCTTAGTCGCCTCTTACGACACCTTGTAACGGGAGGTACTATTCTATTCTGCCGGTACAGTAATCTTGTCGTCGTTGTTTGTTGACTTGGTCTTATAAAATAAAAATTAAAAAGTAGCATGTTATAATTTCATGATATTTGAATTTTATGATATATGAACGTTGACTAAGTATTTATTCACATTTACCGCAGTCATCTTCGCTCCAATATGCAAGTTCTGTTCAGAAAATAATTTTTAACATCGAACATTACCCGATTCACCAATTTCTTATCACACATCAATGATTGAATATGAAAAATATACTCTATAAGTCTCACAATTAAGTAGGAAATCCTTCGCACTGATCCTTAGCTAATAGCAAAACCATAGCGGTACATACACGTACATAAACTAAACACCACACTCGCTCTCACAAAACGGCTATTCGTGTCCGACGCTTAGCATTAAATATATGTTTTACCACCTTATAAAGATTGCGTCCGAGATCCGCCCGGGGCATGCGGCACGAACCACTTGCTTCGCCTACGACAGTTCGGCCATGTTAGTGCCGGAGACGGGAATTATAGCGCTCAGGCTATGATGGACTGATTTCCTTTTAATCTAAATACTAATAAATTAAATTAAAATTACCGTGGGGTACGGAAACAGTAGAATAGTACCTCCCCCAGTACCAGGTGTCGCAAGAGGCGACCGACAGATGGCGGTATCGAAACAGCGTAACTCAAATGCACAGGGCGGGGATGGGCAGCAGCATCCCCATTGTAAAAGTTACGCTCTGTGATTGCCTACACGCTTGCACACCGCGGCAATTATAGGCAAACTTCCTTCTGCCTTGGGGAGGCTTTTGTCCAACAGTAGACTTACAATGGCTGATACGATGATATAATAAACATTCATTCACACATCTTAAACATTGACCTGTCTCCGAGATAAGTCGTTTAAAGTACTTGTTTTACGGAAATTTCTGATAGCAATAGAAGTCTTAAATATAATACCTACTTTGTTTTCTAATTGACTAAAATATTTCTTATTTTTGGAGAGGGGTTCAAACCAGTAATAATTACTGATAATATCGTTTGATCATATAAGGCTCTTTAATTTACCTTAATTGCCAACAAAGTCTAATAATGTATATGATAAATGCTTCATATTTTATTGGCTACCCGAGGTGGACCTCACATAAAGGTCGTCTGTATTTGTACCCAACTCTCTTATATTTCTACCGGCAAGTGATGTTAGCATTGCTTGTTTCAATTTTCGAGAGGCAGTTTAGTTACTGGGTGTAGTGATATAATATATATAGGTCACAAAATTGCCGACGCGCTGGTCCCTGTTATATTACGTATGTGTGTGGCTCGTTACTAACACGCTGACTGTTTGTCGACCTGGTCAAATAAAAGAAATCCCCTATCAACAAGAAATAGGGCAGAACTTGTATTGCAAATGTAAGCTTTCAAGTACCGCGATATCTTCAAAATTTTTAGACCACGACACAAGTTGTAGCTATGGATACCGCAGATTATCTTGTCTACCAGAGTAGAGTGTAGAGTGCCGGCTAAATACAATAGTACTACCCAACATACCATGGGTTGTAAGCGACTGAAAAACTGGAACCGACAGATGGCGGTAAATCCATCCAATACGGTGCAATTCTAATACAACAGCAAGGCTGTGCATCTCTGTCAAATAGCTGCGCACTGCAATTGCCACCACGCCTGCCCATTATGGTAATAATAGAAATAAATCCTCCTTTCTTAAAGAAGCCTTTGCTCAACAACAGGCCTTCTGATATTATGATGTATTCAGAGTCTAGAAGCAGTTGTACCCCGAATGCTTCATATTCCCGTGGCTAGCTGGCTGGCTCCCGGAGCAAAGCGCACATGTGTGCGAGCGGTGTACCGGCGCCCGGGGCCCGTGTGTGCTGTGATGGCCGCCGTGACTTGCGCGCGGAATGTTTATTGGACGAGCCAGGGCTAGCAGCCTGCGTCTTAGGAATTAGGATACCTGTGTTAGGGCTTTCAAGATCGGGAACATAATACGAATATTTTTTTATATCATTTTAACATGTGACATTATTTCGCTATGATATGCTGCAGTGGTCAACATAGCTGTATGATCGTTGTGGTTAAGAAACTATACTTTTGAAAAATTTAACAATTGTTACTCCTCCATGCTTTGAAGGGCATGTTAGAACGTAGGTCCCAGATGCGTTGAATGAGCGAGGGAGATAGAGATAAATAAAAGTCTATAGAGTAGATTAGAGTAGCAAACAGTAGGCTCATTTGAGCTTAAAACCTGTGCGGGCACTTATATATCTATAAGTAAGTATAGGCAGTGTGGCACCAGCAGAATATAATAGTATCAAGAAGCAATTGGGGCATTAAAACCAACATGTTTATATATAACTTTGTGATCTAGCAGTAAACGTCTTAAATCTGACTTAATCATGAAGATGTGTAAATTAATATCTCTAGTCATGCGAAAAAGGTCAAAGGTCATGTGGAACATATTTATCAAAACTTAGATTAAAAAATATATGTATAAACATTTTTATTTTCAACGTCCATGGATCCTAAAAAGTGTAACTAGTTTAATTTACAACTGAAGACCCTTAGTTACCTTTTATCAAATTTAAAAAATTATCCTCCGAGCGGTATGATTTAGAGACCTGTATGCCTATCTTTGCAATTTTAATAAAACAATAATAATATTAATATATTCTTTTATTTTTCTTTATATAATTATCTGAGTACAATATACTTAGATAATTACATAAAGACAAATAAAACATAAATTATAATACAATTGGCAGCCGTATCGTTTAGAGCGATCTCTTCCACGCAACCTTTGGATAGACATAAACGAGGAAAATGTGATAAAGCAGTTCGATGTATACTTCTTTTTTATAAAAATAAGATAAAGTAAATTATATACTAATACTATATATGTGTATATAATAAATAAAATAACATATTAGTAAATTCATAAAATGAACATGGTATGAATTACATGGTACAAAATGGCCTAACCCTGTGATAGATACATCCCTGCCCGGTTTAACACTTTAATGCGCGCTACACAATCAGATATTTGTTTTAAATTATGGTAATAAAATGTCGGCGCGAGTCACGAGCGGGTGAGCGAATGCGCGTGCGGCGTCGGGGATGTACGAATTGGATCGCGATGGGATTAACGCTTTGTTAGTATTAAATTACTGGTGTGTGACATGTTCGTGGGGCAAGTCGTGCTCGCGAGCAGGATAGGATGCGTTTGAAAATTGGATATACTGGGCTTTGGTGGGATCGACTTTTTCTTAGGAATCATTTGACAAGGAAGCTTACGGTCCGTGTTAGCGTCACCGCGGCCTATTGACGCTCTTGTTATGACAAGATGTCATTAGCACGTTGCCAACCTTGTGCCCTGAAAATATTACAGTACCACATTAACATATAACACACCCAGTATTTGACTGCCACTCTGACCCTTTGAACCAAAACTGAAGACTGCTGTTTGGTAGAAATGTAGGTAAAGGTGAAAGTAGGTTTTATTGCAGACAATCTTTCTATGAGACCTACGTCTAGTAGTTTCTGGACAAAATGGGAAATAACTAACATAAATAAATAAATTCACACGCCATCTCCTTTCATTGATATGACACAGAGATAAGTAGCTTGAAGCACTTGTGACAGCCGAAGAAGAAGACAACAAAAACAATACAAATATAATACTTAAATGCAATTTTCATAACAAACACAAATGCTTTGATTCTTTGATACGAGTTTTTAACAAACTAGCTAACCTTGCAAACATTGTGTTTACATATAAATTATTATCAACTAATAAAGAAAAATTGTTATAAAGAAAATAAATTTTAAAAAATCTGCATCGGTATGAATCATTTATCAGTAATCTGGTAATGACTTTACTTGACCTTTACATGACTTTAGAATCTATTCTCACAACTACTAAATACAAATAATAAAAAATAATCCTACGTTATATAAGAAAATTGGGGCCTAATTTAAAACTATCCTAATATTAACCGAATCTTGATCACAGCAAGCGAGCACTTTTAACAAAATAACTTATAATACTTGCCGTGAGGTACCGACAGTGCAGGACAGTACCTCCCACTGCACCAGGTGTCGTAAGAGGCGACTAAGGTACCAGAACCGACAAATGGCGATATATCCATCCGGAACAGTGCATCTCAAATGCACTGAGCGGGGGTAGGCAGTAGAAACCGCGTCGCGAATGCTGCGCTCTGCGATTGCCAACACGCTCGCCCAGCGCAGGAATTTTGTGCAATAAATATATCCTTTCTTGATGACTTGATGACTTGTTTGTGTAATGTATAACAAAAAAACAATTATCCACACATGTGACATTTTCTTTCTTAGTAAATAGGCTGCAGATGCACGCAACTTACAATTATTGATAAAACGGTAATAATTTTCAAAGTACTAATAAAAAAGGTTGCCAATAAAAGTTATTTTTCAAATTGCTAAAATCAACAATTTGATAAGAACTTTCATCATTTGTTTTTTTCTAGTTGGCTGAAGAGTTTATTACTGGTCCAAAGCATTGTTTAAGTAATTATTCCAGAAACTACGACATTTAATATTACTTTAATTGGATATATTATTTTTTTTATCATGATTCTAGTATGTTTTGGAAAATTAGAAAATATTTTGAACAACAGGTATGTTTATCACTGTGTGCCAATACAAATACCAAGAAAATAATGTGTCTATGAATCATATTTATTCATTATAGATAATAATAAATATGATATTCTCCTACATTTCCTTTCGCCTCTTACATATTAATACGAACACGACATTATGAAATCGAATCCTACATCTAAATCTCAAACAAACTTACTCAATCCAATTCAACTAACCGACTAGACAACTCCTAACAACTATCGATAATCCACAATCGATACATCGGTCTGGCGAATTATCGAATCGAATAGAATATATTAATACGTGAGATCTGTTCGAGTTAGTTTGGAGATGTCTGCTGTTCTAAATCAGTGCAACAATGCGGCTCTAGCTGCTCTGATTTGCTTCTAGGTGGATGACAGATTAGTGTGGATATGACAAATCAAAGGTACTTCTTATTTTGATACCTGTAACTAAGTGTAGACGGATTATATACCGATAATATGATAATACGATATGATATACCCTATTTTATTAACACTTACACGTTCACTTGTCTTTCAGTTACGCTGGATCTGAAGTTAGAGTCAGCCAGCATCAAGCTCAAGGAATGAAATAAAAAAATCCTTTTTAGGGGACGCCCTTTAAGGGCTTTAAAATCATTTAAGTTCTGACCTACCACTCATTATTGTCCGTGAAAACAGCTTTCGCGAAATAAGTGAATCGTCAAAAAATTTGTAAAAGTTACCTAATTTTAAGGCCGCTAAATATTTAGATTTTTATTATCATTACTAACATATTTTAATATATAAGCTATTTGATTCTACAATGATCGAATATTATTATCTTATTAATTGAAGTTAATAATTTTTAAGCAATAAGATTGCTTAAAAATTATTACCTTCAGGTTTTCTCGATTCACTATATTCAAAGTGACAGATAAACCTGTATAAAACCTTAAATACAAAAACATAAAATTTTATATACAATTTGGTAATCAACGTTAAACTCTTTTCAATTTAAAACATTATAAAATTATAACAAATTTGTATTAATACATACTACATAGTTTTAATAACTGAAGTAGTATCTATTTTGCTAATTATCCGCATGAACACCCCACTCTACCTCACAGATATTTCATTCACAAAAAAATAGAGCTAAAGTTTCCTTATCGTATGAATACCACATACTTTTTTAAATCACATGAGATAAACCTCATACAAAAGTTTTCTGTATCGGTATCTCACACCTAGTTCTACCACCAAACAACAGTATTCGCTTTGCCGTGTTCCGGTGTAAAGGGTGAAGGAGACAGTGAAAATACATGGTATTGTGAAAACTAATAACATAAAATCGCAAGGTTAACAACACGTTAATATTTTAAGCGTCTAAAGGCTGTGATGACGCTCACTATCAAGTATGCTTGTTTGTCAACCAGATCACATATAAAAGAGGCGACGCCGTGAGGCAACGGTAGTCCGTTATGTAGGTGTACGTTAACAAAGGTATATCCTCATTATTGTAGTCGCGAGCGGAGACGCGCGGACAGTAGACATCACAAAGTCCGCTCGGATCGGCTTATCGCTCACTGCGCATTTCCCGCCCGGCCGCGCCAAGTATGCGTCATTCTGCACGTTGCAGTTGGAACACAATGATATATTATATCTCATCTTCGTATCTGTCTTGTTTGCGAGGGTAAATAATGGTTGTAGGCTAGGTTGTTGTGTTTAGCTAAATTCTCTTGAGGTCTTTTTCGGCTCTTTGTTATTGTTGTTTTCTTCTAAGTTGTTTTCTTCTGACAAATTAAAGTGGTGGTAGTGGACCACGATAATATATAATATAATTATAGTTACTAGTGCTTGAATGAAAGCAGTTATATATAAAGGTCGGGAAAAATATTTTTTTTCAATACTGTTAACATGTTTGGCCTATTTTATACAAAAGCATAGCAATATAACGGTGACAGAGAAAAGTGGGGTTTTTATCCGATTAGTATACGGTATAATCACAATTATTTCCTTGTAGTATTAACAAAGAAATCTTCTCTAAAATAGAGTCGAGCATCGAAAGAACATCACTGACCACTGACCAGTAATTTCAGCCTTTTTCACTCTACAAACCGAAGATATGAATGCGAGTATAACTTTTTTTTTAATAAAACTTTTTAACAGCTTTAGAACACTTTTTTTGTAACCAACCTTGTAACTTGAAGATATTATGTCACCCTGTAAATTTCGGCGGCACCCTGTTTGGCAGTAAAAATAGGTGAGAGTGAGGTAGGTACCAATACCAACAACCTATGTATAAGGTAGCGCAGTAATCAAAACATCAAATAAAATGCAATAGTTAATGAACCTGCCTTTAAAAGACTTTAAAAAGAAGTTTCATTACAATGCGAGAAATAGGGCGATAGAAATATATGAGAGTGAAGTACTTCACGACGTCTGTTGATTTCAGCAAACAGGGAACAAACGCGGTGTATTTGTAGACTTAGACCATAATTATACCAGTACACCATCATAAGACTTACTTTCATAAATAAATCGTAAGATAAGTCAAGCGATTTTACAGACTCCTCAAAGGAACCGTATTGCTAATCACTACACAGTATAAAACAAAGTCACTTCCCGCTGTCTGTCTGTCCCTGTGTATAAATAAATTCACAACAACATCTCATACATTGACCTGACTCGGACGGACGGACGCCAGACATCAGAGAAATCACAAATATATTACTTAAATACATATATTTAATACCCAGAAACAATTACAAATAAGTATACATAAATAATTTCTCTGGGGGGGAATCGAACCGACGACCTTTGGCGCACAAGATACAATCACTACCATCTGCGCCATCGGGTCCGTCGTGTATGCTTAGATCTTTAAAATAAGGCAACGCGTTAACGCGCCTTTAATGCGGTTTCTTTAAATATGTAGATAGAGTAATTCAAGAGGAAGGTTTATATGCATATAATAGTAGAAAAATACTGATAAGTTTAGAGTTTTCTAATGTAATATCTTTAATAAATACAATTTTTTACAGCATACGCTGACATTGCAAAATAGTGTACTACAGTATTTTACACCTTTAGAATGTCTACAAAAAGTGCCCCGGTGCCATATATCTATCTCTTAGAAATTATCTACAATTATTATATCTATAATATAAATTCGTAATTTCACGGAAACGCAACCTGTTCTGCGTTTACATGCTCAGTTACCTTTTGAAAAAGAAATTGCACTTGCATATCGTTTGACATCGTGAAGTACCTACAGAGTAGAAAAGTACCTCCCTCTGTACTAGGTGTCGTAAGAGGCGACTAAAGTACCAGAGCCGACAGATCGGTATCCATGCGATGCCGCGTACATTAAATGCACAGGGTCACTCCTAACGCGAACTCACTAACGTAAAGTCTAATCATTTTTTATTCTGTATGCACCCGCACGAAGCCGGGGCGAGTCGCTAGTACAATATAAAGAGGAAACCGTCTCATAGACCTAACTGCGGGTAGCCTCACGAACTATTAACGCAAATGAGGTCCGTTTGGGTTCTTAATTGGCTTCATTAACTAGTGCTTAACCCTCGCACACATGGAGGCAGGAGCTTGCTTGTTTCACGATAAGGACCTGAGCATATTGTGTGCACAAACGGTTTGAAGAACCGTTCAATTAAGGTCGTGATCTGGTTAGCGGTAAATTTAAAAGCGGAAAACTATGTATATTTTTTGCTTCATCAAGTCCTAAAGACTAATTCGATTTAATTGAAATTAAACCTGTTTGTAGATTATATTCGATACAATTGCTGTGGTGTACCAGCAGTGCAGAATAGTAGCCCTCGTTGTACCAGATATCATAAGAGGCAACTAAAGTATCGGAACAGATAGATGGCTTTATATTTGGCATAGGACGGAAAAAATTAGCAGCATTCTAGTCCCTGCCCAGCATGGCAATTATATGCAACTTCCCCCCTTTTTTGAGGAGGTTTATGTTCATCAGAGGACGGGCTACGGCAGTTATGATGATTTTAAACAAAAGTGTAGACTATTTTGGCTTGCCATAAGAACTTTTTAAAAAGATATATACTTATCATTCAGAAATATTGATATTGGGGTCCTATGGCGCCAATATCATTATTTTTTCCGGTTGTGTTCCTATCTTGTACGCCAAAGGGTTGAAATCTTCTCGTCCTCACCTACAAATATGTATTTATATAATGAATATAATTTTTGTTCTGTGTCTGATCGTTATATATGTATTAAAGTATTATATTTGTGATTCCTCTATTGTGTAATGTCCATAACACTTTAACGCTTTAAGCAAGGCACGGGATCCAGTCAATGTATGTTGTGGGAATTTATTAATATATATTATGTACCAAAATTACACTTGGGATACATATTTTCTCACGTTCCTTTGTTTAAAAAGATTTATCTCGGATGCAGGTCAATGTAAATATGAGGTGTAGTGTAAATTTATTATTATCATCCACTAACGGATATAAGTCTCCACAAGAAAGAGGTAATTTTACACATTACACCGCCTTGTCGTGGTGCTTTATTTTGCGACACAAATTCTGCTACCCATCCGCGTTTTATTGCATTCGAACTATGCTGTTTTGGGGGGATATACGGACTTTTTTCGATACCGTCAGTCGCCTCTTACGATACCTGGTACAGGGGGAGGTACTATCCTACTTTGCTGGTACTACACGGTAAAGGTCAGTATATACTCATATTAATAATATAATAAAGATTTTTGGACGAGAATTCTACTCGTCCAATTTCCACCATTTCCAATTCTACCATTAGAAAGCTAGATCTGCGCCGAGTAATATAGGCTATATTATATTTAATAAAATAAACTATAGACACCGAAAATGGAATGTAACGAGGGACGATTTATATTATTGTGCGTTTGTAATGAATAAACTCGGATTACTAGATTAATTTCTAGCAGAAATTATTTTTCTAATTTAAACAACTAAATTCACACAACACACAACATGTGAGATGCGCACTGACCTGAATTCGAGGTAAGTTGCTTAAAGCACTTACATTTGTTTGTTTACACGTGTTTCATGGTTAATGAATTCCATTCGAATAACTTTGAAAGCAGCAAAGTTTTATACTAACTTTGCATCCCCGTTCTAGCTCAATGAGAGATTTATAAAAGGAATATATGCAAAATTTTAAAGCATCTCCTTTTATATATATATTAATCAGTTTTATATATACATATATATATACATATATCTAATATTTTCTGTCACTTTCCTTGTTCTGTGGTCATCTTTTATATGTATTTGAATATATGTGTATGTTTTTGTAAATGTATGTATGTATTATATATATATGTATGTTAGTTTGTTGTACTAAATTCGTCTCTAACTTCCAGCAGCTTTAACATTATTTCTATCCAAAGGTTGCCTGAAGAAGTTGCATTTAGCGATAAGGCCGCCTCTTGTACCTACTATTCCATGTTTTTGTGATATTCTTGTGTTGTTTTTCTTGGTTTGTAATAAAGTTCAGATTCATTAATAAACATAAATAGTGCACAAAGTGCAAGCAAATTATATAAAATATATATTTCTGTCAGTTCGAACAATACATCGATATCCTTGTCATTGAAGTAATCATAGCGATTTTATTACATTTAAAGACATTATTATCTTATCAGCTGCACTACATTCAATTGTATTGTATTGATTTGAATGTACAACAAAAGCAGAACAAACAAGATAATAAATGTGAACGTTAAAAATAACAAAACCATTCAATAAATTATATGAAACCGCTAAAACCTCTTTGTTTATATTCAAACCTTTATTATTTTCAACCAATAAAACTCTGGCCAGTGTGCCGAATAGGTATAACTGACACACTACACCGCAAACTTATGTCTATATCATCGCAACCAAGGGTATCTCGTTTCACAGCCTATAAGAAGGCCTAGGCAATATGTTACGCACTGCCTCTACCAAAGGCATAACCAGTAAAACTCAACTATCCTACAATTCGTACCGATCCGAGTAGATCTAGAATATTGAGCAATATGTCTCTCATGTTGTTGTCCCAGATCGTGTCTTTAGCTATAAATCAACAAAGCACAGCACTATTTGTTCGATCGGCATTTTCTGCATGAGGTGCGTTTTGCATACGAATGACCAATATATCTTCGGCTTTACTCCCCAAAATGTTCCTTATAAGACCTTAGTTTAATGACTTTAAGGTTTATTATCCTGTGGCGTTAAGGCAGTGAGGTGCAATGGTAAGTTTGTTTTAGGTGTATTTTATCTAAATCGGTCAACCATCGTGTGGGGGCTGAATCGGTGATAAATCAGGACATGTGTCTGTAGCAGTCAAAGCCTAATGTACGACTTTTCGATGAGTTGCCGGGAAATTAGCCGGGATGTTGTGCGGTTATGAAATATTGCATGTCGCAGGCTGGTTTTGTGAGGCTTTGATTCAATATGGTGGGTATGAACTGAATCAATAATTGCAAAAGCAACAGATATGTTTTTTTAGAACTGTTTGTCGGTAAATTGATATCATTCCATTTATTCATAAAATCCTAGAGAGGCAGATTAGATTAGTACCCCCCTCCGTACCAGGTGACGTAAGAGGCGACTAAGGTCCCAAAACCGACAGATGGCGGTATATCCATCCGAATCAGTGTAGCTCAAATGCACAGGGCGGAGATGGGCACTAGCATTCCCACCGGGAAAGCTGCGATCTGCGATACCAAATACGCTGGCAGCGCGGCAGTTATGGGCAACATTCCCCCTTTCTTGGAGAGGCCTATTTCCAGCAGTGGACTTCTAATAAATGGATATATATAATATATTATGGATTTTTTTTCTGAATTTGTATAAATGTCCACTCCGGATAAAAGACTTCCGAAATATAAGAGAGTTTTCTAGCCATAATTGCCAGGCGGGGAATGCCTGTGGAATAGAAAATGCTGCTGCCCGTCCTCACCCTGTTTTCCATTTGAGCTATGCTGTATACTGCTCCTGTTGGTGCCGTTAACTCAGTTACCTTTGACGACATCTAGTGTACAGGATGGACTTCTACGCGTTCGCTTCCCTAGGGTTTACTGACATAATTCAGTTAAAAATAAATAATAGTTTTTATTTCAAGTAAATCTTTACATTAACGAGGCTTCCTAAAAACACAACTGTTCTGTTTAGTATGTACACATATTTTACGGATAACTTCAACAAATGAAATTCTTTATCTATTTTTAAAAATAATCATTTTTTACTAATAATTAGAAAAATAACTTTATTTACTTAAGGAAATACCTATATCTAACAACTATATAAGTAGGAAACTAACAAACACAAATATTTGGCTGGGTGGAGATCTCACCTACGACATTTGGCACACAAGATAGATATATTACCAATCTTGCCATCGAGTAATGAGATTTAACACGAAAAATATATGGAAAAATTAAGACAATAATAATATATTTATTAGACATCAACATTACAATTTTTCTCTTATTTCCAAAATCACACGTTATAGATAAAATTGTTCAACTAAAAAGAGGTGTACGTTGACAGCTGCCTCAGTTGATAATTGACAGTTGACCTCCACCCAAGGTACATAACAAAGTTGAAGCGCATACAAATATATACAAAATAAAAGAAAAAAAACAATTAGAGAACAATGATTATTAAACAGTTTACTAGAATTAAGCAAAAGTTAAAATTAAAATAAAACATTAAATACAATATTAATATTGGTATTATTATTACCACAAACGCAAGTTGTACGAGACAAGATTATTTTAGTTGCGGTATTGACAAGGTCTTGTAACCATTTGTGAACTTTTTGTTTGCAGCTGTATAGGTTAAGTAATGATTTGTATAAGAATATATATGTATAAGAAAAGATGGAGGTACATTCCTGTTGGATTATTCTGTTTGGAGTCAATAATACTGATTTTTCGTATGGTGGTAGTTTGTGGTGGCAGTGACAAGAGTCAAGTCAGAAAGATAAATGGACAAGAAGTTTGGTTTCATGCTGATAGCTTATGAGTCAGAGAATGACAGGCAGAGAGTGAAATCGCGGATGAAAAGCTAACTATATATATATATATTTATAAAAGAGAAACTAACTGACTGACATATCAACGCAGAACCTATCTTATAGGGAATCTTGTAATATTGTACAAAGGTTCCTTATAAAACCGTTGTTTTTGAATTTTCACTGAAACTGTTGAGACAATTGTCATACCAATCATACCTTATTAGGGTAAAAGCACTCGCGCAGAGTAGAAATCGCGGGGCGCTGCTTGTAATCTATAAAAAATGCGACATTAAACTGAAAATGCGAAACAATAAATGCGTGAGGCATAAAATACATTTTTGGACTTTTAAAAAGGGCTATAAAACAATAATTTTAACTTCATACAAATGTATTTTATGCTATTAAAATAGTTATCCAACCGTACAATGAAAGCCTTATCTAAAATCTAAATAAATTATTCATAGGTGCAACCACTTGACTGAAACCCCAACATTACTGTGTGACATCAAATAAATAATGCTATTGATTTTCATTATCTCAATCTAATCGCGTTTATAGAACTAACCACAACACATTGCAAGTCCACGATCGTAAAGAGCCAATCTCCGATACCAAAGCTACGGCCACGCCCAGCAAATGACAAGAATTAACATACACACACAAACGCAAACACAGCACACCACTCACACATGTAGGTGTACTCATACCGTAAAATGATTTAATTAATCCAAATATCCGTTATGAATAAATCATGTTTGGAGTAATTTATAATGTTAACGCTGACAGAAAAACGGTCAGATAAGTCAAAACTCATTTTAGTCTCACCAGTTATGTCTTGATAGAGTTTGCGTATGATGAAACTGAAATTACGGAGTTTGCTGAAGTTTTGAATATTTAATAATAAATTCCCACAACATTTCATACACTGACCTCGTGGTAAGTCACTTAAAGCTAAGTGTTACGGTCACCAGATAATATATGAACCACAAATATACTACTTGACACCCAGACACAGAAGAAATATAAATATCATCATATAAATATTTGCTCTGGATGGGAATCAAACCCACGAGTTTTGGCGCACAAGATAGGATCGCTACCTTCCGCACTTCCGGGCCCGTCAAATTATAAATGTATATTTCAGTACAATAATTATTAATTCGCACTTCCTTTCAGATTATTTGCTAAATGGTAGTACATTCGCATTAATTCGTAATAACACATCATTATCACAACAGCCTTAGGACGCCCACTGCTAGAGACAGGCCTCCTTAAGAAAGGGGGAATTCTGCCCATAAAAACAGGGGAATTGCCATATCGCAGAGAATAGCTTCGCGATAGAAACGATACTGCTTCCCCGCCCGTTTCAATTGAATTATACAATTTTGAAAGGATATACTGCCTTCTCGATACCCGATATATCATCATATCAGCCGAAGGACGTCCACTGCTAGACATAGGCCTCCCTAAGTGACCTCCAAAATGACTTGTTGCATGCATATTATATGCAGTTTGTGTCCAACGTGATCCTATGGATCTAGAAAGATTGTCTGTCCATCTTGTAGATGGAAGTCTTGCGCTGCGTTTGCCGATACGTGGACCGCATTCTAACAGCCCCATAGATTACCGGTTCTTGGAACATCGTGTCCTGTCGTGTGCCATCTAAAATTGTTATGCCAAATTTAATCTAGATCTATCAAGCTGTTCTGGTGTGAGAGACAACAAATCATATATCCATACTTACAAAAGGAAATCACTTTTTACTATAACCTAATGTTTATTTATTTAAGGACAACTAACATAATTGTATAAAGTGTATTTATGTAATGTGTGCGTAAATAATGTGTTGCATTAACAAGCTTTGTATTACACTAGACCATATAGACACACATCCACACCTACATGCACACTAGAGCATAGGTGCCTATAAGAACAGGCTAGACCTAGTTTAGGTACCTAAGTATCAAAATGTATTTTAGTTTAAGTTACCTTTTGTTGTTGAATAAAGTTATTATTATTATTATTATTATTATAACAAATTAGAGTCACAACAAAAATAGAATCACTTATTATGGATTTCGAAAATGTTGTTATACTTAAAGGTTGCCACGTCCACCAAAATGCAAACAATTAAAAATCAAACATTAGAGACCTTTATTTTTTGCTTTTACAATAGACCTAAGGTTCAAAATGTGATAGGCTCTGTTAACCTACATACTAACAGATGATCAATAAGCAAGCAGACTTCGAGCAATTGAAATAATTGAAACGACTCCTCGAAATTACTTAAATACTTTTAGAAAATTATTTTCTATTTGACTAGCATGAATGCCACCTGAAGCACCGCGCTTCCCCCTTGAGTTATGGGCAAATGTCTCACAAAAGGATAAATAATCTGTTGTGGAGATATTTCCTATCATTTACGCGTTCACTACTCATAATAAAATTATTTATTTAACGGATTTCAAAGCGGTTCATTTATCTTGTTGCATTTGTTTCAGTTACTTTTTGGCAACCATTCTCAAGACTGACAAAATATGTTGTGATCTATATCCAGATGTGGCGGTCCCATGACGCATATTCCTTTCTTGTAGGATTTGTTATGTGTCTGGGTACTTAATTAAAAAAAAGCATTATATTGGTGTTTTCTCTGTTGTCTAATGCCCAGAAAACAACTGCTTTTATCGACTTATGTCGTGATCCTTGATATTAGGAATTATAGAGAGCTAAGCAAATTAAAAAGCCTAGCGACTGACTAGTATCAAAGGGTCGCGTTTGGTGCAGGCTGCAAATAACTTTGTATGAGTTCAGACGTAAAAAACATCATTTATGATGGACATCCATCAGTGGTCATCCTAAGCTCTATAGTGACAACAGCTTTTTGAATCTATGGTCAACTTCAAACCAGACAAGCTGCACTTAAAGTGCTAACAAGTAAATCATCACATCATGACGAAGACGATGCTGCTGCCCCGCCATGTTTTATTTAATTTCCGCTGTTTTAGATTTATATACCGCCATCTGTCTATTCGACTTTAGTCGCCTCTTACGACACCTGGTACAAAGGGAAGTACGTACTATTCTCCTCCGGTACTCCACGGTAAGTAAATAACTTGTAAATCAATATACAAATTAAACGAGCGGCTTAGAGATTAACGCAAAACAAGATGGCGTCTATATCAGCTGATAATATGGTCAGTGTGCCTAAGGAATTCGCTACCTTTGGGAATGTGAATGGGCCTGGCTTTTTGCATAAACTCGCTATGTAGCTGTGATCTGTGATACATTAATGGCACTGCAAGTGTTTGCTTAATATACTGTTTGGTTTATTGGTAAATAATGTTTTATGTATTAATGTATATAATGAATATTTTTCTTAGCAGAATTTTACAAAAAAAAACGCAGATTCATTTTTTTTTATTTACGTATCATTGCAGTCAATTCAAACTTACGTTTTTAAAGTTTTCTTAGTAACGATCGTATAAATATAGGTGAAGAAAACATTTATTATAATTACTAAACAATTCGATTTTGATTTATACTGATTAGAAAATTATATACTGCATGATATGCCTGAGCACATTATATTAGGTAAATGTATACAGACAACTTGCCATCAATTGTTGCACTCAGATTGCAATTAGTAACGAAAACTTAAACACTTGTACGACCACCAGTAGCCATCATTGGAATTGTTGGTGATTTTGGAATCTTTTCGAACCAAGGGTTTGTCGCATTTAGGCCCAGGCCAGAGCTAACATTAAGCATTGTGCCATTCAATATTGAGACTGCCAAATGTAAAGTGTCATCGCACTCTTATTTAATTATCAAATATGTAATAATAATTAATATTCAAATATAATAATGTGGCAACAGTAAAAGAGTTTTACGTAAAATATTAAATTTATTACAATAATCTAACTATTAACGTTGCTTTACAAGGAAGTTAATAGCAGCCAAGAATATCTATAGAGGAAGAAAAAACGTAGGTCTATATAGTATCTCAAAATCAGAGTGGTGTTTTTAATGATAACTTAACCTTAAACTTATAATAATAAAGTCGACAACTGCACGAATGTTACTCTAGACATATCTCGCCTTATTATATCAAAAACCTAGTTCAAGAAACTGATCCTCAAAAGTCTAACATAGTCGGATTTCCCAACAATTCAAATTTGGAACGGCTCATTCGAAACGCAATTCTGAATTCAAAAATGACGGATGCCCATTAAGGAGGTCACAGATCAGTCGCGGCGTGATACTGGCCGAATGCAAATCCGCTACCGAGCTACGCAAGGCCCGTTATTATACAGGGCTGTCAAATATAGAGGAAAGATGTGTTTCCTACAAAAAAATGCTTACTTCATTTATATTTTTTAATCCATTCCGTGAAAAGTTTAATCATAGTACGAGATATCGTATGAATAATAACCGTTAATATTTTGCTTCGACGATTCATTCATAGACACGAAAAGATATCGAGCAAAATATTTAATTTAGTTACAAATACTTTTGTAATTTGTTTGATGTATTCAACTATCAAAACCCTATTGCTGTATATAAGAAATCCAATCAACTAGCAAAAAGCTATGCCGTAATTATTGAGCAATTTTCACTGAAATTCCAGTAAAGAAGATTGTTGCGTTAACAAAAAGGTTGTAAACGAGTTTAAACATCGACTATGACTCCAATAAGAAACTAATTAAAAGTTTCTCAACAAAAAAAAAAGAACAACACTGTACACCCCTGTCCAATAATCTAAAGCGGGGTAAAAACGTAATTATACACACGAATGCGCATGATTCACGAAATATTTGAATACTGTATTACATACATTCGCCACGCCGAAATGGTCCCAGCTGCCACAGTGGAGGCAAACTAAAATCTTCTTTATATCATTTAACTAACGGCTAATTTCGATTGGCAGTAATCAGGGCAAAGACTTTTAAAATTCGAACAATTGTTGTTCTGAACGCATCTTTTAAATCCATCATGGACACAGCATTCTCGTCCCTATGGTGTCAAAATAAAGTTGACTTTCGCTTGGTAATGTTCAAAGGCATAGTTGAAGAAGAATGATCGCCAAGTAGTGATGTGCAGATGCCGTGGGAACGATCGGTTTGGGAAATTGTGGTGCAACGAGAGCGTGAACCGGAGATCAGTCCGGAGATACGAAGAAATTGTACCGTGTTTACTTTATTACGACGTAATAAATATGTAGTAAAGATATTGGGACGTTTCTAAGAAAATTGCGAGCCTATTTTGTTGGGGATATTGAACGAGACAGCACTTTAAACTTAGCTTCAATACATTGTTATCTGCTTACTATAAGGATTACTTTGTTTACTAGTTAAAACATTTAAAGGCTAAACATGAAATTAAAAAAAAATCTTTTAGATGAACTTTAATTCAAAAACATAAAGTAATATGTTTATTTTTGCACACAACACGGATTTTAATTTTAAAATCGTGGAATATTTAAAAATTTTGCTGCTTACTGAAATAAGTATTCCATTTCACACAATACGAGATAATTCAAAGTCCAGTAAGCTTAATAATAATACCATACTGGGTAGTAATAAATCCTTCGCGTCTATCTTCAGATAAACTCCACGATCTTCAATCACATGCATCGTTAATCCTTTCGATAATCGATTTGCACGCACGCGACCTTACCACGATACGTTTGCTTCTTGTCAAATCGTCGTCATTACATTTTAAGCTTTAGGTGTACGTAATAAGAGCTAAATAAAGTTTGATTAATAAGTTTGTAATGTATCTTATAAGTCGTATGCGCGTTCGATCGCGACGACCACATCCTGCCCATTGTCCGATTTAAATCGAGATCTCGATTAGTATCGATGCTTTTTTCGGTTGACGTGATTTCAGATGTGTGGCCGATGTTTTTGTGGGTTGCAAGAAGTATGGATGATTTGTTCAGTTATTTATTTTTGTATGGCTTCTTGTTTCTTACTGATATAACTATTTACCTCTTCTTTATACTGTTGTATTGTAATGTATGAATTACTGCAGCCAGTGACTTAGATAACGTTGTAGTCCTAATGTATTTATTTAAGCTATCAAAATGTGATTCAAGTCCGAAAATTCAAAAACCATCATCACCAGAACAGTCGTAAATTAAAAAAAAGGTGAAGTATTTGTTTTCTTAGAGTGTAGCTTTGCGACGGGAATGCTGCTCATCCCCGCCCTATTGCACTGAGTCGGTTCCGACTCCGTCGCCTCTTCCGACATATACTACGAGGGAGGTTTTTTCTGTTGGTACTCCATGTCTTCACGTACTATATGTGGTACCAATTGATGTGATAGCTAATGGCCGACATAGTACATACCTACCTATATTTTAAATTGCTTATATAATATAGAACATTTGTATAGTTATATTTCAGTTTATACACACAAGATAACTTTATGTCAAAGTATTATAACTTTGTCTAATTCTATTAATTTAAGTTACCTATTTTGGTTTCAATGTCTTATGTGATATATTATGACCCTCAATATAAAATACGTAAATCTTTATTTTTAAACAAAACTACTTTTAAACAAGGGCTATCACTTATAGGATGATATAATTGCGGGTTTCTTTGGCAATATCTTTGACGACTTTCAAATCAAAGTAGCAAACAGTATCGCAAACCAAATTATTTAATTTATATTTGAAATAAAATAAATTGTTGCAATCTAAGTTTAATTTCATTAGTCGTGCTGAAGATTAATGAAGATAAAGAATAAGAAGAAACAAGAATACGAATTCGAAGCTCGTATTAACACATACAGATGCGACTTAACATACTTCATCGTCATCATCACAGCAACCGTAGAATGTCCACTGTTGGACATATTTCTCCCCAAGAAAGGGGAAATTTTGTCCATAATTGCCGCGCCTAGCAGGCATGGTGACAATCACAGAGCGTACCCCTTGTGGCTGAAATACAGCTGGCCAATTATCAGTTCCGGTACCTTAGTCACCTCTTACGACACCTGGTACAGAGGGAGGTAATACTCTACTCTTCCAGTAACCCTCAGCATAATCAATTTCAACGAAAGAATTTGAATTCTTAAAGTGATTGTCTTGAAAACCAATTTTTAGGCTAAGACTGCAAATAAAGTTACAAATTCGAAGCTCAGATCAACAAAGACATGCGACTTAAAATTCCTCAACGAGTAAAACAATAGAAAAAATATCAGAACACTGTTAACACCACACAATCCCTTCGATTGGAACCAGTTTTTTTACAATAGCCACTATCCTCTAACAAGAACAGATAAGAGTAACCAACCCAACCAATTACAGAAACAAAGGCACCACGATAATCTTCGCCACAATGTCTGATAACTATATTTTGACACATCGACATCTTATTATGAAGATAGTGGCATTGGTTTATTGTTGGTACAGATTAACATGTTTAATTATGTGTATGATAGAGCGTTTTCCGTTGATTGGATAGATCGATAATGCGGTGGTAATTAGGTTTTATTTTGTGGATGGAGATGGCTCGTTTTTTGATAGCTTGGCAAACAAGCGTAGTGTGAAGTATGACTAGCGCATTCACACCGGGCGATGATCATCATCATATCATTATCACATCCCTAGGGATGCTATGATGATATGATTAATGGCAACTGCTTGTCGCAGGTCTTCCCAAGAACGTGGATATCGCATTGTAACTTTGCGAAGGAAATGGTGGTGCTCGTCTTGGTTGTTACTTTTTTTTCATTTACTGCTACCTATAGCAAGAACCATGGTTTTGTATTTTCTGTTGTTTTCTTTACCTTAATTATAAATATTTATTTCTAACCTTATTTTAGCCTACTCTTCTTATATCTATCATTATCACCATCATATCAGCCACAAGACGTCCACTATTGGACATAGACCTCCCTGAGTAATCTTTAATAGGACCAGTTGTATGCGGCCTGTGTCCAGCGCGATCCTGCGGTTTTAGTCAGTTTGTTTGGGGTATTTTTTTTCTTTTGTCTTATTTCATTTGTTTTTACCTTATTTTGTATACAATATTATAGTAACTTATTTATATTTTTTATTAGGAAGGTCAATTTAAAAATCCTTACTTTGTGCTTCCTACTTAAAAAAACTTCTAACCTTTATAGTTTAGGCGCTGCGTTGATATGTTAGTTAGTCAGTCAGTCAGTCAGTCATTCAGTTAGCTTTTCCTTTCATGTATAAAGATAGTGAAAGTGTAAATGTTAGAAAATAAAATCGTAATGCTATTGGTTGGCTGAAACAAAAACAAAAGTATCTCTGAGAACTATCTTATACAAAATTTGGTATGAGAATAGCTTGAACCCTAAGAAAGAGAACGAGCTACTTTGATCCCGGGAAATAAACAGTTACCTCGGCTCGCTATACAAGACGACATCCACGAGATTTAAAAGTGGGAAGTTGAAAGACTTGACATATATTTTACACTGGTAACATTTTTCTTAACATATTTATGAAGAAAATAAATAATGTTTATCTGAATTGTTTTAATAATGAACGGATTTTTTAATCATGTCGCCTTGATTGTTCATGGTGGTTTAACATTGTTTGTGAATGGCGCACCTAGCTCTCTGTTAATTTGTTTATAAGTGAATGTGTTTTATAAAAAGCGAGATACTTACTGGATGGGCGATTTAAATTGTCCGCTCTAATATAAAGTAAATTATATATAAAGTTGCGGTGAGGTACCGGCCCCCTTAAGGGATGATTTCCAAAGAATATATTTTATTAGAGATTCATGTTTTTTAATAAAGAACCTGTATGCTGATTATATTTGAATGTCTTGCACTAAATAGCAAAGTTTTATAATAACTTTGCACCCCCTTTAGAAGGTGAATTTAAAAAAATCATTTCTTTGTGTACCCATATTCTATAAAATGAAACTTCTGTGCAATATTAAAGCTTCTAACCCTTATAGTTTTGGCCATGCTTTGATATATCAGTCATTCAGTCAACTTCTATCTATCTATTAGATATTTTCCGTTGAAATCCGTTTAATTAAATAAAAAGCGTTTTAACGCCGTTAAAAAGTTTTGTTATTTATTTTATTTATTACTAACGTAGTATTGACTATTTAGAATTATTATAATTATATTTAGTAATAGTGTGAATATATAAAAAGGTTTAAGTATCAATAAAATGTTAGCCGTTCTAGTATTCACAAATGAATCTATTGTTTAATATTGGATCTAAATAAAGTAGGTTGAATATAACAGCTAATCTAGGTCGTATAAAGTCTAATATAATAAATCAGTTATTCTTAACTACATTTAATTCATCGCAGATAATGGTAGCAATACAAGATTACGTCTTTAAAGATTAACCGAATATAAGTATTTTTTGTTACATTATCCCAGAAAGGCGATATCATAGCTATTTTAATAGCTATAAAAAAATAACCAAGTTAACACTTGCATCGTTTTCATAAGGAACCCGTAGCGCCATCTTTTGCCGAGTAGCGGAACTGTGTAAGTATTGTAAACAATATTTCTTATAAATGCTTATATTAACACGTGATTTCAATAAATTATATCAATAAATTAAAATGAATATTTGTCGCTTTTATATTCCCAAACACAAATAATCAGATTATTTATTCAAAATAGGTAATAACATCCAATGATTGCAAATTGTAATACAATCGCAGTTATTACTTTCATGCGTTAACAAATCAGATTTGAAAAAAATGTTGTTGCCTTTAAAAACGGTTTTACACATTAATGTTTGACGTTCCAGTAACTATTACATGAAGTAAAACACCGCATACAAATGTCTTTTGCATTGGTGACTCACTCTCACTTAATCTGCCGCCAAATAGCAGTGATCGCAGTTCTGTTTCCTGGTTTGATGGGTGAAAGAAACAGTGAAATTATTGGGTTATATGACATAATATCTACAAGTAGCACGGTCAGCAATGCGATAGTGATATCCTTGTGATAATACGAGCATTTATAGGCTGCGGTAACGCTTCCTATCATGTAGACTGTATGTTTGTTTGTCGACCTGGTATAATAAAAAAGACTAACTGAAGACTAATATAATCTTGCCGTTGAGAATTTGATCAATTATGATATTGATATGTTATTATCATATTTATTGATAAATTTAATCAATATGTATTGTAAGAACTGACATATTAAAACAAAACATGATTATTAGGATTGTTGTAGATAGTTAGGACATAATTCTATAAGTTAGTATTGTTTATCGTTATCATCATCATCGCAGACCTTCCACTCGGCCTCAGGACCTCAAGACAGGATGAATTTTGCCCACATTTGTGGCGCGCTAGCAAATGGTATACTATGGTATACTATTGTATATGTCTACATAGATCAATAGAGGACAGAAAAACCTTACCACTCCAACTCCATGATGAAATATGAAGTCTCAGTAGAGAAGTACTCAGTAATATTTATTGGGCAGGTTCGAATGATCGAACGATTTGAAGTCTATTATTTCATGCCAACAATCAAGAATTAAGACGCAACACAAAATAATTCTAAATAAACAAATTGAATTTTAAAGATCGATGTGGTGTAAAAGATAATGTGACAATAATAGAGAAAGGAATGTAAAGATGGTTTAGGCATGTGGAAAGGATGGATGAAAATAGAATGACTGCACAAATATATAGAGCGGAAGTGAATGGATGGGTTGGTATAGAACGACTCAGGCAAACATATCTTAACCAGTTAAAAGAGGTATTAAAGAAGGGCCAGGTCGGAAGTACCAAGAATAAACGAGCGTGTACGAAATGACTAATGCGAGTAAGGGAAGTGAGAGAGATTTACCAAGTGGAAATCTATAGTTTTTGCCTTCCCTAATGGTACACAGTCGTGATGTATGTATGTAGAATCTTGATTTGAATGAACTACATTAACACTCCTGTTTGAATTACAGCTTGTAGTTAGTACCTAATAATAACGACTCATTTCAAGTTAATTCAAAATTCAAAATTAGAATCTCCTTAACGTTTTTATTTAAACTTTTCTTTCTACGTCTCAAACACATACACAATAAGTAGTCAATTGAAGCCAATATTGTTCACTTATCAGAAGTTATGTGTATCGTGCCGA
This sequence comes from Heortia vitessoides, assembly GCA_020976665.1. Lineage (NCBI taxonomy): Eukaryota > Metazoa > Arthropoda > Insecta > Lepidoptera > Crambidae > Heortia > Heortia vitessoides. The sequence goes on from JACJUM010005601.1 coordinate 13,040,986, forward strand.
AAGTCCCGGATAATTCCTAAATAAGGACGTATGCATATTTCGCGGGCGCGGTCGCCAGGGGCGCCGGGGGCGCGCGATGAGTGTGGAGTACGCCCTAGAGCCGTTTTCTTGGCGTTAGCAGAGGTTTAAATCTGGTGACAACGCATGATAGGGCTGGCACTATGGACAAATTTATTTTATTAAAACATTTAATCATGCATACAGTGATAACAAAAACAAATAGTACTTCAGTTAACAATTGTGTATTATGTTCAAGAAGAAAAAAACAAAATTGTTTATATTTCCTAAATAAAATTGTATGTTGTATTAAAGTATTGACAACTAATGCAATAGAACATTACGATGGCTCTGACGACATAAATTCCCTCAACATCTCATACATTGAGCTGATTCCGTGATAAGTCACTTAAAACACTTGTTTACGGATATATTACTTAAATACCTATATTTAATACCCTGATACAGAACAACTGTCATTATATCAGCTATTGGAAACCCATTGCTGGACATAGGCCTTTTCAAAATAGGAGGTTTTTTGCCTATAATTGCCGCGCTGGGCAAGCGTGTTGGGAATCACAGAGTGCAGTTTTTGCGACGCTACTGCCCATTCCCGCTCCGTATATCTGAGCTGCACTATTTTGGATGGATATACCGCCATCTGTCGGTTCTGGTACCTTAGTCGTTTCTTACGACACCTGGTGCAGCGAGAGGTACTATTCTACTCTTTACAACACTACCGTCTGCCCCATCGAGTCCGTCCAACAACATGTAAGGAAAACAATTTCATATGCTTTAATCATTAAACAAAAATTTTGTTTTTCTTTAATCGCAGTTCTCTTGCTAGCAGGTAAGCACACATCCTACACAGATTACGTTGTCAGAAAACTTAAAACGACCTTATAATAGATCTGTTACTTATTAAATTTGTCTGTTGACAATGGGATTTAGGAGTAAAACAAAATAGCAGGACTATTACTTTTTAATAGGCCAGTTCGACGAACAAGTCCTCATGATAGTAAGGACTACTGCAGCTTATGGATGCTTACATAATAGAATCTAAACGTGCACGTTATCTTTGTGACTTATAGATAATCCAACATTACACAGTAATTTCACTGCGTCTCACACTCGTCAAACCGGAACGCAGCAATACGAACACTATTATTTGGCGGTAGAAATAGGTGAGAGTGAGGTACCAATGCAGACGACCTTTTGTATGCGGACTACCTCATGTGAAGTAAATGTTTGTAATATATTATTAACTAAGTTTCCTGAATACTACAAATAGTTATTGAAATATACTTTATCAAGTTTGAAAAAAAAACATTTTGTAAAATAAAATACTAAAAATGGTTTATGAAACATTCTTGGCCTCTACTTTTCAAAGATAACTCCTTAATAGAACAATATATAAAATTGAGAAATGGCAACCTAAATCCTAAGTCTAAACCTAAATTACTAAAATTGAACAACAATAAAAAAAAGATTGCGCCCTTAAATGAGGCTGTGTGTTCCATGTGAGTACCTTTAAAACACTGGTAATAATTTCTATTTCTTATATAGTAGTAAAACATAATTTTTTTATATTATATTTTAGGGTTTACTGTTGAATTTCGTAAATATGAATAATTATCTTTTGTTGGTACTGTCGAAGCAAAATTTTAGTACATAATAAACATAGAACACATATAACACTTACACATCACTATTCATCCATCGCAAAACATGGAAATCGAAATGTAAAACAAAATGTAAATGTAAAATGAACCCCATAAAAAGCCGTTAAATACTTTCTACTACAAAACGATACAAAACCGAACACCGCCAGCCCTACCGCCACGAAGCACTTACCCCTGCTACCACAATGCGCTGTATGTTATAATTTTTGTTTCCCCAAATATATTTGCGAACAAAAGAGCCTTAATGAATGTATCGCAAATTCGCAAACCATTATTAAGCATTGTACGTCTCCGAGAGGTTTTTGTTTATCATTTCGGTGGCTTATTTTTGTCAGGGAGTCTCACTATTTTTTTACAATGAGAACAATGTTGCACGCCTTTCTATTAGGAAAGGTTCCGAATGAATTCTGTTTTGTCTCTTAATGTTCGTTGCGACGCGGGACGCGGTCCACTGTTGTAGTTGCGAGTTTTTTTTATTCCAGGCTTGTTTAAGGCTAATAAATAATTCATTTTATAATTAAAATGGTCATATACCTATAAGTATGTGAAAACGGAAGTACTACCGGACTCCGGGACCACCCGACAGTTACGTGTCAGGTTTTTGTATATTCTGAGGGTTGCGAAAACTATTTCACCACGATTCAGGTTGTGTGATGTATAGAGTTGACATAACGTGTCGTTCAATATGTCACTGTATGTAGCACCGAAAAATTAAAATAAATAGTAAGCATGTCTCTGTCTGTAAAGATGTGGGGTACTGGGGGAGAAGAATAGTACCTCTCTTTGTACCGAGTGTCGTCGGAGGCGGCTGTGGTAGCGGATTCGCGGTCTATCCATCCAAAATAGCGCAGCTTGAATACTATAGAGAGGATGGGCTTCAGCATCCTCGTCATGATAATGCGCTCTGCGATTGTCACCACGCGTGCTTATCGAAACATGTGTCTATCGAATTACTAATCCTAAATAAAAACTTAATTGTTCTGATATTTCATTATATATGTATGCTTTTCTGAGTTTTGACTTTTTTAACTTTTTGATATGCATATGATGTACCCTTTTAAAAATCTCACACCTTTAAATAATTACGGGTCTGTAATGTTACATAATTTATATTGGTTTAACTCGGAAGATGCAACAAATCATAATACTGGCCATCAGAGGTCTACTGCTGGACAAAGGCCTCCCCAAGAGAGGGAGTATTTTGCCGTTATTACCACGCTGGGCAAGCGTATTGGCAATCGCAGAGCGCAGGTTTTGCGTCGGGGATGCTGCTGCCCACCCCCGTCCTGAGAATTTGTGCTGCACTGCTACGGACGGATATACCGCCATCTGTCGGTTCCGGTACCTTAATCGCCTTTTACGACATCTGGCACAGGGTGAGGTACTATTATACCACGTTGAAAACACCGGTTCTTGTACAATCAATTAAATTAAATGCCGACCTGGATATCCCATTGACACAGTTTTCCTAGTCGCTGATGGCACAAGATTCAATATCCGGCCAGGTAAATTAAGAAAAAGTGCTTCTTTAACAAATATTTCCTGGAATTGGCTTGTGCATTTAAAGGTAGTTTAAGAGTTTGTACTTACTTTTTACAGACATGAAACGCTTCAAGAAGGTAAATACAAAGGGAAAGAAAGAAAAATATTTCAGTTAACGCGCAAAACGTTGACAATCACAATCATTATGAAATTTTTAATAATAATCGTTTTTTAATTTGTACTAAATATATAAAGTCGTTAAAAACAGTCATTGAGGCTGTACATGCCAAATAAAGTGGCATAAAAATAATTAATTACTTTATATCTTGACGCATAAAGCTTACATTCGTATGTAGAACCATTTTTTGGTAACATACAAGAAGTAACCAACGATTGTAACATTAGCACTTAGTATAAACACTTGCAATAAATAATAGTCAAAATTTGTACGATCCCGATAACGCAGATGGTTGTGATCCTATCTTGTGCATCAAAGGACGTGGGTTCGATCCCAACTCATCACAAATATTATATGATGATATTTGTGTTTATCTTGTGTCTGGGTGTTATTCATACTTATCTTTGACGGGCTCGGTGGTGCAGATGGTAGTGATCCTATCTTATATGCCATATGTCGTAGGTTGGATACCCACGCAGTACAAATATTTATATGATGATATTTGTGTTTGTTCTGTGTCTGGGTGTTGGATGTATGTATTTTAGTATTATATTTGTGATTCCTCTGTCGTCTGATGTCCGTAACACAAGTGCTTTAAGCGACTTATCACAGAGTCAGGTCAACGTATGCGATGTTGTGTGAATATTATTATTATTATCTAAGCCTCTGTTGTCTGATATCCGATACACAGATTAAGGCTACGTTTTTTGGAGTCAAGTCATGAGATTTTGTGTGAATTTATAAAAAAAAATCTTAATCATTTGTAAGTGTACATCATGATCATACCAGTCATTGGAAGTGTACTGCTGGACACAAACCTCCCTAATAATGGAATTGCCATTCATTCAATGGAAGTTTCATCTCAACATCATCATTGAAAGTCCACTATTACACATAATCAAGAAAGGGGGAATTTCGCCCATAATTGCCGCGCTGGGCAAGCGTTTCGCAAACGCAAAGTGCAGCTTTTACGACGGAGATGCTGCTGCCCATCCCCGCCCTGTGCATTTGAGTCTTTTGGTTCTGGTACCTTACACCTTAGTCGCCTTTTACGACACATAGTACAGGGGGAGGTTCTATTTTACTCTGCCGGTATATTTAATATTTATATAATTTCTACCATAACAGATATGAGTATAACACTTTTTTGTTTTATTAATATGCGGTGTATTAATAAATTTCCAATATAAAATTGTAGTTTATTATCTGTATATCACGTGACCTAAAATGCCGGACGCCATACTTTTTGATAGTGACGTCAAATGACACGTGTAGCAACAAACAAGTAACCTACAACAACAGAGAAAGTTTGATCTCTTTAATTCAAATTTGTGGCTATTTGTATTTCTGAACATTTAATACATTATTATTTACAATGGAGGATGGTTAGTAAATTATTGCCCTAAATAAACACATAGATTTTATAGGCAACATAACCTCTATGTCTAAGTTAAATCCAAGTATACGAAATACTCTTTACTATTAAATATTAACGAAGTACTCTTCGGGCATGACAAAGGTTAATTAGCTACATTAAAGTGATCCTCACACAGGAGTAGAAGTGATTTTGTAGAAAATTCTGTTGGATTTCGTCCCGACAGTTTTATCCAAACATTTCTCAAATTAACATCGCTTGGAACTCTGTTAAATAACTTTTCTGGAGTCTTCAATGTTGTGTTACATTTTGGTACTATGCACCAACAATACTTTAAATGAACGCTCATTATAATATGTTTTAAAAAATATAAAATTCAATGCACTGCAATTCGCACTTGTACTGCAATCGTACGTTTGACATTTATTCGTTTCTATTCATTTAACGTCACAATAATGCGGCTGTCGTTTCGGCCAGCTCGGCGCGAATATTTATTGTTTTTAATTTAACCTTTTTTCTTTGTGTAAAGCGATATTATTTCCAGGAAATAAAAATACCAGTTGACAATCAAATCTATACGAACATTTTAAAATATATTTAAAAGAATGTAGAATATCCTATTGCAGCGCTGGGCAAGCGTTTCGGCAGACACAGAGCGCAGTTTTCGCGACGTCCTGTTGAGATGCACTGTTTCGAATGGATATACAGCTCTATCTGTCGGTTCTGCTATCTTAGTCGTTTCTTAGGACACCTGGTTCAGGGCGACGTAATTTTCTACTCTGTTAGTACCTCGCGGCTAATGTAGGTATATAATATAAGTACATATACCTCATACAAAGGTCGTCTGTGTTGGTACCTCACTCTCACTTATTCTACCGCCAAACAGTAGTGTTCGCATTGCTGTGTTCCGGTTTGAAGGCTAAAAGACCCAGTGAAACTGCTGGGTAAATGTGACATATTATCTTCAGTTAACAAAGTTACGCTAGTGATTTCTTTGTGACGACACATTGATAGTTGTGTGTGATTATGATGTCTATAGGCTGCGGTAACGTTTAACAACCAGCCGACCCGTATACTTTTTTGTTCTAACTTTATTATATAAAAACACCTAGGGGCAATTATCTGCCAAATTCTCCCTATCTTGGGGCCTAGGAACATCAGTGGACGTTCTACGACATCCACGACAAACTCATACAAAATTTTATTAACATATTTTTATGCGTATATAAATTAGTTTTTAGGTAATACCAAAATACTTGATTCGAATCAAATTGAACCAAAAAGTAATGAGTATTAGAAAATTATAGATAATACTTCCACTTGTACCAGGTACCGGAAAAGGCGGCTGAAATACCTGAACCAACGCATGACGAATGGATAGATAAAAGTTTCCACTCTTTTGGTGATACCTGCTTGCTTGAAATATTAGTAGATGTTCGCCTACTGGTATAATAATGATAATGAAATTGACGGGCTCGATGGCGCTGATTATGGTAATCCTTTCTTGTCTCCCAATCTCCAATCAAATCTCCCAAGAGTCGTGCTTTCGTTTCCTTCCCAGGACAAACATTTATGTAATGAATTGTGTTTGTTCTGCGTCTGGGTGTTACATGTGTTTTAATAATAAGTTACAATTAATCAAAAGGAACTACGTTCCATCCGGAAGTCTCTTGACACCTCTCATTTTTTATATATGTACAAAAAGAAAATAACGTGAGTGAAGCCGCGGTGCGCTGCTAGTAACAGATAAGAGCACTACAACAAAGAAATATGATATTATTTAAATGTAAGAACAAAACAGCATATTTCCGTGGCGGCAACTGTGTAAACAGAAACATAAGAAAATTTACCGACGTGTTATCATTGTTAGTAGCATCCCCCACACCCCCATGGGGGTGGGCGAGGCTCCTTTTATTCGCGATTCTATACAAAAGTTTGAGTAAGAGTAATACACGTCTTGTTGTCTTGGGAATAATGTGACCACATGTTTTACATATTTTTTTAATTAAACCTGTTTATTTTTTTACCCACCTATTTATGTACTGAATTTAAATCTCAAGCTTACTAAAACTTTTAGTTGCAGGATAACTCCAGGGTAGTTTGCTCATTAATGAGCATCGGATTGAACTTGAAGACTCTCAGGTTAAGTGGGAAAAAAGTGCGTTGCTATAAGGCAAGTTAAAGAGAAAAAAACAGCATGTAAATTATTATCATGAGGATGTTTTGTTTAAACATTATAAGATTCAAGATCAAAGAACAGATCAAAGTAGATCGAAATAAGAATCCAACAGTGTATATTTATTTAACTTTATTGCACAAAATGTTACAAAATGTACAAATGGCGGACCTAATGCCAGATGGCATTATCTCCCTGTCAACTACTACACAAAACAGAAAAAAAAAATATAGTGGTGCAGGCAATATATATACAAAATAAATAAACGTGGCATGCATATGTATATCGTAAATATTCTTAATTTCTGCACCAATATTAGTAATAAAAAGACTCACAAGCAGATGACTGATGTGATGTGATGAACTAAATTTATGCCACTTTATTTCAAAAAAATAAATGCTACCAATTAATGTCTCAACATATATGGACTTAAATCTAAAATAATTCTTTTAAAGCATGTTGTGGATATCAGACAACAAAGGAAGCACCAATATTATACTAACATATTAAAGATACACAGAACAAACTTATTATTACATAAATGTTTGTTCTTAGTAGGGATCGAACCTACGATCTTATAGCACACAATATAGGATTACTGCAATCTGCATCATCAGACCCATCGGAGTGTATTACTTGCTTGAACAGTCACATGAGGAATTTGTAACTATTTAATAAAATAACAATAATTAATTCAAACAACAACTCATGCATTGAGCGAAACCGATAAATGTCGCTTAAAGCATTTGTATTACTAAAATGTGCTTGCTTTATTAAAAATAGAGCGAGCACAATATAGTACTGAAAAAACATTTAAGAACCAGACACAAAACCATTCATTACATAAGTATTTGTCCTAGGTGGAGATCGAATCCACGACCTTTGACAAGACAAGGTCAATACAATCGGCGCCATTTGCTTTGCTGCAATAATTACTTGGAACTTTACCATGGAATTATGTGTAAAAAAAAGCAATAACTGTCAAAAAGGTCGTCTAAAATAAATAATACAATATAGGAAGACGGTCGAAGTATGATTTTCTAATAACATTACTATATCGAGAAGCTAAGGTCCTTACGGTCAGGCAGCTCTTTATTCCCCATACGGTACTTAAGTATCATTCTCTTGTGGATGGTGCGCAAAATATCATAAGAACCAGAAGAAATTGTAAGGTCTGCAACGTTGAACGATCATGTCGCTCGTTTGGCCATAGAATGTTTTACATATTAGCCAAAAATATATAACAACATGAACAAATTTAATAAAATTTATTACGGAAAACTAAACGTGAGTATAAAATGATAGCAACGAATTGGCTCCTGAAAAAGACATGATGAGACAGAAAAAATGTTTTACTCCTAATTCCACAAGTAGAGATATAGCCATAAATACCAGCACAGACATTTTATATTTCTTTTCTTTACATACACAATTACTGAATACTGAAAAAAATATTTTTTTTTCACTGTGTATATTTTTGACTAATATTATCGTACTTCTTTGAATATAGCTTGATTAGAATGACAGATTTCATAGTTATCATTATATTATTTGACATCATAGATTATTATTACAAATATTGTTTACATTACAAAGGTTTCAAAATTAAGACCTAAACTATTTAAAACCTTAATTTTTTTACCAAAATTAAGACCTAAACTATTTAAAACATTATTTATTATAATAATAATAAGTTTTTATATATATTTATAATAATATCAAAATGTAACGTAATGTAATAAATAAGAGGGTTGGAGGCCTAGTTTAGACTCCCACAAATTTTAAATCCAAAGATATTTTTGTTTTAGCATAAGAATAATGTAATGTTTATGGAGAGAAGATAAATTATTATTATTAATATTGATTTTCCAGAAACCCGAAGCTGTCCTGCCAATGTATGATCGTCATGCCACCCTGCACTTAGAGTTGGAAGCCAATTGTTGTGAAGATTGCTTTAAGCCGCCGCATGTGATCTTAATTAATTAATACGAAATGAATGAACGAATGACTAAGCTCATTCCTTTAATTTACTTACGAGAGCCTCGGGGAGGCTCTATGTGTGAATAATTGTATTGTAGCCTTTGAAAATACGCGACTGTTTCCGAGATTAGGCGTAATGAAGTGAGAATGAGTGGAAATTGCGAGGTTTCGGGGTGATTTTTGGTTAGAATTCTGGTTTTGTTTACGGTTGTGTTTACCTGTGAAAATATTTATGTAACTATTCAATTTATTATCTAGGTTACGTCAAAATATATTATTTGTGTTGAGGTCAATGTCAAGTCATTGTTTTTGGTAATCATAACACTAAGAAAATCCTTGCTTTGGGGCTGTTGTAGTAAGTTGCTGTGGCGATATGGCATATTTTAATTTAATCTGTAGATACTAATATTTTATATGCTATTGTCTCTGTTGGTCTATTTGTAAAGGATTCGCAAATTCTCGGGAGAACCAACTTTTCTTGGGTTAGCTTAAACCCTAGAGACTTTTGATGCAAGACAAAATCCGACGCTAGAATGGATCACAAACTGAAGTACACGAACAGAGACTTAACTCTGATTGTTTAATAAGACAATAAAAAGGCGTAACAATGAAATTTAAAAATAATATTGTTTCTGTTATAATTTCCACGCTGTATTCGATTATTTAGCTGTGTGATATCGGTTGAGTATTATAGTATTGAAAAAGGCAGTGCAGCTCTAAAACAGCAGGATGAGAATGTGCAGCAGCCTCTCCGTCTCGAAAAACCCTCTTTTCAAGGGAACGCCTATTTTATTTGAGCTAGACTCGGATAGATACCGCCATCTGTCGGTTCTATTACCTCAACTACTCCACGGACATCCCAAACTAGTTTTGTCAATGAAGATGATAAATAGTGGTTTAAGTTTTAGATTATTAATAAGTTTAATTGTTCTTTAGCCTAAAGAACTAGCTCCTGACACACAGATTATTCTATTTCAGGGACTACGGCTACGTTATTCTGTATTTTGGATTGTGACCTTCATCATTACAGCCTTTAAAAGTCCACTGCCGGACATAAGCCTCTATAAGAAAGGGGGAATTTGCCCATGATTGCCGCGCTAGGCAAGCGTGTTGGTAATCTCAAAGCGCTGCTTTCCCGACGGCGTGCTGCTGCCCACCCCCACCCTCTGCATTCTAGTTCTGGTATCTTACGCCACCTAATACATTGTGACATAGTGTTATTATTATTATTTTATAGATATGAAAACTTATATGAAGGTAATATTTTTTATTTGTAAACATTTAAAGTAACAGAGAAGATCAGATGAAAACCATAAAGCTCGTGCAGTCCGATAAAACACATTGAACATTAATGCCTTCTGCTTACCGTATGAATATTGCAAACGATGCGACGATATTGTTACGAATATTTGTTCTTTGTACGGTGCGCAGAAAAAGTTATATTGTTTTTGTACATTTTTAAATGCATTTTTATACAATTATTTTGATGAAGAAGTATATGATCATAAATGCAGTTCTATTTTGCGTGTATATATATCAATCAAGTCACCTTCCTTTTCACCACTTTTTGACCGGTAGCAACACTTTTTTTAAATGCTCTAGTAAGTCACTGGCACTCCACAAATAGCGTAAACGGACCGCACTAATGCATCCCCTCCTCTTCTGCAAACAACTTTAAACTATCTCTAACAAAAGTCACTCGAGCCGAAGTCCGTTCTTCAAAACTAATCCAGATAAACACTTTTCGCATTTTTATCTGCAATTTTTCGCACACTGCACTGACAATAAGAAGAGCACACATAAAAAATGATATCAACAAAAAATAACCGTAAAAGGACCGCCTGACTTTCATGATCCACTTGGCATTCATTCTTCGACGCCCCAAGTCCTCAGTATGATCTATGCATGCTTCAGCTTTTAAATAGCAGCAAAAAAAGGTTTTTATGTAAGCAAACTTTTTTTGCTGTCGGCGCTTCAAGCAGACTGCATGTCTCTGCCCGATAAGAAGTGCACACATTACTGCCGATCTTGAGACCGGCGCGTCTGGAAAGGTCGCCCGACCTTAATGCTCCACTTGAGTTGTATTCTGCAGTGAACTTTGCTTTTTATTACAAGCACAATCCTCTTTCAGACTCCAAAAGAGTATATATAGTAAATACGGATTATGGGAGAATACTTAGCAAGTTAAGAGGTACAACTGATACATCTTCATCATACCAGCCATTGGAAGTCCACTGCTGGAGATAGACCTCTCCAAGATTTTTTGCCCATAATTGCCGCACCAGGCAAGCGAGTTGGCAATCGCACCGGTAGAGTAGAATAGTACCTCCCTCTGCACCAGGTGTCGTAAGAAACGACTAAGGTGCCAGAACCGTCAGATGGCGGTATATTCATCCGAAATAGTGCAGCTCAAATGATCTCCAGACTTTGACTTCCAATGGCTATAATGATAATGATGATTAAGTATTATCTTCAAGTAGCGTGACTTTACGGATGGTAATTGGAAATATTTACCAAAAGTCGTCGTGTTCGATTCCCACTCGGGATCCTGGGTCTGGTTGATTTTATAAGGTACATATTTCTTTCCAGATAAACACAATTACTTTATTAAGGTTTAAACACCAGGTTTTCACCCGCAACTATACCCGCAAAGACTAGCAAGCTCATCTACTGGGAACTTCTTTTCTTTCAGGAAATTTTATGTCACTCTCTAACAGCGAAACTGTGCTAAGTTAAGTAGCCTATATGTTATTCTACACTCTCAATAATCTGGATCAGTTGAGTATATGATATATATATATATGTGTGTATATATGAGAATGTTTGTTACTCTTATATATATAAACTTTCGCATTTAGGGCCTATTGAGAATCTCGTGTCTCTCTCAACATATATGAAACAAGTACACAGCAGGCCCAAGTCCTTTGGCTTTTTATCCAATATGAACACGAGTCTTACACCATATCAAAAGGCTTTTAAGCTGTGAGCAGAGTAGAATAGTATGGCAGAACTGGGCACGTCCGTCGCGAAAGCTGCGCTCGGCGATTGCCAAGATATTTGCTCAGCGCGGCAAATATGGGCAAAATTCCCCCTTTCTTAGGAAGGCTAATGTCCAGCAGTGGAGATCCAATGACTGATATGATGATGATGACAATTATTAGATCCCGGATAAGAAATAATTGCAAATCCAAGTACGCTTAAGTTAAGTCGAGAAAGGGTTTAATTAAAATAACAAATCTATGATGATCGATTGTAGACTACAATAGTGAATGTCTGATGCTGAACACAAATAATAAAAGCTTCTTGTACGATTTTAAACTTAATGCCTAGTAAGTAGGTCTCACAATCGCATGAGAATAATTCTTCAATCGTAAGTACAGATTCTAAAACTAAATAATCCTAAAATGTAAAATTCAATAAAATATTTATAGTACTTTCACTTGCCTGTACATCAATATATTTACTGAAAAATCTCTTGCTATAACACAATCGCAACTGAACATCGCACTCGCATAAAACCGCAGAGTCATTATTCCCTTTTTATCCTGGCCCTAAAAAACCACTGAACTCAATCACAGTTCTTATCCAGATGTGGGGGGAACCCCCCCACATTATTCCATCGGAATCGCGCGTCATTTCATTCTATTATGTTTAATTCTTGGAACCGCGTGTCTGTACAGACAGACGAGATTTATTATTAGATTTTATACAGTCTGAGGGATATGAGTCTTCGCGTTTAATGCTTCTTATATTTTGAATCGGGTTATTGGAAGGTAATGTGTTTATGGATGTGAGGAGTTTTCTGTTAAGGCTTTAAAGGTTTATTAGGTTTTACCGATTGACTGTCTCGATGATGTTCTTGTTTATTGTTTTGAAGATATATAAAACGTGAATACTTATTTTGGTATATAAGATATTGACATAATCAATGACCAAATCGTCATGAATTCAAGTCTGTAATTAATTTCTATCATTAAATCGGATCTTTAGAAAGGGGTAGGGAAACCTAAGAAAGGATATGCTTTTTGTTAGTTTACAGTCAAGCTTGTATAACTTGAATGTTTTTTTCAATGTAATGTGTAATTTGACCGGCTCATTATTTCTGAGCATTATGACTATAACATAACTTATTGATAATCGTGATATGGCGTACTCACACAAATGTGTATTAAAATTCAAGCAATCTTACTTTATGACTCTTTGTGTTCAAATAAGCAGAATGGTAGAAACTAAATGGTAATACAATTAGGCAGAGAAAATATTTTGGTACGGTTTAACGCGTCTCGTGTCACTTTTGACGTTCAATCGCAGTGTCATTGAACTCGGATTTAGTGGCGGAAATCTACCTGAATTGACGACAAAATACGTGTATGGATTTTTTGTCTTTTCTCTGATTTCAGTAAGCATCAGGGCTAGTTTCAAAATAGACCTTTTCAAGGTTGGATACTTTTAAACATAATTGTCACTTTGCACGCGTTAGCTGCAAGTAGTGGCAGGAACCGCAAAGTGGGGATACCATGTCGCATTGAGGTACTATATTTTATATGTATATACCGCTGTTTGTCAGATGCAGAATCACTGTCACTGCTGTAAGGCAGCTGATACCGATGGAGGTACCTCAAGTCACAGTTTTTCGATATAAGTGCTGTCAGTGTTATCGTCATATCAGCCGTTGGACGTCCACTGCTGGACATAACTGCCTCAAGGAATGGAAAAATTTCGTCGATTTAAGAACGTAGTTGTGGGACATGCATGTTGCTGCTCATCCCTATCCTGTGTCACGTGCTACACTGTTTCGAATGGACATACCGACATTTATCATACCTATTACTTATATACTTACCTGCTACCGATGGAGGTACCAACCTGCTAGTACCCCAAGGTGAATCTATACACATGCAGATTACCACATGCGGTACGCTATATACATACATACAGTATGTGTTTTGAGTCCTGCCTAATAACTAGATATAGGTACTGTCTTTTGCCTAGATTTTATTATAGATAAGCTATATAATCTCAGTCTGAACAGTTGAGTCAAGCTAAACAATATTCATTGACTAGCTTATGTCCCCGGTTTGGATCACGTACAAGTTCAATATCAAGGATTTAATTTATTACTGCGGGAAGCTAATTGTCAATAAAATTAATTATCTGACTGTCTGTGTGTCCAATTATTACGCTATCAATGTTTTAACTTAGTTATACTTAGCCGTGTGACACCGGCAGAGTACAATAGTACACTCCTGTACCAGGTGACGTAACAGTCGACTGAGGTACCGGAACCAACAGGCGGCGGTATATCCACCCGAAACAATGTAGCTCAAATGCAACAGGGCAGAGATGGGCAGCAGCATTCCCGCCCCGATGCTCCCTTTCTTGGGGTGGCTTTTGTCCAGCAGTGGACTTCCTATAGCTGATATGATGAAGATGATACACAACCAATCGATAATTACGAAAATATAAAATAGCTATTAAAATAATTGAATATCATTTTAGTTTGACAGCTGTCAGTTGTCTAATCCAGCCAAATTTAAAAGAGGATACATAGTGAAAAATATATTTTTCGAATCAGATATAACAAATGTTTCATTTGCAAACGAAATTGGTAAAACTATATCAGTTGCTTGTTCTTTATAATAGACATAAAATATAGTAAGAACACTCACGCAATTATCTAGAAATTACAAACATAATAGGACTACTGTGTATTTCACAGTGCTTTCAAAACGAGCTAAGGACAGGGGAAGTCTATAGTTACTGTTGGTAATTGCTCGCCACAGCGCGGGGACGTGTCGCAAATGATATCAAAGTTGGTGACCAGGCCCGGACAAAGGGCGCGAGTATTTCTTGATTGCACATTTATAATACAAACAGGGGAGACTACATCCTTTATGATTATCTTTTGTTCATAATTAACTAGCTGATGCCCGCGACTCCGTTTGCGCGTTGTTAGTACTTTGCGTTGCCTGTTTGCTTCACAAGGCACCCATGTATATTAACATACGAAATTTCATTAAAATTGGTCCTGTTGTTTAGTCGTGGTAGAGTTACAGACAGATAGCGTGGATGTTAATCATGAACTGTTATAAATTCCGGACGGATTTGTACAAATTTAGTGTTATAGGTGAGAGTCTTTTTTCTTGTATCTCAAACACAACACGGTTATAAGTAGATTTGTGGATAAAACTTGGCAGGCATTTCAAATAACAATTATCGTTACATTTTCTATAAATTGTTGTAAATAATAGCCTATATATAGCTATATTATTGTAAAGTTTTATGAAAATCCATTAATTTTTTTTACATTCATCCATATAACATCAGCTTTTGTGTTTATAATATTACAATAAAAATAATAAACTTAATCAAATAGCTCGATAAAAAAAGACATTTGCTTTTAAAAAGACAAATATTTCTCGTGTGTACCGTGTTTCTTTATTTGAATAGTAGGTACCCCGTTTCTAAAATTCACAAAGCACACTACGTTAATAGGCACAATACATATTAGAGATAGATTAAAGAATAGTGATGTGGTGTAAAAGATGATCTTAACCAGGTAGAAGAGGTATTAAAGTAGGACCAGGTCAGAAGTACCAAAATAAACGAGCGTGTATGAAGGGACATTAATGCAAGTAAGGCAAGCAAGAGAGGTGTGCTAAGATTGTAACAAATGAAGATCGTTAGTTTCTTCCTACTCCGATGGAACGCAAACGCAGTGTATGTATGTATGTAGGAGTTATAAATTATTGAAAACATTTATCTTTTTTTTTTTAACAACTATCCAAATTTCCCGTTTCTACCATTAGCAGTTACGACTGTAAGGGCGCAGTGAGAACTTCTCTTCTAAACTAATATCATGAAGCGGAATGATTTGGGTGATTATTTGTTTGCATGTCATTGCTTAACTCAGTAAATTCTCCTTTCATTAGAGAGCTACTTCTTTACCGGGTAACATGGCTTGTATTATTTTTAAACATGTTATATTTTAGAAAAGAAATAGATCCCGGTACCTATAAAAAATGTATGTCAACAGGATTTGTATTTTTTTTGTTTGTAACCAGAAGTTACTGTACTCATTTCTAAAACTCTTTCATAAGTAGAAAATTACATTATCATATCATATATATATATATATATATGTATATAGATTCATGCAAAATAGCGAGAGGAAAGTCGAGTGAGCTGCCGCCGGCCCTGTCCGCAGACAGCAACATGTCACGTTTTCTATTACACATTGCAGATTTAAGTCTGCAATTACGCGGCTTTTATTACCAAGGTGCGGAGTCTCTGCCACACTCGCACAAAGCATTGGGACATGCACTCATTTGCGAGATTGCCGACAAATTGTGGTTGGCAGTCGTCTTGGGAGTCGACAAATGTTTTATTTTTTTATATATAATTATCTTTGCGCTATGTTTAGTAATAATATGTACGCATACAAAATGCATGTATAATGCATATGCGTGTTACACTTTCGTAAATCTGCAGAATAATTTTTAATATAAAATTTATAATATTATTTATATGGCTCATATATCTGTACAATAGAATATATATACTTTTTAACTGATTTTTTTAAATTTATTATAAGGAAACATACTTATACATAAATATAATATTAACAAGGCGGTAACATAGGAGTAGTTTACACGACATGTTTTGTTTAATTAATTGTATTTTTTAGTTTATATTTTTAACAAATAGATGGTATAAAGAATGCAAATTAATATAGTAAATTATTTTACTACTCTTTAGACGATTTTGGTATTTTATGTGGAGACTGAGGATGGCGTTGATCTGGTTCGGAGAAAGTAAGTAGTTTAAAGTATTCGTGATAAGGATGGCGTATATGGTCGTATCCTTATTTTGTTCACGAAGGGTTTCGAACCCCAACCATGTCAAACATTTGTGTTTGTTCTGTGCCTGGGTGTTACCTATAAATGTATAATATTTATGATTCCTCGGTTATCTGATATTCGTAACACTAGTGATTTACGCTACTTATCTCGGAGTCAGGTCAACGTGTGTATTAAGAATTTATAATAATTATCGCGCAGAATTCCGAAATCACTTCGGGAGGTTTACCTCCGGCATTGGACGTCATGCTGTTATTATGATGGGAACTTAAGAGAGAATTATAATGAGGTTTTTGTCGCCTGAATCATTCTACAGAAGTTTAAGAAGCACAAGAACTCTTTAGTGTCCCTATCCTTTGCGACAAGGGTTGTTGGTTCGATTCACACACCCCGGACAAACATTTTTGTTATTTATATTTGTATTTGTTCTGGGTATTCAATATGTATTAAAATATTCTGTTAGTTATTTCCTCTGTGGATATTTATGTTTGTTATTTTTTTTTTATTCATATTAATTTTTCTTTTTATTGGCATTTTTCGTGTGCGTGTGTGGAAGGAAATTACGTTTTTTATGTTTACTTTCAACTTTGTGTGTTTTTTATCAGTGTCTTACATCACTCTTGTTTTTTCAAGGGTTTTTAATTTAAACATGTGTTAAATCTCCTGTCACGTTTAAATATATTAATTATTATATTTAAAATCGATTAGCTGCAAATATTAAAATAAAATTTTGTAAACTATTTTAAGGGCTGTGGATTTTGAATGTGTAAAATAAGATGATAATAACTTAAAAAAATATCAACTTGAACAAGTGATATGTAAAACTCGAACCTGCTCCTTTCCCATAGCAGGGGACGGGACTACCGTTGAACCGCCGAGACCTTAGCGAGTAAATATTTTTCTAGTGTTCTATGTGTGCTGAAATGTTAGTGAATAAAATTAATTAAAAATCTATTTGTGATTCATCTATTGTATGATATCTGAACACAAGTGCTTGCAGCGACTTATCTCGTAGTCAGATCAACGTATGAGATGTAGTGTCAATTTGTAATTGATACGGCTCGCCTGATGGAAAGCGGTTACCAAAGCCTATGAATCCAACCAGGATGATTACATACGCGGGGTCAAATAACCTAAGTTCTCCTAATATCCGCTTCACATGACAGATATCATTGAGAAATGTCATCACACGTTAAGATCTCCATAACGAATGATCGCTGCTAAGCGTATTATAATGAAGTATACTTTATTGTCTGCCTTTTCACATGGCACCCACAAATCGACGTTGCCCACTATGTGTGGCATTGAGATTTGTATCGTATTTTAAATGACAAATTGCGCCTTGAATTACTGTCATTTGGGTAATGCAATGCGTGACATCGGTGGATGTTCTCATAAAGTATGATTGTGTGTATTAAAAAACATTTTGGTGTGAACTTTGCAAAGACCATATCGGCAGTGATACTTCAATACCGCGTATGTAGCAGTAGTGGATAAGGTCTAAATTGCAGCATTTTTAATAGCACTTCGAACGTTATTTCCAGGTGCTACTTACGCGGTATTGAATTCTCTTTAGAATTTTATAATGTGTTATCGCGTGAATTTCAGCTTAAATTGCGAACCGTATTATCTCTTGAGAATGTTTCCGAGTCAAATATATACTAAACTAGCTGCGCCTCGCGGTTTCACCCACGTTAAGTTGTCTCATCAAACCAGCCATTGGAAGTCCACTGCTGGACATAAGCTTCTCCAAGAAAGGAAGAGTTTTGCCCATAATTGTTGCGCTGAGCTAGCGTTTATGCCAATTTTTTGTATTCAACGTTTGTGGAATATTTTTTATTTCAAGTACCTATGAATTCTAGCATTGGTGAAAACTGTCCATTAATTCCATGCAGCACTAACGAGCTTTATATTCATCAAAGTAAAAGAAAAACTATCAGCAGTTTTGTGAAGTCATAGTACAAACATACATATATCACGCCAGTCTTGTTTGTATGTTATCTTGGTGAACCTCTCTCGCTTACCTTATTCGCATTAGTCTATTCATACACGCTCGTTTATTCTTGGTAGTTCTGACCTGGCCCTTCATTAGTACCTCTACCATCTAGTTAAGATATGTTCGCCTCGGTCGTTCTACGCCAACCCTTCCATTCACTTCCGCACTGTATAGGTATTTGTGAAGTTTTAGTAAGTCTAAAAAACATCAAAGATGTCATTATACAAGTAATAATGGGATTAGAAATATTTTGAAGAATGTGAAGAATGTCTTTGTAATGACAACCTTTGTGGGTATGAATGGACATTTTTTCATGTAGAATAATAAACAGACGCCTGCAAAAGCCTATCAATACATATTTTCAATATAAATCTGTATCTGTAATACTTTTTAACTTTGTAGGTATTAATATCAAAATAAGCCTCCAAAAATAAGGTTGACGTACAAATTATAATCGTTAAATATATATTTTTTATTTTGTCTATGATGAAAATAATTATATTAAGTAACATTAAATTATAATTCACTGATTGCAATTAAAATTCGTAACAGTGACCTCTAGAAAAATAAAGTAGAACTATTTTCTAGGTAACTTAGACAGGATTCAACGCTTGCATTTAGTTTATCAGTTACTCTGCTAGACAGAGTTAGTTTACAGCGACATCTATAATGCTTTAGCGGAATTTCTAACTCGTTCCTATCCAGTATTATTATGAATAAAGTTGAAGCGAAGTAGTTACTACAGGTCAGGGATAGATGGCGCTTCCACTAATAAAATTAGCCCATATTGAAAAAAATATTAATGTATTTATCTATGTTTCTAATAGAATATTTACTTGATATCTATCTTTGTTTGTTATATTGGAGATATATGTTTTAATATATTTAAAGTGACTTAACTAATACTTGCCGTATGATACCGGAATAGTTTGCCATGAGGTACCGGCAGAGTTGCCGTGAGGAACGGCCGAGTAGAATAGTAACTCCCTCTTTATCATCTCTATTAATATCTCATTAAGGTACCAGAACCGACAGATGGCGCTATATCCATCCGCGACAGTGTAGCTCAAATGCATAGGGGGGGGGGGGGACAACGCCAAACATCACCACCGCGACAACTGCGCTCTGTGATTGCCAACACACTTGCCCAGTGCGGCAATTATGGGCAAAATTCCCTATTTTTTTGGGGAGACTGCTCAGCAGTGGACTTCCAGTGGCTGTAGTGATGATAGTTACTTAATGTAATAAAAAAAAACTTATAAGGTAACTTATATTTCGCAGGTGTCAATAGCTTAGTATTATTGTCTTGTTTTTATTATTTATTTGAACAAGATTTCGTTCACGACATTGGTATTAAACAGCGGGTGTAGATCTGTCTGGAACAAATGTAAACTAAGTTACTCCATACTGCATCCCATAATTTCAACAGATTTTAAAATTATTTTAGGACTTATATTAAACTAGTTACGCGACGTGACAACAGGTTAAAAAATGATTGCGGTGGTTTATCCCTGTAAGATAGATATATGCTATTAAGCACTTTTTTGCAGACCTTATAAAGATTTTGTGGTGCATTATTTTGATCGTCAGGTTCAGACAGCGTTTGCAATGTAATCGAAAAAAATGTGTTTATTTCTGACATTACATTAGAAAACTCAAAATATATTAGTGTTTCTTTACTTTCTTATGTATGTGTTATATATATAAACCTTTCTTTTTAATCACTCTATTTATTAATATAGCCGCATCAAAATCTGTTGCGAAGATTTGAATATACAAGTAAACACAGGGACAGACAGACAGCAGAAAGAGACTTTGTTTTATTGTTTATCCGGGCCCGATGGCGCAGATGGTCTTGTGCGCCAGGGGCCGTCGGTTCGATTTCCACCTAGAGCAAATATTTATATGATGATATGTGCAAATCAAAGCAAATTTTTTCAAAACATATCTTGCGTTACTGATGTAAGACAACATATTGTATAACATACAGACAAAATAATTACATATATTTATCATGGCTCATATGAAACTACCAATTTACGATCGGATCATCAATTTTTATTATACTATATTTAATAACTATTATTGTTATTTTATTATAATCACTATCATCATCACAGAAGCCGTTGAACGTCAACTGGTGGTTATAGGAATCTCCGAGAAAGAAGGAACCTTTTGTTGCGCGTAGTTTCCTGACGGTAGTAGCTGCTGCCCATCCCCACCCTGTTGCATTTCAGCTGTGCTGTTTCTATAATATAATATAACAGTCAATCAAACTCAGTTAAAGAACGAACAGAAATAACATCTATATATGTCCTAGGTAGGGATCCAACTCACGACCTTTGGCCCATAAGATAGGATTGCTATCTACGCTATCGGGGCCGTAAAACAAATGATTTCGAATATATCTCCCACACAAGCGAAAACGGCAAGCAATCCAGCTAAGCCGAACACAATCAACTTTGTCCTTCGAATATATCCTAGGCGTATTTTGACTCGATCAATCTCCGATACGATAAAAAAGCTTTCATGGTAATGGACTACTGCACAGCTTTATCTCGAGTGGTGTGATATTCACTTCATACCCAGTCATGAGTGGGAAGGAACCGGTGGTTTTTGACGGTGCAACCCAAAATGGACGATGACGATTTGATAAACGTAAGTACACAAATTGATGCTTATATACCTAAATGATATTAATAATGTATTTCTCGCCACTAAAGCTGGATTACTAATGTTAGGCATTTGAACGCAAAATGTAAAAATTATATAAACAACGTTTTAAAACCGTTAAAAATTAGTTTTATTACACACACAGAGATATTAAAAGAAATTAAATCATATGTCGGAGACTAGTGCTTGAGTAGATTAAAATAGCTGTATAAAGTATAGATTTGAATAGTACATTAAATGAATATAATTCTGAATGATGCATTTTCGCACGAAATTTAACAGTCCGCTGATTAAATAAAGCACTTAGATATAAAGTTAGAGACTTATTTTTAACATGTAATTTATATATATAAGTACAAGCGCGTCACAGACCTCGCTGGAAAGCTCCCAGTCGATAGCAAGGTCCGCAGCCATTGTTTCAAGCAATTTACATAAAGCATATGTAAATATACAAACTGTTCCCATGTTTTACATTAATCGAATAAAAATCAGTTTAATATTATTAAGTTTGTCGCGTCCATATATATAGACAGTAGCAATGGTAGTTTTAACATTGACATCACCAATATTGGTGCCGGATTAAAATGTTCCTTGCGGATGGCTTATTTTATGAACGTAGCCTAGTGATTATTTTCCAAGCCTTCATCGAGAAACAAAGACCTGATACACAAATACGAAAAGAAGCGACTGGTGAATTTTATCCGAAATTATAACAAGGCTGTAAAGACAATATTTTGTTTATATCACCACCACGACCGTAATGCACCACCGGCTATGAACATTATGAGAAAAACTACGACTTTCGAAGTAGAGTTAACCTACTCTAGATTTTAGAAACGGTATCTTAGGGTAATATTAAGAATATCCAGCAAGACACAATGCAAACATTTTACTGCAATAAGAATGGTATCTTTTTAGCTTGACACTTCCCAGTATGAGTTCCCCAACGTGCTGTGGCACGTCAAGCCGGCGAAAGAAATGGCTCTCAAGTCGGCCGCCATGTTGGTTATTGGAATTAGCGGGATTTTCTTGAACTCCGTCATACTTTTAATTCTGGCAAGGAACAGGTACTGTAACCAACTTATTTTCCCAAGTAGACACGAATATAATTAACGATAACATAACTGATAGGTAAACATAACTGACTGTCCTGCAAGATCAGCGTTGGCCGTATTTAACCGGTAATCTAGAATATTCTATGATCTATTTGATTAAATGGCTCTTATAGGCTTCCTCATGAGGAAACAAATACATGAACACTGCCATCTGCGCCATTGGGCCCGTAAAATGCAAACAAAACTAAAATGTACCCACATTTGTTAAAATAACATTGGTTGTTGCTATTTCAGCGTGAATAATTAAAGTCAGTTAATAAGATAAGGAAATGTGTTTATAAAATAATATATTAACCATTTATATTATTTGATGGTGTTATATTTCGGGAAAATGTTACAGACCGAGAACTATGTACAACCTTTGTCGTAATGATTCTTGTGAACCTTATTTCAAAAAATATAAAATATTGTCTTTTCTTTGTTTATGTATCATCGAATAAATCTTTGTTTGTTTGTAAAATACTACATTGGCATGTTTCAATTCAGGAAAAGTAAATGCAATGCTCAAAAATTATATACGTATCTTTTTTTTTTATTCTTTTTTTTAATAATAAATTCCCACAACATCTCATACATTGACCTGACTCCGTGGTAAGTCGCTTAAAGCACTTGTGTTACGAATGCCAGACAACAGAGGAATCTCAAATATACTACTTAAATACATATATTTTACACCCATATACAGAGCAAACACAAATATCATCATATTAATATTTGCTCTGGGTGGGAATCGAACCCACGACCCCTGGTGCACAAGACAGGGATAGACAGCATCCCCGTCGCGATAGCTGTGATTGCAATTGCTTACTAAGTGCGGCAATTATGGGCAACAAACCTCCTTACTTGGAGAGGCCTATGTCTAACAGTGAACTTCTAATGGCTGGTATGATAATAATAATAATAATAGATGCTAAATCAGAGTATTTCCAGTAATATATCAAGTATAGCTTTTCATTGATAGTTTAATGTACGACTGCGGTATATTATCAACGCAAT
The DNA here is from genome assembly GCA_020976665.1 of Heortia vitessoides. NCBI lineage: Eukaryota > Metazoa > Arthropoda > Insecta > Lepidoptera > Crambidae > Heortia > Heortia vitessoides. The sequence continues at coordinate 13,064,495 of JACJUM010005601.1, forward strand.
CATCAGGTTTCATGAATATAATCCAAAGGCCGTGACTCATTATACAAACGTGATTTAAAATATATGAATTGATTTTGTCAGTCAGTGAATTACATCATTCATTTATGAGGAATTTATACATCGCAACCCTAGATGAAGGCTGTAACAATTCAAAACTATAATTTTATTTACACCTTCCGGAATATACGTAAATGATTGCATTAGTGTATGGACCCTAATGCAATCATTTATAATTTATATGATATTATAATGAATACAAATAACTATCTAAGAGAAAGATATATTTTCTAAACATGTTATCAGTTGAGATCTTCCGAATTTCGTTTAAATATGGAAAATTTAAATATAAAATTGTAAGTAATGTTTCTTTTTAAAATGTTGCAATATTCGTTTAGGGGTGCGATGCAAGAAAAGGGGGGCAGATAAGCGTATGGTCCGCGTGATGGTAAATGACATCGTGACCTATTGACGATCCTGACATGGCTAGGGTATAACAGATAAAGGTCGTTCTTTATATATAAAAAAATCAACTTGTCTCAGGTTTCAAGCAGAACTTGTATAAGTACTAGAAACAAAAAATCTTTATCGCAAAAACGAATTTCTTCCAGGCAACCTTTGGATGAAAAGATAAACGGCCTTAGGATAGTATGTCAAATTATCGTGCCTCTTGCCTTTTAAGCCGGGACACAAAAATGCAAGCACTGCTGCTTGATGATATTTCGACAGGCCCGACAGCGCAGTCGGTAGTATCTCTATGTTGTAACCCAAAGGTCGTACGTTCGTACCTCAACAATAGCAAACATTCATGTGATTAACATTTCTGCTTGTTATGTATCTAGGAGTGCTTAAATTTATTTGCTAGAAGTATGAGATACTGTGAAAATTCTTATGTATAAAAATAGGAAAAAAATTTTCACGGTCCGTGTCAAGTTAAGAGATCTGCCTCTCCCTTTGCAGGTGGCTGTGGTGCGCAAGCAACTGCCTGATCGGCAACCTGGCTTTCGTTGATTTGATCACTTTGCTTTTCTGTCCTTGGTTCATGCTTGTAAGAGATTTCTACCAGAACTACGTCTTGAAAAATTTCGGTTGCCAGTTTGAAGGGTTCATGCAAGGTAATTTAAGTCCAGTTTTTTAAAACGTCACAAGTATAATGAATTAGCAGTTAGCTCGGCGATGGCCTACACTCGTTTTGACGTTATAATACCTAGTGTAAGCATTGACAGCGTGTTTATATTTTAACCCACAATTTGTCTAGGATGATTTGATGAACTGGTACAAAATTCTAGAGTATTTTTTGTCAGCAAATCATAGCTTCGTCACCACTCTGATGCATATCAAAGAACCTTGTCTTCAGATAAAACGCGTGAAGGGACTGAACGCGTCTTTTTACTTCATATTAGAAAAATTGGTGAACGGATGCTTGTGAAATTTGACATAATTAAAGTTAATGAGTCGAAGTCGAAAAAATACATCAGATTAATTAAAATAATACCAGCCATTATATTCTATCCTTACAAATGAAATTGGCGTTTTACGAACAGTAGGAAAAAAAGGTTTCTCTTTTATATATTTACTTAATGCCTCATAGTTATCTATGCACTTTTGCCATCTCATAGGTTCATTGATCCCTTTACCAAAAGAAACATGGGGACGAGAAACAAAAAAACTCTTTGATGGCGGTTTGGACTGCCGCATCGGTGTTGAATTCTTTACTAGCAAGAAGTTTCCGAAAATCTGGAAAAATTATTAGTCTGTTTGTTCAGGAGTACGGTAGATATCGCAGATATTCCAAATTGTAGCTCGTCTAACTTAGTGGTTGTTACTTGTGCAGTGTGTGGCAAGCTTGCTTCACAACAAGTCAAGAGCTTTGCCGTCACAGGAGATATTTTAGATTATATTTTATATTTATTGGTCTGATTGAAAATGAAATAAAATTGAACCTCAAATAAAATTACTCTTGTAACGGCAATGAAATGTGTTTTTTTTCTTTTCTTTTGACGTTTGTTGCAACTATTCTCCAAAGCAATGTTAAATAAAACCGCGTTTTAAAGCCATTATAATAGTAGCTGTTTTATGAGTAGTGAACGTGTAAATATTGGAAAATATCTTACTCAAAAATTTTATGAATTATAGTCGACCTCCGGATAAAAACTCGTTATAACAAATGTGTGATTTTTTTAAACTTAAAAGTTAATTCACAGCAAATAAAGCTTCCTTTGGTTAACGATATTATGTTTTATAGCTTCTCTACTGCTAGCTAGTGTTGGGGCAGTCATGTTGGTATCATATGACAGATTAGCTGCAGCTGCCTTGACATCCGACGCTAGAGTGACCAAATCCTGTGCACCCAAACTAATCTTCGCATCATGGTTATCAGCTATGGCTTTGTCTTTACCTTGGATAGTTAATAGAGAATACACGGTAATAGCTACTTGGTTTTGAATACTCTTTACTTTTTTTTATCAGAAAGTGTATACTTCAAAACAGTTTTTGTTGTAATTTCAGGAACGACAATGGTTGAACTACTTAGAAACATACTGTGTTGAAGATGTTAAAGTGCTAGGAATATACTGGCATTTTACTTTAAGTATTTTAGTCTGGATTCCTCTCGGTCTTATGGTGCTTACCGTAAGTTAAATGAGTAATCATTATTGGACTGGCAGTTTTAAGTAATTTATACAATGAATGATTTTTTCTAGCAGACTTATTTTATAGTAGCTAAAATTCAGATGCTTAGACTTTACAACGCTTTTTGACGATATATAAAAACTTAAACTTTAGAAAATCGGAGTTTGATGATTTTTTTTCTTTATCTTTTTGTAAAGGTTTTGTTTTGGATTGCTACTCAAAATATGAGTAATTTCTTAGACATTTTTAGGTCCTGATTAGTAAATTACCTAAGGATACATTTTTAAAAATCGTTGCCTGGATAAAATTAATAATTAAAGTTCTTAATTTCATCTTCCAAGTACGGAACAATATTGTGGCGTCTTGAATGGAGTGCCAGGAAACTATCCTCGCGTGGTGGTGGAAGGGTTGTGGCTAGAGCCAAACGCAGAGCGATGAGAATAACTGCCTGTGTGCTCGTAGCCTCCGTCATCTGCAGGGTGCCTTATACTGTCCTCATTTATTGGAGGAACCGGTTGAGCATGGAGATCAACTCTGTAAGTAAGAATCTTTAAGCACGTATATAGTTTGGTTTTTTTTTATAGTAATGACATAAGCTTTTGATATCATCGTTTATTAACGTCATTTAGTATGATGACGTTAAATTAATATATTATTCTAACACAAAATCTGGAATACAAAAAGATACTAATTTACCTTAATTACCCTATTATAGCAATCTATGAGCACCTGTATGCAATATATAACTGGATGGTACTGGCAGAATAGAATAGAATAGAACCTCCCCCTTTACCAGGTGCCGTAAGAGGCGACTGAGGTATCGGCAACAACAGATGGTGGTATATCCACCTTAAACAGTGTGTTTCAGGATATCCGCACCCTCGTTGCGCAGCTACGATCTGCGATTACCACCACGATTCAAATTACCCCTTTCTTGGGGAGGCCTATGTCCAGCAGTGGATGTTTTACGGCTGCTATGATGATAATGATGTGCTCAAATCTACTAAAAGTTTTTATACAGATTGGCTCCCAAAAGGAACTGAGCAAAAGAGCGCAAAGTGACGTCGAGTTGCAAAAACCTGGCCGGCAGCAAAGACAATCCGAAGCGATATCTCATATTTTCTTCGCTAAAACCTCAAAAACGACTAAATCTATAGCCACAATGTTGTCAAAATAACAATTGGTACCATTAAAATAGTCAGTTTTAACAATCATATGCAAGCATTTCTCTTCATAATTCATTTTCTCCAGGTGGAAGGCAGTTACGATGCCATGTGGTTTGCTGCCAATTACCTCATGTATGTGAACAGCGCAATTAACCCACTGATCTATGGCTTCACCAACACAAGGTTTAGAAAGGCAATGGACCGGACGCCAGGAGTTGCGGTCTTTAAGTTTGGCATGTGGTGTTGCGTTTGTAGTATGGTAAGAATCCTTATATTTATGATTTGTTTAACTTGTATTAAATTGTGGATTTTAATATGCATGTGTAAACAATACAATATTTCAAAACTTCACTGTAAATAATCAAATAAAATCCAGTTTTAAAAGATATTGCTCCTATTTTAAAATTAGCTATCATATATATGATTAGATTTTTAAATAAATATTGAATTGAGGAATTCCATAGAGTAACAATAATCTACCAAAATAGTCCTGCGGGTTGGCAGTTCAAGTGGCGATGGTTGAGGCACTTAGCACGCAGATTAGATAGCCGATGAGGTAGTAACATTCTGGAGTGGTGACCAGGTACCGGTATGATCATGGTGTGTATGGAGGAGCATAGGGTGTTGGATATATAGGTAAATATAATGCATGATCTGCCAAAAACTGTATTGTCGCGCTGGGTGCAAGCCTCATACAACCGACTCTACGAGTTTTAAGAAAAAAGTTTGCTGATAAGATGATGATGATAATGAACATATTCTATTTAAAATAAATTGATCATAAAGACTTTTTTAACTTTTTAGGAGAACCGTAATTGCATTTCATCGAGGAACAATTGATTAAAATAAATGAACTGCACAATAGTACTTGAGTTATTAGTAAATGCGTGAGAGGCTATAGAGTAGGTTAATCGTATTTCGTATAAAACTATTTTTTAAATGCGACAACCGTTTTTAATTTAAATAACGGTACGGCAAATACCTGAAAGATAATACTTAACGCGAAAATACTATAAATCATTATATCTGATCTCATTCTAGTTCAGAAGGCAGCAGATAGTTCCAGCGGAGAAGAACTCAGAGAAGATCTTTGTCATAGAGAACACGCCCAGACCGAACAAGAAATTGGCACACGTCATCAAGAACATACTCCATATTAACAAGGACACCTTAGACTTCAGCGTGAAGATTGATGAAGTCACTGCCAAGCCAACCAAGATCACGCCGGTTAAAACTGATCTTTAAGTTAGAAATCTTTCCGTAACATTATAATTTTATGTAGTGTTTTGATTGGAGACTTATTAAAAGAGCTTAATTAATAAAAACAATAGACATATCAATGATAAATATAAGGGCCAGAATTCAGTTAAATTCATGCATAGTCACCGTACTCAAAATTGAATATAATTTTTAAAGCATGCTATAGGAAGTACAACATGTTCATATCATCGTTTGTAAAAATGTTGCTACTCTTGATGTTCGCTACTCTTTTATGCCGAATCGGCAGGATGGATCGGGATTCAATTTTGCTCCGAGGTTATTGTATGTCTGGCACAATTTTTGTCACGAAAAACATCTCAACGGATTGATCTGGCTTTATTTTCTTTGAGGAAAAGTTAAAGTAAGGCACCAGAAAACGAAGAATTCTTCTCCTAATAACAAGAGTTCCTCAGGGATGAACTGATATCTATCTGACATGATTCAGAATATCAGAAACGACCTCGTAAAAGATCAAAAAAACTATTATATGCAATTGTTTTGTATTTAATGTAATTAGCCGACGTCTTGTGGATCTTGCTAGTTTAAAAGTGTGACTTAGACCCTTATTTTAGTCCTCGTATAGAGGCATAATAAATAATACTTTAATTTTATACTATTTTTGTAGTAAATTATATTCTTAAGAACTTTCAATGTGTGAAACATAAATAAAAAAAAAATATGTCTTTATACATTAGACTTATTTATTAAATCTAAATACCATACATGAATAGTTTAAATACTATCACACATTAATTGTAACACACTATAATTACCCTGATTTAACCAAATCTTGTCTTTTACTTTTCAACGCTTAATTATATTTTTAATATATCTAATCCATCGCAAAATAAATTTTCTAAATATTATATATATTGGATTTTTGACTACGTCTTGGCTTAAAAATCACTATAATTGCATATGGCCACTTCATTTCTGAGTAGGCTTTTAGGCGTAAGGCATAGTCTTGTTCATAGTCTTGTTATGGTTTCATAATATCTTCACATCATTTCTTCAATTACCATTTTGACCATTAACTTCTACGTCCATGGAATCATCAAATTCTTGCGCCATGTCTTGTATCTTCGATTCGATTAAATCTCTCATTTGAGGTTCTACCCGTAGAATATTCGCAGCCTCTTGTAGCAGTGTCACGCTTTCCATCAGTTGGTCCTGTTAACAAAAATGGATAATATTGAACTTGAAATTCAACAAACTTTAAATAAATAAAATTAAATCAAACAAAGTTTAATGGACCATGATAGCAGTGAATTTTTCAGTGAAAAGCGCTTCCAATCCTTCTAAATTGTGTTGCGCAAAATAAAAGCCCTTGCCTAAAATGATATCTCTGAATTACACGTATCACGCAGTCTGATAACGACTGGAGGCACATGCAAATGATGAATTGCCTTATCATTACAACTGAAAGTTAAAATAGTTTGACTGATCATTGATAGGTACTGCTACAGACATACACGTTGTTATCTCATTGGTTAATTTTAGAATATAAAATCTGGGACGTAACACGTTTGTTACATCTATCTATCAAGTCTGGCAGCCATCCAATATTCCTATACGAGATTGGTATAATCGTGACCGATAGTGATAATCAAGACATACATCACATACAAAATATTAAAAAACTTTCATTACTTATAAATTAATATGTTCATACAATTTTATCATTCAAATAAGTAGTTCAACGCAATGACTACATATTTAATTCATGTATATATATGCAGAATGGTATTATCAATAGGGCACTGAGGTCGCTAATATAGGGTTTCCTTTCTAATTGAATTGTACAGTTTTCGAAATTCTATTTCAGATTTCTTTGTATCCTAAATCTTACCTGGGCTCCTGCTTTTGTTATTTTATCAGCCTCGTATTCCCTCTTCGTCTCAACAGCCATAGCCGCCTGAAGTTCCAGCAGTAGCGTTCCCCTAAACCTTGACCAGCCTGGCTCTAGTTTATCTGCTAGTTCCAGGAGATCATGACAAAGGTCTATCTTTCGTTTCAACAAGTCGTCTGACAGCTCTGAAATTGTGGAAAAACTACATTGCGATGAAAGTTAAATTGTGAAATACTTAATCTACAATGTTGAATTGAATTTGATGGATTTATATGATATAAATGCGAACCGTCTAAAAACAATCTTCTTTCATATGGAAACGTTTTTCTATTATTTCGCCTTTAAGAGTGAGTTGGTTCGGACATGTAAAAAGGATGAAAGTAAAATAATAATAATATATAGAGCGAAAGAGAATGCAGTAGTTGCTATAGGATGGGACAAGGTAGAAGAGGTTTTAAGGAAATGCCAGTATGCCTGATTGTAGTAAGTGGAGATCCAACTGATCCTACTTGCTTTGATTGAAAACAGGCGTGATATGTGTATGTATGTAAGACTTATTATTGGCATTTATCAATTGGATCTGTAAATGCAACCCTTGACCGAATTGGCAAATAGTTGGGCAATTAATGTTCATCTATTTAACAACTGGCAAGTGAGACTTTCATTGATATGGCTAGAGTGTGAATGTATGTGTCTTGTACGAAATATAAAAGAAAGCTTAGAAAGGCTTACAGCCTTTATTTTTTTATTCAATTCAATTTAATTATATTATGGATGAACTAAGTAGTAACATCATATTTTTTTTATTTATATTAATCTTAATTTGATATATAAATAAATTACTTTGTTTGACGTTTCTGTTTCCTTGCTTTAACCATTCTTTAGATTGATAATAAAGTAAAATAAACAGCGTTTGAAAGCCATTACATAAGTAGTTTTATTGTAAATAGTGAACGTGAAAATGTTAGAAAATATTACTTAAAAAATATTATTAGAAAATATTGCTATTCAAAACGTCCACTAGAAATGTTGGTTACAATGGTCTGTACTAATGTCCAATATGTACGTAACACATTGAATCAAAAGCGAGATATTTACAGCACATAAATTTACCAAAATAATTCTCGAAATGCAATATATAGTAACAAATACCTGACAATGCATATCCCTTATGGTTTCCATATATTTGCACCAGTGCCAACTTGGCTTGCACCACTAAATGATTATTGGGATGCAGCGTCTGACTGTATTTATCAATGAATTCTTCATATTGTTTCGGTGTTTCTTTCCTCAACTTCTTCAGTTCTTGAGAAAGAGCGTTGTTCCCCCAGAACATCTGTCTACTCAAAATATAATGGTCACAGTTCTCGCACTTCCATTGCGCTGTTTCATCCATAGTATCAGTCGATACCAACATCGGACGTTTGTCAGCATTTAAACTACTGAATGGGCCATTGCACATTGAGCAATAAATACTTCCTAAATACGTTCCTAATTCCGTTGGATCCTTGCATCGGTCGCATTCGCAGTCGAAACATTTATTGTTCCTCAATTGCTTTCTTCTATCCAAAGTTCCCCACAGAGATTGAGTATATGTGCCTGTGATCATTTCACCTTTTGCTATTGGAACGGTTGCAATAAAAGCAATGTGGTACTCATCGCCGACGAATATATGACGTGTGTTAGGCTTGCAGCTATGGTTCATCATAGACGCAGTGACATAAATAGCACGAAATCTTTTACATCCATCTGGTGAACGGACATCGAATGAGTTAGTATCAAATACCGAAGCAATCTTTAGTATCGTTTCTTCATCAAACGGTAGACCAAGTACTTGTAGCACAAATGTAACTAAATTAGCCTTCAGGACAACGTATAAAGGAGTGTTGACCCGATCTTCTAAATGAGATTCGAGGGCCATGATGTTTTCATATTGCTTCGGATTCGTGTTCTTCATCAACAAAACTCGCAATGGAGCAATTACACAATACGCTGCTTCACTTTTGCCCGGTTGATCATATTTTATAGTGCACTTGTATTTTCTGTCAGTCATAATTTTACATTCGGCCTTATGGACTTCAGCTTTCTCGCATTCAGGGCCGCACATGGGCCAATTGCAGGAAGTGCATTTGTAAAAGTCGTACAAATCTTTCATTTTGACTGCTTCCAGTTTCTTACCGCATGCTAAGCAATGAGCACAGCTAGCCGTTCTAGGACCAACGACAGCTGGTTTTTCTTTTAAAATCATCTCGCCTTGTTTGATGTCTCTGGTAGCCACCATGTGTCTTCCGAATGTATCCGTATATTGGACCTTGAAGGCGCAGCATTTGTATTTGTGCCCTTCTCTCCATCCTAGCTTCTGATGAGCTTTAGAACAGTAGTACACCAGTTTGCAACCTCCGCAAGTTTGGTTGGCAGGCTGTTGGCAAACCTCGCATATTGGGATTTCCTTCTTCGAGTTCATTTTTCGAACACACAACGCGTAGGGCGAACACACGCCCGATGCGGTTGGCTCTCAACACAATACTCGTTTTAAATAGACATACGTAATTAACACCACGGTAAAGATTTGGGAGTTGGCCAACGAAATGAAGTATGAATAATTTACGCTACTGGTCCTTTGTAACAGGCTTGGTGCATCTTTTGACATCACGCCTTCTCTCTATAAATCATGTCTTAGATGATCCCTTTGACACTTACAGTCGTAACCATTTTGTCAAGAAATTTAATGTTTCTATCTGTTTTTATTGTAAATTTTTAATGCTCATAAAAGTCCACGATGTTGTGACCCTAACCACAAAACTATGAATATGATGTTTTTATTACCAATAAAAAAATACAAATAAAATACGTAGAATACTTTTTCGAAATATAATATAAAGTTCTTAATATTAAAGCAGCTGCGACCAAAATGTATCATTTATATTTATATGTAGGTACGTTGGTGTGTAGGTAGGTAGGTACTTAGAATTTACCTACCATTAAGCAGAAATAAGGTAATAGTCATTATTTGGCTCTATATGTATTTTTTTATAAGAGAAACCCGCTTCAGTCCGATGCTTGCTTAGTAAATTAGTTGTTATTCAAATGTTGTAGAAATAAGTTTAACATGCATTTTATTTATATTTTAAATCCCGTGTTTTATTAATGTTTCTAATTACATATGAAATCATTTCGTATAGAGATTATAAAACTCTTCACATTGATAAGAGTACGTCTACATATATACTTTATTATTTCTTTCTATGTTTATAATTGTTATCCAAAACTGTTCATGTTTGAAACATTACATTTTGAAAGCCTAATTTTATCGACCCTAATATTAAGAAAAACATGTCAGTTGAGCAGTGCAACATTTAATTCAACTGTTTGGCACCGGTATAATTCATTGACCAACTGTCGACGACACAAGCGTCCCGATTGCATTTTTCTTGGACGAATGCATTGAAAGCTGTCCACTACCTATTGTCTAAGCAGTCTATACAGGTATTGGACTTAAAAGCACGCAATGAACGAAAGCTTACCGATTAATCAGCTTTCCATTCTTTACACTAGCATAAAAATAAACTGGCAATCTCATCATTCATACTTAAAGTTGATTACGTAACTATATCTACATTTCCAACGCGAAACATTAGTATGGAAGCTTCCGTCGTAGCGCTTGCGCGGTAAAAAGTTCCCTCCAGAAAAATAGTGTCTTTTTCTTTACTTTCGTGTAATGTGTATGTGTTTTGTGTGAGGGGATTTTAATAAAATTATGTAAGTTTGCAGTGAAAACTTTAGAAATATCAATAATTACTAATAATATTAATATCTGTAGCTATAACTAAAAAAGAATAAGAACGAAAATTCTATTATTTTATAAAAAATAAAGACTTATGTAAGACTATTAAAATATTTATTGTTTTTTAAATATCGATATTCACTGACGAATATGGAATTATAATTGTAACAGACATCCTCAATAAGAAGTGTTAATTGATACTTTTTTATTTATTTTTAAGAATATTTTTATAATTCAAAAATCGAACAAAAGGCAAGTTTTTGAATTTATTCTGGAATTCGGTCACCTGGATCTGACCAGCGAGCTAATTCCAAGTGTTTTGTAACTCAATTCCAGTAAACGACCTATATTTAGACGTTAAACGTTTTTAGTGGCGTGTATTCCAATTACATCGTTTTCTGACAGACTGCGCTCGAAAACTGCATTTTTATTTCAACATTCTAAAGTTTTTTTATTTAACTTTGTCTGACTTTTAATGAATTTCTCTTATTAATTTTCTGAAATATTTGGAATATTAATAATTTCATGGGACTGATATTCTGTTCTTATTATTTTTATAAAATAGAAGTGACCTGTATTATTTCTATTTTCTTATGATATTACTTATTTATCAGGTTTCGATCTAATTTCTGCGTTTTGGTGAAATAAAATCTTTACACAGAAAAGAAATAGCAGTTGTCTGTATTACTAGTGTATAGATATATATATATTTACTGACTTAAGGAAAATGCAGTTGTACTGGAACAACTGAAAAATCAACGTATTTATATATACAGATATAATATCAATTAGCCTGTGCGCAAAAAAATAATTAAAATTATATAGATTTAAGTGTGTCTAATTTTTACGCTTTCACATCTCAACCATTGATCTGATTTTCATGAAATTGGGCATATGATAAAACTAATTATTCCGGAAGATTTGATACCGGATTTTATTCTAAGGCCGCGATATGAAGAAAAATATATTGCTTTGTTAATATTAAATGTCTTCAAGTTTTGAATACGTTTATAATTTAAATTTACATGTTAACGATCGTTCGTTGTGCAGTGAATTTTCCACGGAATGTACTCCTATGCATTCCATGTAAAATTAACTGCTTACCAAATGTAGGTTTATGGTTTAATTTGGATTTATATTAATGTTCTATGACATTTGCTGCCAAATGACGTAAGACTATATATTTAAGAGACTATATATACATTTAAAGGTTATAAATAAAGTATGTGACGGTTCAATAAATTTAATAAAAATTAAAGAAGTTTTTACATCTCACATATTCATCTGACTTCCATATAAAATTCTTAAAGCACCTGTAATATGGACATCATTCAACAGAGAGATCACATGAAATACTTAAAACATATTTAAAATCCACACATATGCATAATATGAATTAGTGTCCTGGGTAGGGAACCTACGACCTTCGGAACATTAGACAGGAACAATAGACAGGATCTGTGTATTGTATTGTCTACAATTTATCACTAATTAAATCTAAGAATAAACGGGCTATGTTAAGATCGTAAAAATTGGATATCCATAGTCTCTATGTTACGGACGTCAGACAACAGAGGAATTACAAATATACTACTTCATAATATATATATAATACACGGAGCAAACACAAATATCATTATATTAATATTTGTCCTGGGTGGGGATCGAACTCACGACCTTTGGCGCACAAGATAGGATTACTTCCATTTGCGCCATCGGGCCCTTTAATTTATCACTCATTATTTGTGTTCACCATGTGTGTTCTCATGTTGTATCAATATACATCGCAGTGTTATGTGCACTTGCCTTTAGAGCTGCAACAATGTGCGTTACTTTTTTCGTTTGTTGTAAACAATGTTGACAGTTTTATATCTGTTATGTGTTAATTAAATAAATCAATCTCTTTAAGCTATCTTTCCAAAGCTTGCCTGAACGTGATTACATTTATGACCGATTTATGGACGATGAGGCCTTCATTTTCATTTCACTTGTAGTTCAAAGTGCCATTGAGTAACAACGGAGTAGAACACATTGTAATTCCGTGTCTAAATATCAAAGTAGGTAGGTTAATTCTCTTGGCAAGTAACAGATGAAATATTTTCACCAAACAGCGATACAAATAATTGCCCCTTCTATAAAGTTTTTGATAATTCTGTTCTCAGACCAGTATATCTAGAAAAAATCGCTTAGATACTGAGATCAAATCCTTGTTGTCCTTTTCTGGTAGCTGATAGTAACGTGTTTCGTTGTTGGATTGAACAAAAGGATTATTAGAAATACTGAAGAAGCTCATTTAGGTATACATGCAATACATACTGTTTCTAGGTTGTCAGCCTTTGAAACGCTTTTTATCAATAAATACCTATAACAGAATAATTAGAATAGGCTCAATAATTTTAGAGTATATCGATGATAGAGACACCTATTTTCTCACTGTAACAAATCCTGAAAGTCGTTACATTAATGGCGTTTACATTAATATACAATTGTTACTGACATCAACGTCTGATACGTTGCCAAATATACATTCTTTCTGGGTTTAAAGATATTTATGTTTTCAAGAATGCACATATCACTGTGCGTAAAGTATTTTTGTAATATCAATAATAAAGAAAAAAAACGAGAGAATGCATCAGATAATTTTATGAAAAATGAAAATATTTAAATTTAATGTATATTATTATTGTTGGTCACGAGTCTTTCAGTAGTGTATCTACCTTGTGCACCAAGGTTTGTGGGTTCAATCCCTATCCAGGATCAGTGTCTGGATAATATATACATACTTATTTGAGTTTTATATTTGTAATTCTTCTGATTTCTTAAAATCTGTTACTTATGTTGCTTCAAAAGACTTATCTTGTTCAATGAATAAGATACCGCATAAAATTATTGCGTTTTTGCAAACTTTATTACTTGTCAGATAAAAGATCTAATATATCCCTACTAATATTATAAATGCGAAAGTAACTCTGTCTGTCTGTCTGTCTGTCTGTCTGTTACGCTTTCCCGGTTAAACCTCTCAACCGATTTTGATGAAATCTGGCATAGACAATCTTTAGACCTTGAGAAAGGACATAGGCTATTTTTGAACTCGAAATAAGGGTTGTCAGGGGTTGCAAGGGGGGATGAAAAGTTGTTTGCATGGATCGCTATTTTTAGAGCTAGAAACTTAAAACTTATTTTTCAGGCCATTGATTCGATACAAATAAACGTGACATTCAAAGTTTATATATTTTGAAGTAAATAGGTATGGTACCCAAAAAACTATTCCACGCGGACGAAGTCGCGGGCACAGCTAGTAATCTATATATCTTAGAATATTACGAAATTCTTTTTACTATAAAGGTCTGGATTCGTGTCCAGTATTTACTGGAGTTTCTAAATCCAGTTTTCAATTATCAAATGGCAGCTTAATGATGTTGTCACAAATACATAAATATATTCTTTAAATCCTTTTCAACAGACTAAAAGCGCGGTTTGTTTTACTTTTACACTATTATTTAATTAACTAATTTTTCTATTAATAAATAAAATAATAGTATACATCGAATTACATTAGGCAGCTAATCAAATTTCCTTCGTTTATATACTTACTTACTATATCGAAAGGCTGACTTGAAGAGTTCACTCTATGCGATAAGGTCGTTAAATGCATTATATTTTTTTTATCTTCATGTATTTGTATGTGTACAATGAAGAGTATATTATGATTATTATTTATCTTGGAAACTATTAGAAAAAATAATTACTAGTAATTACAAAAATTATTAGAATGTAAGGGCAATAAACAGTTGAAAAATTCGACTGAAAGGCCGTAAAAATGTGATAAATATACTTTAAAATATCTGCTTTTTTTCACTAGAGGCTGAATTTATTTGTGAATCCTTGATAAATAACTACCTATCAATGTAACCACGCTTAGAAATACTCGCCTACAGTTTAGTCTCCTATTTTAAAATTCAAATTCAAAATATACTTTATTTAAGTAGACCCGTCAAAAAAATATTCAATAAAAACAATTACATTTTCATAATAACAAGCAAGCACTAGATTTCATTATATCTGTTAAGTGGCGGATTACGAAATGGTAATTTTCCTTTTTCATCTGATATTTTCAATAGATACGTAACTAACTGCCAAATGCTTTCGAAATAGTAACATTCACCGATTATAAATAACAAATCGATAAGATTTATTTATCTTCGATTTGGGCTCCAAGATCATAACGCCTATTAAAGCCACCTTGACATGTATGCGATTCGTCGCTAACTGCCAAGTGTTAACACCTGTCTTCAATCAAACTTTCTGAGAGTACGAAAATAGAGTCAGTTATAGCACACCTAGTACATATCGCAAACCTAGAAATGTAAGTATGTACACTATTGACGTACAAAAAGTGACATTTTGTAGACGAGTTGGTGTTACTTTGTTGCCGAGGAAGAATTTATATCAAGTCATTGACTCATTGCAGAACAAAGATGCCGAAGTACAACCAAAACACCAACTAACAGTTATCTCTATATTCAATGTTTGAATTTCAATTTATGTTACTGTATGTAAGATGTTGCTTGAAAAATATAAGACATGACCAATTTAGCTAAAAAACGTGTATTCAGATTGAAACCTATATTAAATAGTAAAACATGATAGTCGATAAATTTGATACAATATTATCTGACGGGCCCGATGGCGCAGAAGGTAGTGATTCTATCTTGTGCGCCAAGGGTCATAGGTTCGATTCCCACCCAGGGTGAATATTTATATAATGATATTTGTCTGGCAACCTTAACAGCTTAAAAGTGTTTTAAGCGACTTACCACGGAGTCAGGTCAATGTATAAGATGTTGTCGATTATTATATAGGTATATAGATGGCACTTAAATTAGGTTATTGAATAGCGAGTTTAATGAAAAAATAATATGTTCACAGTACAAAATTAATCCAAATGAATTTATCACCGTCAGAGTTTGGCGAAGGCTTGATTATAGTCACGTACCTTGCCTACCATATAAATTGACAGGCTCATCAACATTTCTGTGAGTAACATCAATCGTGAGCAGTGAGCTGCTCTTATCCAAAGTAGCATTTGTCTGGTAATTCCTGCCTCTTCCATTATTTACCCTCTGTCTGGTCACTTGTCTAATAGCAGTTGGGTAAGGTTATAAAAAAAATCCGTGTGTACCTGTACAATAAAATCATTTCAGTTCCCTATATGAATTAAACGCAGACGGTATTAACTAAACGAACTGATACAATCAACTACCGAATTAACAAAGTCAATAAAACAGCCCCATGTTCAAAAGAACACGAATAGAGAATCTAACATACTGAATCCGGGTAACACTTACCTAACATTTTGCATTACTATTATAAATTGTAATAAATGAAGGTAACAATAGTATTAGGATTAAATGAATAATAATAAAATATGAACGAATATTAAACAACATATAACTATACAATAGGTACCTAATTTTCGTAAATAATAATAAACTAGATAGGTACAATGTCGTCGTGAAAATCAAAGTAAAGAATCATATTGTTCTTATCTAGTAGACCTGTGATACGTGTTTAGGTTATTCACGATACACTTCAATGCATTGATTATTTTTTAAAAGCATTAAAACCTTGATCCCTACGAAATCTTATTGCGGTTTTAATACTTATTTCTTTATTAAAATTGCTCTTTCCATTTAATGATAACAAATAAAACACCAATAAAAATATGTAAGAGTGAAGTAAATAATCCAAAAACAACAGTAATACGTGAATATTTTTTTACAGAAGTATGGGTCTAGAAAATGAAGATCTTCCATATGAGGTAAGTAAAAATAAATTACAAGTACATACTTAATTTATTAATTTTACGCCACCTATCGGAAACACAAAACATTAATAAATATCTTGCCATCACCATATTTTCGTTTATACAAAGCAAGCTTACGTATTAGTTCCACCAAACATAAATAGATGGCGCTGAACAAAAAATAAAATTCCTGTCGACCTGTGACTGATCAGTAGTATTTCTTTTGGCGCTAAAATTAGCAGTAGAAAGTTCAAATTGCTTTCATGAAGTAACTTCGTTGGAAATCGAAAATGCGTTACATAGAAGAAAAGAACGTCAGTTTTGAACATGTACGTATTATATTATTATTATTTTAACTTAATTAAAATAATTCCCGCCTACGACTGAATAGGATATACCTAAAATTTGTAATCACGAAAAATTAGTTAATCTTAATATACTTAACAGATTTGAGATAATACTTTATTTGTACCTATAGCTTGTAGTCATTATGCAAGTTTTCATTAGAACCAGCGCCTTAAAGAGAAAATTTAAAATAATATTATATAAAAATATAAATATATTGTTTTTAAGTAATTATAAAATAGTTCTAATAATAAGCGTAAATAACATGCTTATTGCGTTTAGAACATAAAACCTTTTATGTGAGAAGTGTCTACATATATCTACTTGTAGTTATTTCAAACTAGCTACCCTTCCCGGCTCCGTCCGGGTTCTCAATTACAATTTGTCCCTTATATTCGGTTACTGTTAATTTTTTAATCCCGTATGGGTTTCAGGGTATAATCAACAATATTTTTTATATATCTATAATATATTTCTACAAAAACTTCCCTTTTCGGATAATCTCGTACATATCTGGTCCTGGCAATATAGATATATAATAGAGTATTAAGGTGCCGGAATCGATAGATGGCGTTGTATCCATTTGAAATTGCGTAGTTTAGTAGAGTGGGTATACAGCATTCCTGTCCCACAGCTGCAATTGACAATACGCCTACCCAGCTCGGCAATTGTGGGCAAAATTCTCAATTGGTATGATGATGATCTATCTTATCTATCGTATCTTCTAGTTAAATTAGAAGCATACGATTATGATCCACCGCGGACCTGGTGTTTTAGGACTGCATAACTGGTTAGCGTTTATATTTCATAATTTAATATTAAATTATTGGCTATCCAAATACCAGCCTTCGCGAAAGTAGTTTAACGTCGAAGATCGTGAGGTTGAGCGCGTTGCTCTATGTACTACAAGCTCCTTGAATAGATTTCTTGCTAATTTATGTATGTTTTAAAGCTGAAGTTTATATCTTGCGTAGAAACACATCATGAATTTTATTTGTATCAATTGAAAATATAGGTACAATGTAATGATGATCATTTAATTTAAATGTAATAAGAATAAATGCATATAAAGCAGGAAAAAATATTTTGCAGTTTTAAACTAAGAAGTCAAATTATTAATTCATTCAATCTATAAATCAACAACGACAACTTTGATGCTTACTGCATACATCTGTTAACTTACCATTACAATTTAAACCTGCTCGCACTGGGAACAAGGGAATTTCAGCTCAAAACTGTTGATAATAAAGTTGAAAATATTGAGATTTAATTTCTAGGTAATCTATCTGGTACCTACATTGAATCCGAACCTATTCAATAATCAAGGACAGTCTAAAGTAGCTAGTACTGTTGAATAATTTATTAAAAAAATATTTCTGTATTTGTCTGTTGCTTTTAAAAAAGTGTATTTGGTATTTACTTTTATTTCAAATGTATTTTTGTTCAAAAATCCAGATGTATTTAATCCATGATAATTAAAAAAATATCTCCTCTTTTGTTTAAGTTGTAGGGTGAGTGTAGAATAGTACCTCCCTCTAAACCAGATGTCCTAAGAGACAACTAAGATACCGGTCCCGATAGATGGCGGTATATCCATCTGAAGTAGCGAAGCGTAGCAAGACGAGATGGGCAGCAGCACCGTGACATAGCTACGTTTTACGTTCTGTTATTATAACTGCGCCTGCCCAACGTAACAATTCTGAGCAAAAATCGTTCACGCCATTGCCCATTTCCAATAATGGTCACCTATGGCTAGTATTATGGTTCCAATAGACAACTCGTTTAGATGTTTTTTCTATTGTAAAACTTTAAGTTTATTCTAAATCGAAGGCTTTAATTTCAAACAGCTTACATTTTGGACTACAACAAGAGCAACTCTACATTGAAAAGAAGCCTTTTATTATATTTTTCTTAATTTCAGGTTCGTTCATCTGAGGAGCTGGGCCGCTACTTAGTTGCAGCTCGAGATCTCTCACCCGGAGACTTGGTGCTTACGGAGCGGCCGCTGGTGTTCGGACCCAAGGGCATGCCTGATCCTGACGCATCCATGCCGTGCGTTGGCTGTTACAAACCTGTATCTACTGAAGTAGGCGAAAGATGTTCGAAGTGAGACATTTTATTAATTCGTAGCTAAAATTCTCCGACATGTTTCACAGTCAATGCATTTGCACAATAGTAAAAAACTATGCCGTTTTTAATATTATTTATGTTAACTCTGCACAGTTTGATTCAACTTGAGAGATACGATAGTTTATATTTCAATTGATAGTCGTAATATAATAAATACATAAGTATAGTTCGACAGGAAAACGTTTGTCTATTTAGATAGTAGAATTATATTATTAAAAACGGGAATTATAACAACAAAATATGTTATAAAATTCGGCAAAAAAATAAAAAATATGCGAATAAATTCTACAATGTTATTTTAAAAATGGCAAGGTAATAAAATCATCTGTATTAGAGATAATGGAGACGAGACTCGAAAAACAAAAACTCGCGTTTTTAAAAGACTTATAAAGTTTTGTTTTTTAAAAAATGGCAAACAAGCTTACTGTCTGTTCTCTGTGATGGTAAGTGACACTGTAGATATAGACGCTTGTATTATATACCGCAAGGATATGACTACTGCATCGTCAACCTAACAATACGTAATTAACAATACATACTTATGTACATTACTTAGTAATTTCACAGCCTTAATTTTTCTTGAACATGCTTTTGATTCCAGATGCGGATGGCCGGTTTGTTCCGGGAACTGTCCCGGCTTGACCGACTCTAAGCACCATGGGGCAGAGTGTCATATCTTAAGTGCGAGACCTGAGTGCGTGCTGAATGATATGGCCGATTATTACCGGTAAATAACAACTCTCTATGTATAGATGTTTGTTAGGAAATTAAATGCCCACAACATCTTATACATTGACCTGACTCCGTGTTAAGTCTATTAAACTTATGCTACGGACGCCAGACAACAGAAGAATAACAAATATATTACTTAAATACATATATTTAATACCCAGACGCAGAACAAACAAATATCATCATATAAATATTTGCTTTGAGTGGGAATCGAACTTACGAGACCTGGAGATTGGGTCACTACTAGGACAAAATTGAATCAAAAACTGTTCGCACGTTAGCGTAAAGACTTTAGCTACATACTTTTTCTTGTATTATAAACAAGTTACGAATATTATATATTGCGTATTTTTTTATGTAACAAAGTCAGTAAATAAGCATACAGTCCTCTCGACGGCCCGATGGCGCAGATGGTAGCAGAATAGTACCTCCCACTGCACCAGTTGCCGTAAGAGGCCAGAAACCGACCGGTGGCGGTATATCCATCCAAAAATATGCAGCTCAAATGCACGGATGGACAGCAGCATCCCCGTCGCGAAAGATGCGATGCGAAGCGAACACGCTTGCCCAGTGTGGGCAAAAAACCTACTTTCTTGGAGAGGCCTATGTCCAGCAGTGGACTTTCAATGGGTGGTATGGTGATAATGATGAAGTTATAATAAGTTTAAAAAAATATACATGTAAAAAAAATACTTATTAGAATTATTTTTTATAGCATTGATCCTATCGATCACATTTTCAAGGAATATTATTCATATCATTTACAGAAATAAAAGGTAGTCAAAATGACAATATTTTGTTGATTAGGTACTTCCGCGAGGGATACATACCAAACAAACAAAGACATTCGTCTTTATATTGTGTTAGCGTTGACCGATGGTGGTTCCATATGCGGTAGATAAAATATTATATATATTGTTTTATTTTTCAGGCACGACGCTTTACTCCCATTGAGGTGCATATTGCTGAAGTCCATTGATGCTGAGAAGTGGAGTAAATTATCCGAAATGCAGTCGCATATGGAATGTCGAACGCCGGGCACAGAAGCTTATGAGTAAGCACAATATTTTACGAGATGCTTATTATTTGGATCCCATTAAGTTAATTAATAAATAAATTTTTAAATTAAGGTATATAGAGTTTTATATAACAATTACATTTTAAATTACAAGGAAATTATGATATCAAATTAATTGCTGTTTTCAAATGCCCTGTTCGAGTAAATATGAATGTTAGAAAATGAAATTTGATTGGTTTTTAACTTAATAACAATAGTCTTGGAGTTACGGAGATTTAATAAAAAAAACCCTTGTATTTTTTCAGTGAAGCCAACGAGTTTATAGTCGAATATCTTATGAGAAACTTTATTGATAAACTCGACGTTGTCATCAAAAAGAAATATCTTCCAGATGTCTCTGCCGAGCTGATCCACAGAATGTGTGGCATTATAGACACTAACGCTCTAGAAATAAGGTTGCCCGACGGTGCTGAACTTCTATCCCTGTACACAAACACCTGTATCATGGAACATAGCTGCATCCCTAATACTAAGCATACTTTCGCTCAATCAGGTAAGAACAAGGATGAGTTATTCAGAATCACAGTTAAAGTTGTCATCCCAGTAGTAAAAGGAAGTCACATAACAACTATGTACAGCCACGCTTTGTGGGGCACACAAGCAAGAAGGCAGCATTTAAAAGACACCAAGTACTTCGCGTGTAAATGTCCGAGATGTTCCGATCCTACTGAATTAGGCACGTATTTGAGCGCAATGAAATGTCTAGGCGATGGCAGCGGTTGTGATGGCATACATTTATCTGAAGATCCATTGGATGACGAAACCGAATGGGCTTGCAGCAAATGTAATATCAAAATAAACAATTCCCAAGTTAATATGATTATAGCACAAATGGGCGAGGAAGTTGATAATGTACAGATGATGGGTGGTTCCCCAATTATGTTGGAGAACCTACTTTGCAGATTGTCTACGTTTCTTCATCCGAATCACTACCATTTGTATTCTATCAAGCATTCTTTAGTACAGTTATATGGACGTCAGCCAAATTACATGGCTCAAGAGATTTTGGACAAGAAAATTAAAATGTGTCGCGATTTGATTGAAATTACCAAGAAATTGGATCCAGGAAATGCTAGGCTTAGTTTATATAATGCTGTCTTACAACATGAACTGCAATCTGCTTTAGTGATGAAAGTCAAACTGGAATACAATGATGATATGACACTAAAAGCTAAAGAGGTAATTATACCTCTAGTAATTGAAGCGAAAAGTGCAATCAATATTGCTTTGTCGGCTTTGAAAGACGATTTAGAAGAAACATCGGGTAAGAAATTGTTTGAGGTTATTGAAAGGAGTAAAATGGAATTCGATAGGTTTTGCAATGAGAAGAAATTCATATTGTAAATAATTTATTAATCTGTAAAGGTTTTTATAAATATAGTTATTGTAATATCACAGTTGATTCTTTGTTCGTGTTGTCATCACAATTTGTTAAAACGTCACATGTTCCATTAAAATTAATCAGTGCCATGTCACTCTTTATTATTAGTATAATTACAATACCACTCCAATGAAATATGAGCTGCATTCAATAATACGTCATTCAATAATCAGCTCATATTTCATTTAATTTTATATATTAAGAATTGAACATCAATTAGGTTTAAATAGATTATGTATATAGTCGTTGAACATATCACACTTTCATTAAACTTTGAATTCAAGGTAGGTACTTCTAAAAATATCATCTAGGTAAACGCAAATATCTTCTTATTTGTAGCTTAATATTTTGCCGAATTTATGAAATGCATATTTGTATTGAAGATAGCTGCTCTTATAAATAGAGAATAAATAGACTGAAAATAGAGCATTTCTATAAAGCTTGCTATTATTTGTATAAGTAAACAAAACACATCCAGTGCTACTAACAGCAATCTATTGGCTAAACTATTATGCAGTGTAAATTGTGTGAGTTGCACGTATTTGATGCATAAATTAGACTTATGATTTAGTCTAATAATTTGTATAAAAAATAGCACTGATTTCCTGAATTAATCCATGGAAAAATATATCTTAAATAATATTTGATTCTTCTTGAAAAGATAATTTCTCTTAATGTATTTATTCGCTTCCCTTACTCGCATTAGTCCATTCATACACGTTCGTTTATTCTTGGTACTTCTGACCTGGACCTATATTAATACCTCTTATACTTAGTTTAGCCTAGGTCATACTATATCAACTAAAAAACAGGGTCTCATTGGAATTTCAACCAGACCTCGGGTACCAGTTTAACCCGGACCTTGCATTATCACTATTAATACTCTGAACGATCCACTCAGTGTATCTGGATAACCGTGTATACACTCCTGGCATTTTGGCTCTAGCGCAGCCATTACCGGTGGAAACCACACCAACGACCATGGCGTGGCGTTTGTCTTCCTTGATCATGAGGGGACCACCGCTGTCAGCCTGCGTGAATATCGGTTACGTTAGGTATAGTGTCTTGGTCAGATAATAGAAGTAGTTGAGGCAATTTTCAGTTTGATGAGGTTATCGGGTTGGTCATTAATAATAATAATAAATTCCCACAACATCTCATACATTGACCTGACTCCGTGGTAAGTCGCTTAAAGCACTTGTGTTACGAATGCCAGACAACAGAGGAATCATAAATATACTACTTAAATACATATATTTTACACCCATACACAGAGCAAACACAAATATCATCATATAAATATTTGCTTTGGGTGGGAATCGAACCCACGACCCCTGGTGCACAAGACAGGATCACTACCACCTGCGCCATCGGGCCCGTCGTTAATGAGCAAAGGCTGTCCTTTCGCAGAAGTAGACTTTAATATTGTAATAATAACAGGGTCTGTTATTGCAGGCAAATTGCTGTTTTACACGTTACAATATTCGCCCTTGACCTTAACTGCGTGTACTATAGCTGTACTGAATTTCTAAAATAATGCTGATCTTATATCTTTAACCGTCATCATTCAAGGGAAATATGACGTACCAATTTAGCATCCCAGATATGTATAATTTTTTATTTGAAAATTACAAATTAACAAAATGATAAATGATTTATAGATGTTATGTTACAGGTTACCTTTATCCGCACTAGTTTGTAACATTTGTTTAAAATAACTACAACTTGAAAATAGCATAATTGCGCAAAATTAATTGTACAACTTTGATTAGAAGTGTTTAGTCAAATATTTATCCATAGTACAGGAGGCATATATGAACAAAGATAGAAATAAGTGTACTATTGATGTAATGTAGAAAAAGATTAGTTGTTTCCTAAATTTAAATAGTATAGATTTGAGTCCTAACTATGGCGTATACGCGTAGGCGGTCGGGTAGGATAAGAAATTATATTAATTTAAGCTATAAGCTAAGCTGTTTTGTTGCAAGCATATGATGCGTCAGGACCATTTATGAGATGATTATGTTGCCTGACATCTCCTCCACTTATGTAGGAGGCACGTAAAACAAGACCTGTCGGAAATGTGGTGGTTAGCGCCTGCTGAGATTCTTAAGGAGTCGTCAATAACACCTGAGGCAGAAAGAGCTCCCTGAAGGCATATAAGGGGTATACCTTACATGCCTTCAGGGACGGTGGAGATTAGGTAGATGGAGTCACACTGAATTGGGTACCCAGCACCGCGATGGTGTGTAATACACTATCCTAAATATATAAGGAATAAAGTGGTTAGTAATTAAAAAAACTCTTACCCAGCAAGAGTCCCTGCCTCCATCTTCATGCCCAGCGCACATCTGAGTAGGGACTACCTTGATCTTCTTTCCTTGAGATTGATACCATTCGTTACATTCGTTATTGGTCACCACGAGGACGTCAGTTTTTTGAAGGATGTTTGGCCTTGAACCTAATAACATGAATAATAAAAAGAATAAGCCAATACATACATTTTATGGCCATATCATCGTCATCATCATTATATCAGCCATTAGAAGTCCGCTGTTAGACATCTCCAAGAAAGGGGGAATTTCGCCCATAATTGCCGCACTGAGCAAGCGTGTTGTCATTCGTAGAGTGAAGCTTTCGCGACGGGGATACTGCTGCCCATCCCCGCCCTATGCATTTGAGCCACACTGTTTTGGATGGATATACCGCCATCTAACGGTTTTTGTACCTTAATCGTCTCTTACGACACCTGTGACAGAGGGAAGCACTGTTTTAATCTGCCGGTACCTCACGGCATACATTTAAATTAAATCTAATCATTAGCTCAGCATTCTTCTAATGAAGCAAATGTTGTTTTATTTCTTGTATAAAGTGCTAATTTTTAACTTACTTTTGAGCATTTTTTATAGTTTTGGCATCTGTATTAAATACTAGGTAGTATATAATAATACGTTTGTTTAAAAAACTGTTTGAATCGAATTCTGTTCACCACTTGATGGGTTACAATTTTTAAATCAATCTATGTAATACATGTATGTATACAATGCCGTGTGGGTACCCCAGGGTGGAGTAGAATAGTTTTGCTGTACTGCAACAGCATCAGGTGTCGTATTATTTGACTAAGGTAGCGAATACGACAGATGGCAGAGTATGATCAGCAGCATTCGGGAATCACAACGATTGCCGGCGGCAATAAAGGAAAAGAATTCCCACTTCTTAGAGTGGCCTACGTCCAGCAGTGGACGATCTACGGCCGTTATTATATAGAGCTAGCAAAAAATATATCAATATGATTTACCTAAACCCCTATCTTCATTTGTAAAGCCCCATCCAGCTACGATAGCCGTGTTGCCACTGAAATCCTGACTCTTGGGCTGAGGTAAGCATGCCGGCTTCAGTTCTGCAGTCCATCTCAGCTGCCTTACGGTTTTGAGGAGAGCTACGTCATTGTGTTTCTTGTTGCATCTGAGGATATTTATTCCATACAAAACAAACGCGAGTGTATCTGATAGATTTGTTACACTGTTTTAAATTTACACGTAATTAAATTGAAATGATTGTTTGTAATTTTAATGTAATAATTTACAAAAAACATGTTTTGCCTGTCAATTTGAGTGTTTGTTGGATTTTAGCAGCACTTTTAGTGTCAGATAACTGATGTTCTAAGGAGTAACTTAAACTACTTTTATTATTTACGATAATCCGCGTGGTGAAACCAGCTGTATAAGATAGTTGGCAAATAGCATACTTTTTAAAACTATGCCTGACGTATAAATAGATAAATAATTATTTTCAAGCCTTAACTAATTCGATTTTAAATTTTCGAATAAAAAATGTATTGGAAAAATTTACTTTTTTAATAACCCAGAATTAAACTCTTTTCGGGTAATTACTTTCATTTCACATGTTTCTAATGGAAACCCTTATTAAAGGTAAACCTTATACATAGGTCACATTGGTATCTCACTTTTTTTTTTACCGCAAAACAGCTATTCACCACGCAGTCAAGTTACCGGGTAATGTGACATAATACCATCAAGCCACATTTTATCCTTGTATACCTTGTATACGAACATCTATATAGATGCGGTGACATTTACTAACACGCGAACCATTCGATTTTTTGTCAACTTAGCCATTAAAAAAAAACTAGTGAGCTTTCCACGTTTATTCCAATTTGTTTAACAACGAATACCACGAACAGTATAATTAACGAGAACGCATGTGTAGTGTCTGACGAGTTTGTGTACAATACTTACCTGTAATCAGGGTGGGGTATAATTTTGGATAGCGCTTCCCGTCCGTCGATGCCTGACGAGATGTCTGTATATCCCACGACGACTGTCAATTGTTGCGATTTGTAGAAGTCATCGAACGCACTAGGACCATGCAGAAAATAAATAATGTTTGTTATTTCTTAATATTTTTATTGTTTACAGTAATCGAAAACATCCTGTTTTTCTTCATAGTTTGAGCAGTCTAATAGTTCGCATTGTTTGAAAATATTGTCTTTTTTATAGAAGTGTGAATGATTCGTTTCATGGAGGAATTAAGTATATCGATAGTTTTGGTTAATTGCGGATCAGTTAGAACTTATAATATCATTGAACTTATAATACAACGAGATATAGTTTACTTGTGTTATAATAAGTATCATAATTTTATTTTCATTATCATCATCATTACAGCCATTGGTAGTCCACTGCTGGACATAGGCGTCTCCAAGAGAGTGAGAATTTTGCCCATAATTTCCGCACTGAGCATGTTGGCGTGTTGGCAATTGCAGAGTGATTAGCATGTTTACCGAGATTTCTTATGAATATTATTACAACACATGTATCATCAATACCTGCAGATGCAATGTCCAGCAGTGACCAGCCACCTGTCGTTGATCACAGTAGCCCCACACTGATGGGTGCCCTGTCTCCAGATGCTAGCTGCCCATGGAAACTCGGCGTGGAGACTGTCCTCTCCCCCCACTATACGAGCACTTCTAGCTTGCTCCACTCCACATTCTACGTCAGCCACTAAAATAAAAAAAAATGATATTTACTGCTTACTATTAGCGGTAAGTGCAGCGTATGTAACAGAACTAAGGTTCTAAAGTAAGCATCTAAGACCCGTCTGGTGCCGGCAGACTAGTTTCAGTTAGGCCTAATTTACATATGTTAGATGACCCTTATGACGCCGTAGGCTCATCAGGGTCCGCGATTTTGTCCGCGATTGCCGCGCTAGGTAAGCGTGTTAGCAAAAGCAGATCGCAGCTTATGCACCGAGGATGCTGCTACCCAACCTTTCCAATTCAGCTACAATTTTTCGGATATACCGCCATATGTCGGTTCTAGTATCTTAGTTGCCTTTTAAGACGCATGGTTCGGACGTACTATTCTAGTCTGCCTGGTACCTCACGGTAGAGTACATTAAATAAAGATGAGCAATAAAATTACGCACTTTGTAATAGTATCTTCTATCTAATTAATCTTAGTCAAATTGACTCTTCTTTGATGTCACAATCAATTACTTAATAATGCGTATTTAGTAAGTACTGTATTATATAATATAGAAGTTACTTTTTTTATATTTAGTACAAAATAAGTAAATGATCGATTCAGAACACAGTTACTTACAGTTGATGTAGCAAAACCCCAAATCCATCGATATAAGAACCAACATCACTACGAATCTACACATTTTTAAATCGAAAATATTTTTACACTTATATTTTTTATATATAATTATTTTTTGTTGTGTTTGAATTTATTGTACAAATTGTTTTTTTTTAATAAATATAATAATTTTATAAATAAATATATAAATAAAGGTGTTATGCACGCATCGGATTGCGTGCATGAACTACGGTGTGATTGATTTTCATAAGGATATTTAAAGTTAATGATTTGTACTCACTGTCCTACCTTCGTTTATTTGAAGGCCTGACCCCTATATCTCGGTAAGAGATGTGCACGCGCATAAACAACGTCGATAAATATACTTGTCGATAATCACTGTTTAAAATCTACAATGAATTTGTATGTACAGAGTGTTACAATGATTGAAATTATTATGAATTACGGGCCCGATGGCGCAGGTACTGGTGACCCTATCTTGTGTGCCGAAGGTCCTTTGTGACCCCCACTCATAACAAATATTTATTTGATATTGTTTGTGCTCTAAGCAACTTTTAAATTAATTTAATGTTATTATTCCATATTATTATGTTGTTTGTTTTACTATTTTTTTAATTCCATGACATTTCCTGATTACGTCAATCTTAATTTAAGCCTGTAGTTTGCATCTAAATATGTATAGATCAAACTATATACTTTTTTCAATAATTCTCACAATGTTTCATTAATCCACTTGACTCCGGCATAAGTTGCTTAAACCACTTGTGTTGCAAATATTAGACAATAGAGTGTATCATAAATATAACAGTTACATAAATATATTTAATACCCAACACAGAACAAGTATTTGTTCTGGGTGGGAATCGAACCCACGGCCTTTCAGCGTACAGGGGCGTACTGCCCTACCATCTGCGCCATCGGGTCCGTCATTATGACCAACTTGTTAGAAGCTTTATCGATAAAACGCGTGATGGGTACAACACTACGTACGATTCATTGTCAGGTTCGCCGCAGCCTCGGTCGATGCGGCGATAACACTCGCGGAACTACTATAACCCATAAATACGTGGCTTTTATCGAAATATTTCTCTTTGCAATGTCAACTGTAAGTAAATGTACTGTGGGTATGGCTTGGCGTGTCCTAGGACAGTATTTTTTCCTTCTTTAAAAAGGAGCAATCTTTAGCTACCTAAACAATTGTAGTTTTACTTTTAGTTTGCTAAAATTGCGAAGATTCTTTTATTCCATATGGTGTAAGTTACCAATATATAATTTCATTTCATAGATATATGTCAAAAATGTAGAAGATGAATAAAATGTAGAACTTTTTTAATGATGAAGCCGGAATAAGTACACCCATTCAGTTCGTGCTTATAAGATTTGCGTTGACAATTTTATATCTAAGAAAATCAAGCTACAATGGGAACAGGTCATCCAAAATCTTTAGAAATATTGAGTTACGTACGTATTATAGAGTACTAGCTGTGCCCGTGCCTTCATTCACGTGGAATTGTTTTTTAGGTACCATACCTTCCTTTAATTTATATTAACTTTGAATGTCGTGTTTATTTATATCAAATCAATGGTCTGAAAAATAAATTTTAAGTTTGTAGCTCTAAAAATAGTGATACTTCCTATATAAATTTTTACCCCCTTTTTGACTCCTTACAACCCTTATTTCGAATTAAAAAATTAGCTTGTCTTTTCTCATGGTCTAAAAATTTTCTGTGCTAAATTTCATCAAAATCGGTTTATGCGAAAATTTTTATAAATGTTTTCTTTAATAGTTTGCGCCTATATACTAGAATGAACTGGTTTAAGCTTAATTTCTGCCTATCATCATCATATCAGCCATTACAAGCCCATTGTTGGATATAGGCCTCTCCAAGTAATAGAGAATTTTGCCCATAATTGCCGCACTGGGCAAGCGTGTTGGTAATTGGAGAGCACAGCTTCACGGTGGGTATACTGCAGCCCATCCCCGCCCTGTAAATTTGAGCTACACTGATTCGTTATCATTTTTAAAGACTGCATTATTATATTAAAGACTGGTTACAGTTTAAATAAAAAAACAATTTATGTGAATTATGTATAATTTGTATGAAATATTTCGACACACATTATTATTTCATTGCTTTCCGTGCATTGTATCTACTGCATCGTGTTAAGCGTAAGTCTAAATGGGAATTATACGATTTGTCGCATTCCGACATCGCGAGCCAGGCATTGGGTTAATGAAACTCATTAAAATCCGATGTGTTCTTATTTGAAGACCCAGATCTAATTAGAACATTTGTCAGCTAATTGATTGTTTGTAAAGATTTGATTTACACAAATACAATAAAAAAAATAATAGTCCATAAAAACAAAAGAAGGGGTGCGTTTTTCATTTATTTTTTATAGTAGTAACGAGGTGTCTGCTATAATTACATATAACTCATTAGCCAAGCCCCACAATTTCACCCGTGTTAGGTTGTAAAACAAATCTAGTATCATTAATGCTCTGCTGTTATTGATCCTAGAATTATGTTACATAGTATATAATCTTTCTGGATACATACATGCAATACAATTTTTTAAGTAGTGAGTCAGTCAGTCGTCTAGCTTCATCTTTTTATGTAGATAGATAATATTTGTACTCTCTTTTAATTACATATATTTTACAAAATTTTTTTAATGACGCACCTTAATACAAAAATTCATTTTAATAATTTAAAAAACAGCACAGTTTCATACTAACATAGCACCTGCATTTTACCCTATCATGGGTTGAAAATCCTTTCTTCAAGCTACTCTACGTTATAAAAAAAACCCTTGTACAAAATTTCAAATTTCGTACACATATGGTTTAGGCTCTGCGTTGATATGTCAGTCAGTCTATCAGCTTTTCCTTTTATATAGATAGATTGTTATTTCTGATTTTGCAGACATACATATAGCTATAACTTTGTTCATAAAATAATACATAGCTAATGAAAACCTCAACCAAGTAGGTACAGAACTTCTATCTCCATTAGTTTTTTAGCAACTTTAAAGTGGTACACCTCGTATGTGGACTGGACAACAAGTTTCAAAATAGTTTGAAATTATTTTTTTTAATGTTGTTTTATATTATTATCGTAAATTTAATACAATCAAGGTATTCTAACCTTCACACTTCTAATATACTTGTGACATTTCCTCTCTCTTTCCTATGGCCTGATTGTACTAAAGGAAACTTTGTTTCTAACTCATTGTTATTTCTAATATATACACGATAATAGATATTCAAAAGTGTTTTAGGTTACTCGATGGATTATTTACATCCATATTGTGAAAGTTTTAACAGTTTGTTTATTTGCACGCTTCGACTATCGGTCCGATTGTGATGAAATTTGTTTCGCGGCGACTTTGATTCCGGGAAATAAAAGACCCCAAAGGATACAATATAAATATAAGCCAGAATTGACAAAAGTGTGGACAGAAAATCAATGAAAAACATATCCTAACATCTAAAGAAACCACGGTCACCCTTAAGCAATGAGCAGAGCGCACTGATTGCATTGAGTTGGTCAAGTGCGCCCCTAAGTAGGTCGCGTGCATCTTGCCCCACATTTGGGCTAAAATAATTTGCACTTAGATAGCTGTGGTGAAGGACTGTTTGCTATTGACTCTGTTGCTTTTAAATTGGCCGTTTGTTAATAATTCAGTGTACGAGTGAGTTTTAGTATTAGACGAAAGTATACATTGATGCAATTATTATTATTGTGTTTTACCCGATGGATGATAAAGGTGTAATTACAGCTGTATCCTGCCGTCTCTCTGAGAAGGTTGAGTTATGTAGAAGGGACGGATGAAAGGAGAATGACTGCACAAATACGAGTATATACAGAGTATATGTATAGAAGTGTGGGTAGAGGATGGCCCATTTTTTTGGTAAGGCTGGAAGTAATGTACCATCCGCATACCACGCAGTACGGGAAAGCAGCGCGGTTATGTAGGGTTTTGCTACACTGAAGTAACCAGCCGTGTGCCACACACTTAGTGAGTGAACTGAAGAATATAGGATGTCCCAGACGGATATACCTTAACCAGGTAGATGAGGCTTTAAGGAACACGTTAGAAGTAATAAAATAAACGAGTGTGTATGACAGGACTAATGCGAATAAAGGAAGCGTGAGAGGTATGCCAAGATTGTTGTAAGTATAGGTAATAAATACTGCCTACAACAAAACAGTAAATTATGTTAAATTTTGAAATAACGTAACCATGTTTTAGTAAAAAATAAACACTGTTAACTTGTTTTTTATATTTTACTATGTATTCAATTTTGGGCATGGTTTGTTTTGGGCATCGATATGTTCAATATTTACAAGGAAAATAATTTCAACTAAAAATATATATTAATGGCTGGTTTTAACGATGTTTGATGTGTATTTTGAATTGATGATGTAAAGATGTTTTTGAATATTACGCGAAAATACATCAAGACAGTAGAAGCGAAAAATATGCTGGCTTGAAATGTTGATCGTTGATCGTATCTTAAGCCACTAACGTCATCGCCAAGCAATCACAGTATACATTACTCAGTAATTAATTTTCTTCTCTCACTTATAAAACGGAACATATAAAATTATGGAATGGTAATGAAGGACATGCCATGAGGTACCGGTAGAATAAAATAGTACCTCCCACTGCACCAGGTGTAGTAAGAGGCGACTAAGGTACCAGAACCGTCAGATGGAGTTATATCCATCCGAAACAGTGCAGCTCAAATATACAGGGCGGGGATGGGCAGCAGTATCCCTGTCACAATAGCTACGCTCTGCGATTGCCTTGATGCTTGCTCAGCGCGGCAATTGTGGGATAAAAACCTCCTTTCTTGAAGACGATTATAACCAGCAGTGGACTTCAAATGGCTGGTTTGAAAAATGATGTTCTAAATCATAATTATAAAGTGTGTGTTTTATCTAGAGTACTTATATTAATTTAAAAAGTTTATTTTGTTGTTCAAAGTTTCTTTTTCTTCTTTCAATAGTCCAAAAACATGTAAATACGTTTTCAATGAATATTTCGTAACACTTTGACATGACAATGACTCTTCAACTGTTGTATATTTATATATTCTTGTGCAATACACTTTTAATGCATTTTTTACTAATATATCTATGTAAAGAAAGTTAGTAAAATCGTTATTTTCTAAAATCTAATCGAAACTATATTTAACTGCCGATACTTTCTTTACTTTTCTTGAGCTCAATTAATTTAGTGCATTTCTGGTCAATTAATATTGGATTTGTGTTAAAATGGGTCAAGTAGAGTAGAGTAGTTCTTTATTGACAATTGTATAAATTTACTTAGGTGCTGGAATATTATCTATACTTCCTATTAATGAGTCAGCTAATGACAACTCCGATAAAACAAAACCTACTCGAAGGCCTTCTAAATTTAAAGTCGGAACTGCAATGGCGGAAAACCAATATTTAAACACCGATAAGCATAGAGGTTGAACTAAGGACGTTCGTCTCGTTGGAAGTCTGGTCCCGCATGGTTGTCGGAAAAATACAACACACCGCGATTGTCATTTAATGTACTGATACTGAATCCGTAGTAAAAATGAGTATGACGGCTCATTCATGAAGTACTCAGCGGAATGCGAAGGTTACGATAATCTGCTTTCAGCTTAATGGCATATATAGCGTTGATTAAATTGTTATATGCAAATAAGTTATTTTGATGACGGTGAAACATATATCAATTTAAAGATTAAGGCATTAATGATTTAGAATGTCTATATTAAGAGATGCGTTTAATTTTATAATGATGTAGTGCATATTGTCATAACAAATAATCATCTACTAAGAAACTTAAGACAATACTTTTTTATTTTTAACTTATAATTAAAAAAAAAAAATAATAGAACGTTCATTTCCAGACGTAGGCTTCTCTAATCGCAAAGCGTAGCTTCGTGACTAGAATACTACTGCTAACACTGTAGTCTGTTGCAAGTGAGTTATGCTATTTAGAGATATAATGCCATCTGTCTGTTTTAGAAAATTAGTCACCTTTTACGACACCTGGTACATGGAGAAGTACTATTCTACTCTGCCGCATCTCCAAGACCAAACTGAAGTAAATTATATAACAAAACTTATATCAATAATTCATGTGCGATCACGCGTCGCGCACGCCGCATACAAACCGACGAAAGTGTTACACTGTCAGGGCTAAGGACGTCGACCATTTAGGACAATGTCAGATGTGCATCATGACACGAGGCAAGTCGAAGTCGCATATACAAGGACTATAATAATGACTAATCTATATTCTGTGCCTAAGAGATAAGATTGTAATGTTTACAAGTCCTTACAGGTCCTTGTTGTATTGGATATTTTAGGATACACATCTAGATTTGATTTCTAAAATAACCTTGAAACTTTTTTCCGATAACCAAAAACCTTTTTTGAAACAAAAAATTAATAATAAATAAATAATTTTTGAAATTAGTACGCATAACGGTTTGCAGTTTAAGATACATTTCCCACAAAAAAAAACAGATAAGCGATACATTGAGAAAACAATATTTTAAAATAATAGATAAACCTACACAACATTAGGTTGAAAACAAAAAATACTGTCAGATGGATCACAAAAAAAGCAAAAGTTAAAACTGGCTGAACCGATTGCCGATAGAGCCATAAGGTCCTGCAATGAAGATCACGTACCGGTGAGCGAAGCGTAGGTCGTCCACCCATAAGGTGGACAGAACATCTAACTTAAACCGCGCTGTATGCCGCATTCAATTGGTCCTATTAGAAATCACTCGGGAAGGTCTATGTCCATTGAAACAGATCACAGAAACAGGTGTAGAAACTATGTCCAGATCAACCTTATTAAATCTTAATTTTTCTTTATTGAAAAGTTAGCTTTTTAATTATATCAGCAATAAGATTTCATATTAATGAAAATTTATGTGACATGGCCATTATGGAAATTATACATAGTATCAACTTTTAAAAACTGCCACCCGCTGAAACAAATAATGTTAAAGTTTAAATAAAACTTGCTTCTTCTTTCTTCTTCTTAACTACATGGGTATATTTTCTACCTAAAGTTACTTGGTAGAAATTTTAAAATCGCTTTTTTCGATAAATCCGACTATTGTACATCGCTATTATTGTTCTTATTCATATGTATTCCTGTGTTTGGTGCACATGGTCGGTTGTCAATGACTTTAAAAAAATTCAATTTACGCTGTGTCATTTTCAATATTGGTTTATAAGAACGCCATCGTGGTTAAAATATCCCTACATTTAAGCAACATGAAAGCCTTAATATTCAAAATTAAATTAATTTCTATATTCTACTGGCTTTGTAGGTATCAAACTTCTTTTTTGCCAAAATTTAATATTATGTTAAAGACCAAATTAATTGACCTGGTTGACTCTTATGATCCTTGGGTCATCAGGGTCGTCTCTTTTATATATTTAAATTTAATTACTTCCGTCTTGAAAATATTCATCACATCATCATAGAATCCGTAAAATATCTACAGCTGGATAAAAAAAAGGAAAGTTTGACAATAATTGACGCGCTGGGCACCTGCCCAGCTTGTGTTAGCAATCGCATTGCCATTATTTTTCATCGGGAATGCTGCTGCCCATTCCCACTATGTTAAGGTACAGTCCTCAGACGCCTATCACCTGGTACAAAGAACTTATAACTATTTTACTCTACCGGAGTAACGAAGGGCCAGTAAACAATTTAAAACCAATTTGAAAATATGAATGTTATTTTTTTTGGCGATACGGATGTGATTTTAATGGGCCGACTCGAATACTCTATATTTGATTTTGTGTTTGAAATGGATTGAATTTCAGGAAATCAATTCCCACAATTATAAATTCCCTCAACATCTCATACATTGACTTGACTCCGTCGTAAGTCGTATAAAGCACCTGTATTACGGACACCAGACAACAGAGGAATCCCAGAAATATACTACTTAAATACAAATATTTAACACACAGACACAGAAGAAACACCAATATCATCTTATAAATATTTGCTCTGGGTAGGAATCGAACCCACGAACCCTGGCGAACAAAATAGGATCACTACCATCTGCACTATCGGGCGCGTCTAATAAATCAGTTGATGGTGTTATGCTGTCAGATGTAAGGACGTGGACCAGTTGGAATAATGTCAAATGCAAAGACAATGTATGCATCTTGACAAGTAGCAAGTAACCGAGGTATGCATCGACAAGGACTCTTTATAATGGTTAATCTATATTCCTTTAACGTGCCTGTTCGAATGTTATATACATTTGGATAATTTATTAAATTATAAGTTACTTATACTTTTGATCCCATTTGATTTGTAATGTAATGACAGTGGTAACAAAATGTATGTAGGTATTATATATTTGATGTATATGAATGTAGGCGTTCATTTGGAAACGTTGGACCTTACAAATCAAATCAAAACACAATATTTTTTATTAAAGTAGGCCTATTAACGTACTTACTCGAATCGTCTTAAAGTCCCCTCCACATCTCTCGCGAGAACGCAAGAAAAGTGTGAGAAACGTGAATGTGGAAGTGATTGGTGTATTTTTCTCAAGTTCTCGTGC
The DNA here is from genome assembly GCA_020976665.1 of Heortia vitessoides. Classification (NCBI taxonomy): domain Eukaryota; kingdom Metazoa; phylum Arthropoda; class Insecta; order Lepidoptera; family Crambidae; genus Heortia; species Heortia vitessoides. The sequence goes on from JACJUM010005601.1 coordinate 13,100,895, forward strand.
TGTTATCCGGATTTTCTCGGTTTTTTACGCGAGACCAAGGAGCGCGAGAACATGAGAACAGGCGAAAACGTATTTTGACTCCACACTCGTATGTTTCTCAGTAATGAGCGAATCACCGAATATAAACTGTTGTGTCTTCTCCGACACTTCTTTTCAATACTTTCTTTCTCTTTGATATACGCATTGAGAACAGGCGAAAACGTATTTTGACTCCACACTCGCATGTTTCTCAGTAATGAGCGAATCACCGAATATAAACTGTTGTGTCTTCTCCGACACTTCTTTTTAATACTTTCTTTTTCTTTGATCTACGCATTGAGAACAGGCGAAAACGTATTTTGACTCCACACTCGCATGTTTCTCAGTAATGAGCGAATCACCGAATATAAACTGTTGTGTATAATATGCAAAAGCGCTAACTTTAATTAAATTTGTCGCAGTAGTCACTTCAGCGTCCATCGTTATCGAGCGTGAGAACTGTAGTGAGAACTTTGTGAGTGTGTACCCAAAAGAAGTTCTCACTACGTTCTCGCTGAGAATCTCGTGAAGATTCTCGTGTGATTATCTCGCGAGAATGTGAAGGGGCCTTACAAAAAGTATAACAATTTTATTTCAGAAGCATTAAGTATTAAATTCAATTATACTTCTAATACTGATGACCCCACACGAACATAAGAGTGATCTACGTGCAGGTTTGCATGAGCTACTAGAAAGGAACTTACAAGAAAAACTGGTGGTAATAAAGGTTCCATTAACACAATTTTTTTTAAAGTAAGTCCTGTACGGCCTTTGACGTTCGTTTGTGGAATGCAATTTGTATTAATTTTAGGTGTGTGTCACACCACCACCAACCACCACAAATCACAGTCAGAGACTGCCTGTGTTATGTGGTGGTTGGTGAAGAATCATATTCTTTGATTTTTGTTATTTTTAATCACATTTATTTATATAATTATACTCTACTTATATTATATCTACCCAATATATTAAGATTTTTACTTACTTCTTTCAATCCAAACGTTGCCTGGAAGAAGTCGCTATTTGCGACGAGGCTGCCCATTGTGTTGTATGATTATTTTTTGACTTATATGTTTGTGTTTGGTATATTATAAAGAATTTATTATTAATATAAATTTTATTTTTAACAAATTTAACAAACCAGAGCATTGAGCTAGCATAATCTATTTATATCGACCCTAAAAAATGGCTTAAGACACTTAATAATAGTTAATTTTTTGGTGTTCAATTAAGTGAAGCTTTAGGCTCTTTAATAAAAAAAAAATTAATGTATTGATGAACTTTTATTTTATCTTTTCAATCGAACACTCTTTTTATTTATTTATCCACAAATGTTTGGTAAGTTTCTTAAATATAAATTGAGTAATTATGCAAGGAAATACACACAAATAGTAGTAAACAAGTAGATTTTCAGAAAATTATGTTTCTTACAAAGTTGCATTGCAAGACTACACAGCAGAATAACAAATATTGTTTTTCCAGAATACTTTATGGAAGGTTCCTTTGAAAACAGGTTGATTTTTGCCGATCACATTTTTTGTGAACGCCGTTGACAACAAAACTCGTGTGTGGCTATTTGAAATTTTAATTTAGTTACTGTTTATATCAGTTTCGGCTGCTCCTGATACGGCCAGATATTCATCAATGTTGTGTATCGACAAGGCTTCGACAAATTCTTCTATATCAACTATTGAATCTTCTTCACCAGCTACTAAAGGTCAAAATTCAATGGACACATGAATTTGAACAGTAATGTTGCTTTGTAATTTTGTGGTTCCAATTCGATGAACCGATGTAAAATGGACCTTTTCTGTGGAATCGACTACGGGACAAAGAAACTTTATTGGCAGGTGAATCCTGTATTTTATATTAGCTCAAGATTTCGGGTCTCAGAGTAGTGTTGGTTTTGTGAATATTATTGGAATAAGTAAGTACTAAAGCGTCTTTCACAATTATATATTTTGACAGTCATTTTTCTAGAAATACACAATCACTGGCTATTACTTGATTTGTACATTTTTACAAGACAATATGTATTTTAGTTTCAAACATTCTAACTAAAATAAAATATAAACTAATTCAACATTTCGGTTCGTTCTTCGCACTCGTATTACGGACATCAGAACAAATACAAAAATCTATTTAGATAGGATCACTATTTACGCCATCGGATGCGTATATAATTTTTTTAGGGCAGCTTTTAGTTGCGTCTAATAAATTCAGCCATGTAGGTCATAGGTTAACTTAATTTGGAAAGAAATAATGTATAAAATATGTTTTTTCTTTTCCTTCTTCTAACTTTCCACTCACCATTTAATCGTAAAGTCTTTGCCTTATCTTTAAGGATTTCTGTTATTTCGAACAGAAGTATATGTGACTTCCTGTCAGGCAAACTGTGCAAAAAGTCGGACTATTCGGAAAGTTCTATTAAGAAAGAATTATAAGTCAGATATATCTTACCAGAATGTATATGGGATATAAAGTAGTCTTAATTTTACGTAAGATTGAAAAAAAAGTTTTTTACGACAAAAAGTTTAACAGATTTTAATGAAATTTGGCACAACTTTTTTTTTTCAAATTTTTATACGAAAAAAAAGTAAGAGTAACAAACATACGTCTATTCTCACAACTTTTGATTTTATTATATAATAATTATAAAGGGTTTTATTTCATGCTAACTACTTATAATATTATGACAGAACATTGCAATTAAAATATGGGTTAAACCATAACAACGTTACTCAAAATAAGTCCCCTGACGTCACTATTTTTTTTTATAAAGCAAAACAGAAACACCCTTAACTGACTTTGTATTACTACATTAACGAGTCATTTGCCAAAATTAAGTAACATAATGCCAGTAACAATGTTGTATTGTTCTAAACTACGTACGTTAGTTTTAATTTATTATTTATTCAACTTAAGTAAATCGGCTCTTTGCTCAAATAAACTTATACAATTTGTAAGGTAGGTTATATGTATATATCTAAAATCTATTTCAGTCATTTCACTCACAAACTTTAGCTGTTTCTGTACTTAATTAAGATGTATTATGTGAACTATTCAGCTAGATATTTAATGTAACACATTTCTTTTTATGTTTAGATCTAGCTGACCCGACAGATGTCCCGTCTTAACTATATACTTTTTAACGTGAAAATTATTGCGAGTATAAATTGAGATATAAAGTATCCTATCTATCAAGTGGGATCAAACTGTATACAATTAGCAAAAGGATATTAAAATCAATAGTTTAGGAGTATATACCGGACAATTTTATTACTATATATTATAAATCACAGTCGCAAATGTTTCTATATATATATATATCTCTTTTGTTGGCAGAACGCGACAAAAGAAGATAAAAATAATGTACTTATAGTATTGTCTTTCCTACATCTTACACAAGTGTACAAAAAAGTTTAGAATGGAATTTGTCTATCTCTCTGAGATAATCCACAATAAACATTTCAATTCTTAGTGGCACCCGACTAAAGCTGGGGAGGGTCTTTCGTTCTTATATCAAACTACGTTTATGATTAAACAAATATAAATAACAAACTTTAAGAATGTTCTATATTTTCATGTTTCTTAATAATAAAAGACATACACCACCGACATGGTGTCATGTGCCTTTGTACAAACCTTTACATGCAACGTCAGCCGCCGAAAATTTTGTAAATGTATTCGAAATTTACATTTATTGATGCGATTGATGTCATAGGCGTACATGCATAACACATTCGGGCACACAGGTAATTCATACATTTTGAATACCGTTAAAAGTTAAATGGGCTGTGTCAGAAGATTATACGAGAATACTCTAAACATATAGGATAGGTATAGCGTGTTATTCTTTATCGTATGCCTTGGGGGAATTTATAACAACGTTACAATTCTGTAGGCTAGATCTTCCGGAATAATATGATCGGTTCCGAATTTGATTCTTAATGTTGTGGTATTATTTATATATACTAGCTGTACCGGCAAACGTTGTTCTACCAATTAAATTATAGAACATTTGTAAAATGACTATGAAAAAATAGGGGTTTGTGGCAGAAGGGTAAAAATTTTGGCTTGTATGTATTTGTATATGCTGAATCATAAAAAAATGTTAAAAAAAGGTAGGGTTAGACCACTCTTAACATTTAGGGGGACGAAAAATAGATGTTGTCCGATTCTCACCCTAGCCGATATGCACGCTAAGATTTACCAAAATTGGTCGAGCCGTTTCATCATCATAGCAGCCGTAAATCCTACTGGACATAGGCCTACCTAAGAGAGGAAGAATTTGCCCATAATCACCGAGCTGGGCAAGCGTGGTGGCAAACGCAGAGCGTACCTTCTCCAATAAAAAAGCTGCTGCCCATTTCCACTCTGTTGCATTTGAGCTGCTTCAGATAGATATACCGCCATCTGTCGATTCCGACACCCGGTATAGGGGGAGGTACTATTCTACTCTGCCGGTAACACAAAGCAGTTATTTGTATGATTAATATTTGTGTCTATTGAGCATCTCGGTGTTAAACATGTATTCAAGTATTATACTTGTGATTTCTCTGCTGTCTGATGTCCGTGACATAATGCTTTAAGTGACTTATTTTGCAGTCAGTTTAATTTATGAGATGTTGTTTGAATTTACACAAGAATTTATTATTGATACTGTACAAATGCGTTACTTTGACTGAATGACAACTTTGTAAGCAACAAGTATACAGGTATACCCAAATAGTACAACTGTTATGTAAGAATCCTTTCCCATTTATTTAAAGATCCTTTCCCATTTTCTTAAGAGTATATTTGATACTAAATTTACAGTTTTGTTTAGCTTTATAGTAAATAAAAAAATTAATCCTTAAAATAAAATAACCAAAATACTTGGCATATTTTTCATACTCATGCGTCACTCTTTTCTGATCCTTTATAATGATTTAATGGAATGGAATGAACAATGAAAATATGTATTGTTTTATTTATTCTTTTAAACTTGCCACACAGAGTCTAACTTGACTGTCTGTATGTAACCGTCAATGGAAACGACTAGAAACATAGTACATTATGCGACCAATCAGAGAAAATTATTCTGTAAGAACTGGTGATGATACACCCACATATATACACACACACACACCCAAACACGCGCGCGCGTTTATGTTTAAATTTATTATGTGTATTTTCTTCAGTATTGTTTTCTATAATAATTATTGTTTATGTTCCTTTCTTAGCCAGTTAAGAAGGAAGAGGGTCTTATCGGATATCTTTTTTAGAGATTAAACTCGTAGGATATCCACTGTTAGACAATAAACCTCACCAAGAAAGTTTTTATTAGACCTCGACTTGACTTCCCCTTAATTTATGTTAAGCGATATTTTAGTATATTTTCGGGACTAAACTGTTTTTTTTGCAGCGTCCGCGTTGTAATACTCCATATTACTAACTTTACTGAGATTGATATAATTTAAAAATCCAACGAAAGGGCACGTATTCTTACATTGTAACTCGGTAATTAGCGTGGCGATTTATTACACGCATGCCTGTAGGTAATATGCATCATTTGTGTGCTCGAATTATATACTAATACAAGCGGTTACCTCCGGCTGCGCTCGTAATTTATTGATACGTAGCCGTGAGGTATCGTAGGAGGCGACTACGGTACCAAAACCGACAGATGGCGATATATCCATACAAGTGTAGCTCAAAAACACAAAACCTTACCTCAGTTCCAAACTCTGGTTTTCTAAAATTAATAAACCAATGTAAGAGTTACCTAAAATGATTTATAGACATATATAAGGTTTTCGAATCAAAATAAATTATTTTTAGAAATCATTTATCAGAAATACCTTAATTTCAATAAAAATGTTTTACTGGACCAAAAAAAAATAAGGCAAGCATCAGGGTAAAATAGTAGTGATCCTATCTCATCCGCCATTCGCCTTCGATTCCCTCCCAGGACAAATATCTATATGATGATATTTGTGTTTATTCTATATCCGGGTGTAAAAAATGTATTTAAGCATTATATTTATGACTCCTCTATTGTCTGAAGTACGTAACATAAATTCCTTAAGAGTCAGGTCAATGTGTGATGATGTGAGATGTTGTGTGAATATTATAAACAACAAAAAAATATCTAGGCACAAACTCTACCTTACTCTAGCCTTGAGGCTAAACTTTATCATTCAATTTTTTTATCGTTTCATAATTGCTCATACAATTAGTCAAGAGTCGTTTTTACCTAATTGGAATATCATTTTGCAATTAAATCTTTTATTTATTTTATAGTAACTACCTTTGACCGCAGCTATGTCTGTTTGACTATTCAGTATGTAATAGAAACTGCATTCTGTAGCATTTTATATATCACCAATTAACATAATTATCTGTTTATGTAGGTTATAGAAGGCGAATCTTTGGCAGAACACTAAAATAAAAATTCTTCTAGGATTCTTTGAGAAACAAATACAAGGTCCATGTGACGGTAATCACCGTTCTCTATTTACGCTCACTTCGAAGATAAATGGCCCGACTTGAAGATATTTTGTCACATTTATCCTGATTTCACAGCCTCTCTTATTCTGTATACCTAAATCCAGTAAAAATAATAATGCTGTTTTGCCACAGAAATTGTTGAGAATCAGGTACTTATACAGATGACTTTTGTAAGTAAATCTTAGTAAAACATTAATGAAAGTGTCATATATATATGTATTGAGTGGGTAGGCATCGGCAGTTTTTGCCTTTTAATTACGAGTGAACTAAATGCTATCAACAATATCGATGCTATCAAAATTCTATTAAGATGCTATCTACTAAAGATCAGTATATCAGTCATTGGTAGTTATAGTGCGTAGTCTTCCCCAGAAATGAGGAATTTTGCCAATAAACCGCCGCGTTGGGAAAACGTGTTGGCAATCACAGAGCGCAGTAAGTTGCTGTAAGTTGCTGCTTATCCCCGTCCTGTATATTTGAGCTACACTTATCAGAATAGATATACCGCACTATGACGGTTGTGGTACCTTAGACACCTCTTCTGACTCTTGGTACAGAGGGGTTTACTATTCTATTCTGCCGGTATCTTATGGCATACATATTTATGTTTATTTGTATATTTATCAAAGTTCTTGTGGTCTTTAATTCTACAAGAACCATCGTAATAGTTAAACTAACATACAGACAGGTTAACTTTTGTATATATCATACTAATATGAAAAATTAATGTCTCCTCTGAGCGTTCTAGAAAACGACCACAAAATGTAATATTTGCTTATTACAAGCAATATCCTTAATTAATATAGTCTTTAACGTAATCATGGGTCTTCATGTATTTTCCTTTTAGTGGTAATATTTAAAAGCTTTGATTAATACAGTTAAGTACACACAATTATGTTTAATGGCTACCGTATGTTTGAACTTGCGGCATTAGCTTGTAAGTTTATTTAGAAGTTTTAATTCATTGGTATAAATATTTTGTAAAGATTTGTTTATGGTGAACTAGATGTTCATGCGCGACTTTGTTCGTGGCCAATTTAAATTTCCCGTTTCGAATTTTAAAAGCAGTTTATTTCTTAATTTTTATACAATCTGTAAATTAGCGAATTGCACCAAAAGAAATGTTTGGATGAATGTTAATATAAAATTTAATCAATCCTTTCTGGGCTGCTATAATATTTAACAGGAAACTTATTAAGTGTGAAAACGGTGTCATTATAGTTCTAGTATCGCAAAGTTCGTTGGCTTTGGGGTACCAGCAGTACCTGTATACCTGTATATACCAGGAATTGTAAGAGGGCAACTGAGATATCAAAAACGATAAATAACGTTATATTCACTCGAAACAACGGGGCAAGGCTGGGCAGCAGCAAATACAAGCCTGCTTATTTTTCTGGTTCGTAAAAACGTTTTTAATGGAATAAAACGCGTTCGTAAGTCGTAAAAGTGTTTTTGTACATTTAGCACGTAGGTAAGTGTAAAGAATATATATACATTTTACAATTAAATACACCATAAAACAAGAGGGAATTCGCCATAATAACACAACATTATCGGAACATTTGTAATGTTTTAATAATAAAATCAAAAAATGTTTCAATGATAAAAGATGATTTTTAAAGATTTATTTTATTAATCCATCTTATTTACATATTCTTGTCTCGTGAAAAGGAAAGATTTACTATTTATAGAAAAATACCTCTTTGCGCTAGTGATCACTTCGTCCTACGAGCGTCTGGGCCCAGACGACGCTTGCCTTCACGAAGACCGTATGCTTGTTTGCCAAAGTAATAATATATATTAAGATTTGGCACACTGTATTCAAAACTGTAATAGTAGAGAACAATAGTACCTCCCCCCGTACCAGGTGTTGACACACGGCGACTGAGTTACCGATACCAACAGATGGCCTAATATCTTTCCGAAGCAGTGTATCTCAAATTTAACAGGGTAAGAATGAGCAACAATGTTCCAGTCACAAAACTACGCTCTAAATTTACATACAATCAATCAATCATCAATTTTGATGATTGATTGATTGTATGTATTTGAATGATGATGATGAAATGCAAATATAAGTAAAACATTGTTTAAAATTTAGAGTTTACAGTCTAATTTCGAACAAGGAGTTCTACGGACCACAAGTAAAAAAGGCAATAATTAATTATGCTACTGTTATCCAACTACGAACTCACAGCTCATATAAAAACGAGAATAATCATAATGGAGAAGAATTTATTGACCTTGACCTTGTGTTACATATTCTCTCACGCACACTGACTAAAGAACAATAATGCTCGATAAATCTGTGTGCGTTTCTCGTTAAGCAAATACAAAACAAAAGTTGCAATGCTTAAGTCAAAAGTGCATTGAACTCTATCAAGTAAATCCCAAAGACCTTAAGTGAAATCACAGTGCCGAGTATGCATCCTAGGCAGATCCAGGCTCGCTAACTATACCAGGCCACTTGCTCTCAAATAGGTCATAAAATTTAATGACATTCCGACGATCAGGCGGACTCATAAGAAACGCAATTTTTGCGATACGTTACAAACACCGCTTTATAATTTTTAAGGGGCAGTTTCTCTGATTCTTAAATAGTTTGATAGCAAGTCGATGCGATAATAATGATACCATTGAATAAATTATTGCGTGGAATTTCCTGCTAAGCGTAAAAAATTCTAATTAAATTTTTTAATGAAATTAAAAAGGACTCATATAATAAAAACTGGTAAACATTTGTTTGTTTAATTAATCCACTCTTTAATAAAAGGTATAATAAAAGGTTTGGTATATTTGGATCTTGGGAATATTTCAGTAGCTACAATATAAAATAGCCCAGATTTTTAAATCATGCGTTTATCTTATTTGATTTCTACTTTAGACACTTGTCAACAAACGTGTTCACATCAAAGGTATGAACATTTTAATATGTTGTGTTTGAATTGTATTTGTTTTTAAACCAAGTCGGAAACGAAAAAAACTTTAAAAATAATATAACATAATAAAAATTAATGCCGTGAGGCAAAGTAGAATAGTACGTCCCTCTATACCAGGTGTTATATCCATCCGCAAAAGTATAGCCTAAATGCACAGGGCGGGGATGGGCAGCTGTATCCCTGGCGTGAATGCTGCGCTCTGCGATTGCCAACACGCTTGCTCAGCGCGGCAATTTTAGGCTAAATTCCCCCTTTCTTGAAGAGGCCTATGTCCAGCCGTAGACTTCCAATGGCTGATATGATGAAAGATTTAAAATGTCGATGTTTTGGGTTGCCTTGACTTAAAACAGAGAACACAAAAGAGTACACGTTAAATAAATTATTTAACGTTATTTTATTAGAGTGGTGATCGCGTAAATTTTATAAAAAAGGCTTTTATTGCAAGCGCAAAAAAGATAATTTGTATTTTTTTTATTTTTGAGTCAATCACCGGCAGAGAAACAGCGCCTTAACTAAATACCCGTAATTATTTTAAACGTTTTTACTTAATATTTAAGGCGAAACAGCGGATGCATATTTTTATCGTCCCGCAAACTCGAATTATGAAATAATATCGCTTTGCCTACGGAAGGTGTAAGATTTTACGGTTTATTTTTGTATAATTAATAGACTGATAAACTTTTTTCTTTTGAAGTATACAACACTTGGGTTTTTTCGCTAGTGTGAATTCCATGTTGAATTTTTAAATCACTTGTACGCACCTCCGCCGCTTATTGAGCGATAATGGGCACAGTTTTAATGATTCGATACACGAATAAAGTTTTTATAATGATCATAATGTAGTTGAAAAAATAGAAAGAGGTATACTGTGTATTGTTAATTAATACCAATGTAATTGCCAAAGTTGTATTAGTTTCTTCCAATTTTCCATTAGATTTAGTATTTTATCTAATAACATTCGTGTAAAATAAATTATAAACAATCGGCATTAGAGTGGAATAGTACCTCCTCCTGTACCAGGTGTCGTAACTGGTGACTGAGGAACCCGAACTGGCAGATGGCGTTGCTCCCTACCGAAGCAGCATGGTTTTATGCAACATAGCGGAGATGGGCAGCAGCATTCCCGTTCCGAAGCTACTCTCTGGGATTCGCTATTCCTGGGGAAAGCCTATTTCCAGCAAGCATACCAAGATAAGTCATTTGTAGCACTTGTGTTGCGGACAACTTACATACATATTTACGACATCATATAAAACTACAATTATCAGTATTTTTTTTTAGTAAATTTTGCATTTATTATACGAATAAACTTATTATTTTGAATCAATTCGTATCAAAACCCGTCAGGGTGTTTTAAAGATGTAAGCATACATAGGGACAGACAGACAATGGGAAGTGACTTTGTTTTATACCATGTAGTGATAAAAATGTTTATCCTGGTCGAGACCACGACTCTTCGAGCACAAAATAGGAACACTACCAAACACGGCCAGAAATACCTATCAAATGTATATCTGAAATTTCCCGGATAGAGCTTTTGAGGGCAAATCGTCTTTAAACTTGGTATCATATTGTCGGTCAGAAACAAGCACAAAATCTGGGTACATTTGTTACAAAGCTTATCTACATTCGAAATTGAATGATATCACATAAATGTAAAGTCAAAGAAATCATTATTAGTTGTGTAGACGTATTGTACATAACATGACATGTAAAACACAGATTTTTTTATTTCAAATCAAGTAATATTTTCTAATACAGCCAAATTTTTTTAAACCAGGTAAATTATATGAGTGCCACCGACTCGCCACACATCCTAACTCAATTGCCAGCACGTTACGTCATGCAATTTAACTAATCGTTATAGGAACTGCATCGCGCTTACAAAGTTTTCAAATCGCTTCGATTATTTACAAGAAAACTACACACAATAGTCAGGGCAGTGGCCCTGTAGTCTAGTCCAGTTGACCCCCCCCCCCCCCACATCTTCGCTAAATGAGCGGTATTGAAACTCTTATTAGGTAGTGACTAGTTGTGTCGAGATTTACAACATCGTAGAAATGTACTTGTAGGATTCTGTGAATTATACTTAAGTATAGCTTCATATTTGCATTTAGGTACCAGCAGAGTTGAATAGTACTTTCTTCTATACCAGGTGTCATAAGAGGTAACTGAGGCACCGGAACTGACAGATGATGGTAATTCCATCCAAAACTTAAATGTAACAATAAAAACAATGGGAACCAGAATTTTCATCACAAAACTAGCGATTATAGCTATGTACAGCTTTGCAATTGCCACCACGCCTGTCCAGCGCGGGAATTATGGGTAAAATTCCTCTTTCTTTGTAGAGGATATAAGCCTCTCCAATGGATGATAGCTTTATATTTAATCAGTAACATAATTACGCAATCAGAGTATATTATCATCTTCATCATATCCACATACCACCAGTCAGATCGCCTGCCCACCTTGTAGGTGGATGCCTTACGCTGCGCTCTTTTTACGCGACCCAATCAGGAACGAGGAGATCCGTAGAAGAACCAAGGTCACAAACATAGCCCGCGGATTAGTGATTTAAAGAGGCAGTGGGAAACCTATGGATGATGGAGTCGTAAGGTTCGGGAATGCAGACCACTTTCGTAATATTTAATTTATTTGTGACTATGTAAATATCCATTTTCTGTAGGAATATTTATGACTTCTATTTCTGACCTCGAAAATTACTGCAAGATGCTGTTTGTAATTTCTGATGAGTTTACATCTGGCGCGACACAGTAGTTCTAGTCAGATCGTCAGTCCACCTTATGTGTGGAAGTCTCCTAACCTACCCTAAATTATTTGGCTTATTAATTGCACATAAAACAACAAAATTTTATAAATGAATACCTTGAACCCTAGGAATGGACATAATCTGCTCTTCTTATCCTAAAATAGTTCTCGTGCGTTTTTATATTTTTTATCAGCCGGGTCGACAAACAAGCACACAGTAAATAATAAAATACTTTTTTTACAAATAATAATTGAAGCACTGTGAATAAACAGTTTATGAGAGACTGGTGCTTATGTACGTTCGCAGACCCGGTGTCCAGGCTCCCCTACTTCCCAAATTACACTATCTGTACCGTGTTAATTCTAAAATAGGACAACAATAATTTTATTTTAAAATAATCTTGACATTAATGGTCGAAAATAAAAATAAAGTTTTACAAATAAAAATACAGTCCGCGTGAAACAAGCGTCACAGCAGCCCATAGACGCTAGTAATATCACAAGGTGATTACTGGTGCGTTGCTAACCATGTAACTTCAAGATATCATGTCACATTTCCCTGTTAATTCACTGCCTCTCTAACCCTGCAACCCAGAACACAGCAATTCGAACAGTGCTATTTAGCGGTTGAAATATGTGAGTTTACTAATGCGAATTGCGATAAAAATTGAAATCCGAGAGGACGACATCGCGAGAGCGTAACTTATGTTTTATAAACGAGTATTTAGTGGTTGAGGTGTAAAACAAACGGAAAGTGAGAGTAGCATCCGCGTTAATAATAACGGTATGGAGGGAAAATGCCAGATTTATTTTTCTCATTTAATAGACGTCTTGCGTGATAAAAATATAAAACCTGGTGTCAAGACGCCAATATCAGTGTTTATCTGTATATTAATTTGTGGATCAAAATTTTCATACCTTTCTCAATCTAGTCTATGGTTATCCTTATGTGCAGTTGTGAGAAAATTGCTCTCAGCTCTCGAGTGTACACTTAAAACCAAAGATGCTTTTACACTTACACAAAAGTTAAAAACCCAATTTGAAGCAAGTAGTTACTTCAAGTTTATCGCCAATTACACGGGACCATTAAACTTTTCTATGCTACTTAATAAACAGTTTATCAATAAGCAAATAAGGTTGACAATCGCTTGCGACAGGGGTTTAGTTATAGTGGTTTCTTAATAAGAGGCGGTGTTCGCAAAAGCTTCAAATTGTGATGCGCAAGCGCATCTTTTATTGGGCAAAGGAATCACCTCGTTCGGCCATAGAGTAGCGTGACTAGAGATGAGAAATTTTTAAAAACATATTTAGTTGTTGCTTTCTTGGTATTTTGGCTTCATATTATATGATTTAAATTGAGATTGAGGCTGCAAGCTAAAGCCCTGTTTATGAGAACGAAGAATGTTTGATGATATTAGTAATTTATCAACAAATTAAGTACATATTTAATCGCAACTTTTAGTCAGCTTATGTAAGCCACCATGATTGAGAGATTAGTCTATGTTAAAGAAGTGGTCTACGGTTGTCATTAGATTAATTTAGTAGTTTTTTTATTGTCATATTAGTACATTATTAATAATTGAATTTGGTAAATAATTTCTCTATTGTTAATATTATCTAGTGTTCTAATATATGCTCGTTTATATTAGATACACATAAATAGGTTTCATAGACACTTTTGATGAGTGAATGTGACACATTGCTAGTATTGGATACTTATTCAATGATTCTTTACCGCCATCTGCTAAAATCTCATGGCACTACGCATCTCATGGCATTACGCGTAAAAAGTAATGCCTATACCTATATTTAGATGTAACAGTAAATAAAATTTTATCAAATCAGTTCAATACCTTAGGATTTCATCGCGGACAAACAACGTCACGTGAGTTTTTTTTATATATAAATGATTTTTATTTTTTATCCACTGATGCATTAAATACTAATAAAAAACAAATATAAAATGAATACTGGAATATTTCATTTTACTATTAATTGTTGATTTTTTTGCAAGATTCTATTACTGATATTAATAAAAAACCTATCTGTTTTGTTTATATATACATCTACAGTTTAAAAGGTGGTTTAAGTTGTATGACGTGTCCGAGGTTGCAGATGGTAGTGGTTCTTTTTTAAGCGTTAGGGGCCGTGGGTTCGATCTCTACCCAGGACAAATATTTATATGATAATATTTGTGGTTGTCTTGTATCTGGGTGTTAAAATGTATTTAAGTATTATATTTGTGATTACTCTGTTGTCTGAAGTCTGTAACACAAGTGCTTTAATCGACTTACCACGGAGTTGGTCAATGTATGAGATGTTGTGTGAACATTTTTATTTTTTATTTTAGTCAACAAGTCGAAGTTTGCTTTCCATTTAATTTCTGTCAAGAGTATTTTAGATCTTAGATCAGGTCTTAATTCAACTATTAATAAAACATACAACTCGTAATTTAGGCTGTGTAGGTGATAAGTTTGATAAAAATAACATAACGTGGTTCAAACTCATTTCCACTTTACTATGTAAAAGAACCAACCTTAGGACATCTTAAGAGACTTAATATCTTAGTTCTGTGCTAGATCTGCTGCTAAAGGTGAAAATTATTTGACAGACCCGATAGCGCAGACTATCTCGTGCGCTGAAGATCGTGTCTTCGATCCCCACCTAGAGCAAGTATTTATAAGTCGAATATTTTTATTTATTTGTGTCTGTATATTATTAATTTGTATGTGAGTATTACATTTGTAATTCCTCTGTTGTCTGATAATAGTAACACAAGTGCTCTAGGGTCAGTCATATTAGGTGAATTTATTATTATTAACAACAATAGCCGCGAGGTACCGGCAGAGTAGAATAGTACCTCCCCCTGTACCAGGTGTCGTAAGAGGCGACTAAGATACTTTAGGCGACTTTATGCTTAAAAATCTAGTGACCGTAATAAGAAAAATTACTCATTTGGTTTTGGCTTTTGAGACAAGTAGCTGAATCGCGGTTTCAATTGTGTTAAATAGTAGAACGTTCTTTCTAGTTTAACACCCCTTTTTATCCTCTCAAGGAACTTTTTCGAAAAAAATATTTTAAATACATGTTTATGATTTTCATTCATTAAAACCTTCATACTGAATTTTATTTGTATAACATTAAAAACAAGAAAATTCTCATTTTAACTTTGCTTACCCAATTTACTCCCTAATGGGATGAATTTTACAAAAATCCTATCTTAGTGCTATTCTACGTTATAAAAAGAACTCCTGTGCAAAATTTCAAGCTTTTAGCCTTAATAGATTAATGTAGTGTGTAGTGCAGCACGAATATATAGCACAAAATCCCTTACATGAGGAGGATTTGACATAAAAGGTCGTCTGCATTAGTACCTTACACTCACCAATATCTACCGCTAAATAGCAGTGTTCACATTGTTGTGTTCCGGTCTAAAGGGTGATCGAGGAAGTGAATTTACTGGGTAATATCGTTTACTCACAAGGCTGGCAACGCATTAGTGATATCATTGTGATATTACAAGCAGCATTGCGGACGACATTGCGGACTGTATGCTTGTTTGTGGACCTGGTCTAATAAAAGAAAAGCTAAGAGTGTCGATGCGCCTACATAACTACTACGTTTATATAAAACATTTATATTCGAGTAACATTAACAAAACGCACGTGTAAGTAATAAACTTTATGGGACGCCATAAACGGTCAACATTAAGGGGTTAAAAGGTTGTAAATTATTTAACTTATTAAAATACCTTCGTGTAGTAAAAATCACCTTTGATGCGGGTTGCATGGACTCTAAGTTGCACCTAGTGCACAAACGACAATTATATTCAAACTTCTGGGTGTTCAATAATCATCATTAAAGACATTGGAAGTCTACAACTGGACATAGGCCTTCCCCTAGAGATCTAGGATTTGTCTTTTTCTAAGTAGATGGACAGCAGCATCCCCGCTGCGAAAGCTGCGCTCTGCGATTGCCAACACGATTGCCCAGCGCGGCAATTATGGGCAAAATTACTGTCTTGTTGAGGCCTATGTCCAACAGTGGACTTTGGATGACTGATATAATGATATAATGATGGTGATTATTATTAAAAAAGTTTTTGTAATCAGTTCAGTAGAGAGTTTTGAGTTTATTTCTTTCATACTCACAAAAAGACAATTGCCTAGATTACATTATTTTGAATACCACCTTTGTTACTCAAGAGGAATGTTTATGTTTAAAGAATTATAAAAACTTCAGAAGTTTTTGAGACAATCAATTACAAACAAAAATATAAAAAAATCTCTTTACAGCTGGAGTTTGTTTAAATGTGATAAATGCTGTTTTGGATTACAATCTGTCTTGAATTTTTTTCCATAATATAATTGTAAGACTCTATTTGATTGTAATTTGTAGTCTTTTATAATAACATATATAATAGAAATATTTTTTTTAATAAATTATATTTTTATTCTTCTCTATTATTCAAACTAACCCCATGCTAAATAAAATAATAATACCACCATTCATCAGTACAAGTACCTCAGTCGCCTCTCATGGTGCCTGGTGCACAGGGAGGTATTCACATGAAACAGACCTCGCATAAAAGTCGCCTGCAGTGGTTAACTCTCACCTATTCCTACCGCTAAATACTAGTGTTGGCATTGCAACCTGGGGGGAGAAAAGCAATTAAATTATTAGGTAAAGAGACCTAACATCGTCACAAAGTTGGTAATGCTCTTGTGATATCCTTGTAATAATACGAGCGTCTATAGGCTGCGGTAACACTTACTACTATGCGGACTGTATGCATGTTTGTCGGGTCTAATAAAAAAGGTACTATTCTACTCTGCCGGTACCTAACTGTGTGTGCCTTAATTAAAAAAAAATATCATAAACCCCACAAAATCCCACTCGAAAGCAATCGGTTAGTGTGAACGCAAAAAGAAGATTGGTCATGCGCAATTTAGTAATGGAGATATTAGTGCTTAAGACCACATAAGGTATTACGCATTCCTTAGCTAACCAGCAATGTATACAAACAAAACGTAAACAACACCATAAATACTAACTTATAAACATTTGACAACCTCAGTTATGCACCGAAAATGAATTAAGGGACCTTACGACTATTATTTTAGAGTTCAATATTTGGTTTAGAGGTGGTAGGACAAAATTTGGTGCGATTTGCAGAATGAGCCGATATCGGGATCTGCCTATTAACGCGAGAAGGTTAGGGCGTGGTTGCAGTGACGTGATGATTGCATCTTTCGGTGCCGAAACTTGGTGCCGATTTTATCAAGGTTAACAGTTTTATGAGAGAATCACACGATTTGGGTAACCGATAAAATTTATATATTTTTTTATTAATGAAAAACTAAATCATGCTTGGTTTATGCATAGAAGAATTTTGAGAAAAAAACAACATGTATTCAGGCAGAACTTCTCAGCACAAAAAGAACATTGGACGACTCTAAATTGAAAAAATTCGACGAGTCTGCTAAAGTGTCGGTAGCACAACAGTGATGCAATCCTGCGGCATAAGAAAAGATGCAGGTTTTTTTCAGGATGTCAAGATTCACTTAAAGCCTGAGACAAGTTGATATTTTTCTTCAAAATTAATAATTTTAGATCATTATGATCATATCAGCCATTAGAAGTCCCCTGTTAAAAATAGGCCTCCCCAAGTAAGAAGGAACTTTGCCCATAATTGCCGCGCTGGGCAAGCATGTTAGCATTCGCAGTGTGCAGCCTTCACAGTGGTAATGCTGCTGCTCATTCCCGCCCTTTGCACTTGAGCTACACTGATTCGGTTTGATATATCGCCATCATCGTTTCTGGTACCTTAGTCACCTCTCACGATACCCGATACAGAGGGATATACTATTCCACTCTAAGATTGAAACCTATATATTTGAAAAATTACACGTTTTACAATCGATTGCAATTGTTACTCTTATCATTCTTGATGCGCTTTTGTTTGCTGCTATATTTATAAGCCGTGCCGCCACTCTCCCTTAGGAAATGGCATCAGGACAATAAAAAGAAATAATGACACTAAATACAACAATCTCGAGCGGTTCCCAATAAGCGCCCGTCCCCGCGGGGTGTTCAATGCTAATAAAATAATTTCATATGTAATTTAAGACTGTTTAAGACGTCAAATTTTAAATTGGATGCGCGAAAAGGGACTTTGAAATAATAAATTAATCGTTTCTTCAGAAGGCGGCGGTAACTGACTTCGGGTGAAGCAAATGAATTTTGAGTTAAATTTACCAGACTTTTTTTTGTTCAACAAAATTGGTAGTTTGATTGGTCGTGTGACGAGATGTGTCTTGTGAGCTCATTCATAACAAGCATCGGACGCAGGAGCACGTACATTTTTTATTTCGAATTGATTAGCTTTATCAACGAGTTGAAACAGGGATTATTGTATTTCTTTTATTAAAATTAAATTATCTATGTTAGGTGACTTTTATGATCCCTCGGTTCATCAGGATCATCTATATTATATATAAATATGTTTAAAATACTTTCTTATTGGAAATAATAATGTTTTTATTAATAAATATTTATTATTATCTTATTGACAATTTAAAAGTGCTCATAATGGGCCTACCTGAATAAAGTATATTTGACTTTGACTATATCTAGTCCTTTATCTTGCGTTTAGTTTTCTCGTTAGAACGAAATAAGTAATTGATGAAATTGCTGAACTAGTTTTGATAATAATTATATAGTGTATCAATTTGGCAGGATTTGAACCTGCAACTTTTCCTTTCCGGAAGGCTGTAGCGCTACCGTTGTTTTGTTGAACGGTGTCGTTAAAGTTGTAGATTATTAGACCTACAAACACACGAATGATGTTTTTTATGAAGTTGATAGAATTGATAAGTTTGGAGGTTGGAGTCCCACTGGACACCCGAGGAAATTTTTATTTCCGTTAGCAAAATAATGGAATCGTCTTTTTATTACTAATAGATCATAATATGATATGTTTCATGTAATCTATATGAATAATATTTAAATGTCAGTTTTTAATTGCAAAATTAATTTCATTTCACTAAATATATACACAAATATATCGGTATTTTTTTTTTACTTTTGTCTAAATAACTGTTTGTATCTATATATAAGTTAAAAGCTCGATTTAGCGAAACTTTCACAAGCAAATAGTTGATGTTACAAGGAGTAACTTAGACTATTTTATAACCGACTTACTCGTAAATAGACAATATTCTAAATTCATCAGATTTTTTTGTATGTATTCTGTTCGATAGCTCCGAGATTTGTAAGTTAAGTTTGATTTTTTGGTTTGTACCCAGTCTAGATCTGTTAAAGGGATCCCAGGAAAATCAAGGGCAATCATCAAATTTTATTAGCACGTACGATACCAGCTGTCGTTGATATATTTTTCTAAAACTATTCAATTTACCTCTGCTATTGAAATTGGCAAGCGCAGCGTAGGGCGTCCACCCGCAAGATGGACAGACGATCCGACTAAAACCGCAGGATCGCGCTAGACACAGGCCGCATCAACCGGTCCTATTGGAGATTACTTGGGGAGGCCTATGTCCAGTAGTGGACGTCTGATGGCTGATATGATGATGATGATGTTGATTGAAGTCAGGTTTATTCTCACGGGAGCCAAAACCACGCCGGTGAAACCGCGGGTCGCTGTAAGCATACATATGAATCAACAACAACTATGAAATATGGAAGTACGTGATAAGAATACAAATATGAACAAAAATGTCCACAATATGAATGGATCCTTACAGTCGGCAGTTAAACGGGCATTACATTAAATAATAAAGAAGAAAATAGAAGGAAGGTATAAACGTCCAATGGGAATTTACTATCAATGCATACAAATAACAGGCAGTGCGATGGTTAGTTGTGAGATTTGGTCGCCGGACGATTCTATATTACACAGGAAAGTGAATTTCGCGCTAGGTGATCTATGATTAAGTACTGCTGATACATATATGTGTTCGTTCTGTGTCTGGATGGTAAATAAGTATTAAAACAAGATATCTACGATTCCTCTGTGAAACTAATATGTACTCATAACTAGGTTTGTTTGACGGGCTCGATCACGCATATGTTAGTGATCCTTTCTTGGGCGGCAAAGGTCGTAGGTTCGTTCCCCACTTTGTGTTATATGTCTGATTCTCATTTCTTGTCCAATGTCCGTAACGCAAATGCTTTGAGCGTCTCAACTCGTCAGGTCAAGGAGATGTTGTGTAAAATCATTATTATTATTTATACTATCTACTAGCAAATCTAATAGAATAAAACAATAGAAAAAGTCAGGAAAACATTAATGATTTCCTAATTAAACGCTTGGACTATGTAAGGACGGATTTTGTTCGATAGTACATACGTAGATTTATATTTTAATATCCATGATGATTACATTATTTAAAAAAAAATAGGTATATATATTCAAAGTAATTGCTTGGTTATTTTTGTACAAAAATATAAAAGGTTAAGTTAAATGCGTTTTAAAACTTGAAATAAATTTTATATGTATAAGAAATGAACGCGGGAATTGCGCGTTAGAAAAAACCCCAGATTTGATAGAAATTAAACATTAGTTTAACCGCTGGGTACCGGCAGAGTAGAATAGTACATCTGTCTGTAACGGGTGTCGTAAGAGGCGACGGCGGTACCGAAACCCGAAACAGCGTAGCTCAAATGCAATTATAATCCCCCTTAGCCGTGGACGTACTACCAACACCTTCGCTTTTAATATCTAATAATCAACGAAAAATATCAACGAATATCTATAAAGTAACAAAATCTTTTATGTATTAATCCGGGTCGACATACATGCATACAACCTGAGTGATATTAAACGTAAACACAACCTATAGACGCTCATATTGTTACAATTATATCACAAGCGCGTTGCGAACCTTGTGACTTGAAGATGTTATGTCACAATACCCAGTAATTGCACTGCCTTTCTCACCCTTCAAACTGGAACACAGCATTGCAAATACAGCTAATTGGCAGTAGAAATAACTAAGAGGGAGGTAACAATATAGAGAACCTTTGAATGGTGTCTACTTCATGTAAAATGCAATCCTAAATGCAAGGTATTAAGGTCAAAATAGGTTATAGAATTTTGACAGGTTGTTATAGCTTAACGTCGAAGCCGTTAGCACCGCGTTTTTAAAGTTTATCACGGGAAATAAACGAATTTAAAGGTACTGCAATGCGAACACGTAAGACGGTTACTTAATTTTATTTGTCAAGAATAGAATGGTTCCATTATCATTAAATGATTCGCTCGCCTCTGAGAACATGTTCGCAACCTGTTAAGAAAAGGTAACGGAAAATGAACGTTGCGGGTGACAGAAAACTATTTTAATCATAGCTTTATGGCGTGATGGATGCTTTTTAGTGTTGAAAAAAAACAGATTATCCATTAAAAAATATATAATCACGGAAACGAACCCAGCATCACGATGAGCATAATATACTGCTAGACATTGGATTTTCCAAGAAAGGAGGTTTAAATATTATACACAACTTGTTAATTAATTCATTGCCATCATCATGTACTTAACATAAAATTTAACTTATAATTAATACATTTCTAGGTTAGGTTTCATAATGACATGTATTAGGAGGTATACTATAAATATAATATAAGTTCACCATTGCCATCATCTTATCAGCCATGAATATCTATTGCTGGATATAGGCCTCTTCAAGTGACTTTCAATAGGACCGGTTGAAAGCGCTGTATGGCCAGCGTGATCCTGCAGTTTTAGTCATTCCGTCTGTTCACGTTATAGATTAGTGAGTGACCTACTAATAATTATTTATTGATAATCATCACTAGCCATTAAAAGTCCACTGTAGGACATAGGCCTCCCTAAGAAAGGTCGTATGTTGCCTATAATTACCGCTCTGGAGAAGCTGCTACCCATCCCCGCCCTGTACATTAGAGCTGACTTCTTTGCATGGATATACTGCCGTGTTGGTTCTGGTACCTTAGTCGCCTCTTACGACACCTGGTATAAAGGGAGGTACTATTCAACTCTGCCAGTACCTCACGGCAAAGTGATATTGACAATACTATCATGTAATTATATTTTATAGTATTTACATTTAAAGTTTATCTATTTATGTGAGTGTTTGTATGTGTATATACAGGTTATTCTCTTTCCTGTTCTTTTTACAGCTACGATTATTAAGTAAATAATTAACAAAATAAATAAATTCTTTGATCTATTTTGACCTTTACATATTATACTTCCATGTCTAAATACATGGATAACTTTGGCTTATATTTACTTTTTCCATTATAAATAACCTATTTTCTGTGTGTTATGTTATGTTATCTTTAATAATAAATAACTAAAATTCAGCAGTAGAACAGCCACAGCAGGAAAAGGTCTCCCTAAAATTATAACCTGGAAGAATTCTATCTACTTGAGGATATTATGCCACATATCCAGTAAATGCACTATCGTAGTTACACAGGTAAGTGATATTGTAGTAAGTAAGTTAGGTAATTCATCAATCATGACTACCCAGAATGTTACTTTGTTTGTTTACCAACTTTAACAGTCTTGTTATGCGTTCGATCCAATACCTATTTTATGAAAGGTTGTTTAAGTTAGCGTAGACATTAAAATTATCCGATACTATGATCCCCGACATCACATAGATACGTGCTATCGGGTATTATAGTATCTAAAAGATCTTCCTCTTGTAAATATCAAAAATAAATGAACTTAGGCTAGATTAGGACTTAACAAATTATTGGTCGACATCACGGTCTAATCAACAGATACAGATATAAATTGTTTATTATATAACCAAAATTTATCATAGAACTACGTATATATATATATATAAATAAATATATATATATATATATACATATATATATATTTATTTATATATATTATTTGAAGATATTTGAATAAAATTCAGTAATAAAGTTCTTCATAAAAATTTCATGAACAATAATATTTTTTTTTCAAAATTAATCTTCTAATCTAAATCTTAAAGAAGTAAAAAAAAGGTGCAACGTTAATATGAAAGTTCTACAATTTAATGCTGGTTAGCCGCGGGGCGCTGTTAGTAATGTACATAGCGTTCTCTTTATCCTTTTTACGGTTAAAGGAAAGAGCCACTGTATCCCATGATACTTTGCAGCACATTCGAGGATCAATTCAAGCACGCGTAGTGTCCTTTCTGGTATCAATAATAAATAATAAAAGTAGCCTAAGTTACTTAGGACTATCCTTGGACCACTACCCGGAGATTTCCGCAAATAGACAGACAAACATTCTGAAAGGGTTTTTATTATAAGTACCGTACATACTTCATATGCCTATTTTTAAGAGTTGTGAATTTGATATTACAAACAGGCTTCAACTTTGTTTATATGTAGATATAGAAAAAAATATACTATCTACACCCCACTCCACACACCTCAAACACATCACGACGATTAGCAGATTTGCAGATGGAACTTTGCAGGCGTTTGGAGTGCAAACAACTTATTGTTGTGTTTTGGGCAAATGTTCATAAAAAATTGTTATAGTAATATATAAGGTATATTTTTGTAAAGTCTCATCAAAATAAATTTATTTGTATTTGCACTTTCGCATTTATAGCTTTAGTAGGATAGCTCAAAGGTGCAACACATTCATTCTTCCATTCTTAATAGGCTTACCGATGCATATTTATCTACAGTTTGCGATTTAAGTGCATCACAGCCACCTCTTTAGGTTCACCGACAGATAAACTCCATTACTGACCAACGTAAGTTCAGCGTACACTATAATTTTATCAACAAATTTATTTAACATAATTAAATATTGGCGCGTATAAAATGAAATAAATCAATTGAAAGCAACGATAAAATACTTCATACTTATACTACATATGTATATATATATATATATATATATATATATATATATATATATATATATGTGTGTGTGTGTGTGTGTGTGTGAGTATAAATGTATATATTTACATTGAAATACATTATAATTAGTAATAATATCTTTTCTAAATAAATGCCACAAGTTCGTTTTGAACTAAGAGTATATACACCATACAACCACATATATATAAAACCACAGTTCCAGCTGCGGTCTGTAATTGCTACCGCCATTTTTAGATACCTTTATTCTACAGCTATAATAGTTAAATAAGATTAATATAAATTGTATATAAATACAGAAATATTATTATAAATTGTAGATTTTGTTATTCCGATTTACTAAGTATTAAACAACACCAAGTTTTTATGACAAAATATAACAAATAACTTTTCATCGCATCATTAATACAAAATCAACTGTACCCGGAAATACGTTATGTCTGTATTTATTTATGTATAATGGTTCCAATGAAATTACATATATGTGGATACTTTTTATAGTAACCAGGTATTGCCAACCATTTTTACATGTTTTTTTAAATGAAATGAACTGACGGTTGTTTGAAGTTAATTGTTATAGGGAAAATCACAGAATTTGGTGGAAATTACAGTCATTTAGAAAATACCTAAAGCACTCCACGCTTTTATATGCATAAAAGGAAAAGCTGACTGTCTGACTGACATCAATGCAGGGCCTAAACTATTAGGGCTAGAAACTTAAAATTTTGTTCAGTATTTCCTTTTATAACGTCGGAGAGACATGAGGAAGGATTTTTAAAGGGGTAAAAAGCAGGTGCTAAATTAGTATAAAACTTTGCTATTTTTGAAGTTATTCCAATCAAATTTAGTATAAAGGGTTATTAGAAGTGAGACATGTTTAAAACATTTTTTCGAATATCGTCCCTCAGGGATGATTTTCGAAAAAATATCAAAGGGGACACCCCCTTCGATATTTTTCGAAGTTGATGAGATAAAACCGCGGTTCGCGGCTAGTAATAAAAGTAATCTTTGTTAAACACACTATTGAGTTGCAAGTGGAATACACCTATAATAATTTGTCACATACAAACATACGAAGCTAATAAAAGTGTGTTAAAAAAATGGAAGGACAAATGAAATCTTTACAATAACATTCTCGTTATTATAACGAACCATAGCAGGTGGCGCCGCCTTTGTGAACGCGGGAATAAAACTAACTAAAGTTAGACATTACATGTGTGGGAATGACATAAAATTAATTAGGAATGTGCAGTATATTGCAGAGAGATTCTGATTACTATATGATAAGGGCTCACTGATATCGGATATTATAATGTTAAAGATTATATTACTGATTAAATTGCACTAACCTATCTTTTAAGATTACGGTTCGTTAGCTCTGTCGCCGGTAGGGTATGCATTAACACTAACTATTTAGTATTTAAGGAACCTTTATCACCACCAGTTTTTTGTAGATTCCTTTTTGGGGGGTCGTGTAATAAACCTGCATTAAACTTAGTGTTCAGACCCGTTTGGTACCGGCAGACTAGTATAAGTTAGGCGTAATTTATATGTTAGATGAATCTTATGATCCCGTGGGGTCATCAGTGTCATCAGTGTTATGAATATAATATAACATTTAGTACTTAATTTTTCCCAAATTGAAAATGTTTTTTTTATTTTTGACAATTCTAATAGGCCTATTCGGATAAATAATATTTTGATTTGATATGCAAAGTAAATGCGTGTTGATAAGAACATAAAGACATGTCATCTATCTCATAAATCTTTATAGGAAAATAGTAAAAGAGTTATTTCTATTTATGAATATAATTGGTATAGTTCGGTTGAGGTTATTCGACATTTGATACGATGCACAGTAAATTTATTTGCTATTTATATTTTAATAGCATCCATACGTGACTTCGTATTACCATCATGATCATAGAATCCGTAGAACATCTATTTTTGGACATATGTCAAAAAGGTATTTCGTCCATAGTTGCCGAATTTCGTGGTCGCAGAGCGTAGCTTCGCGAAGAGAATTCTGCTGCCCATCTTCGCCCTACTGCACTGTCTTAGATGGTTATACCCGCCTTCTGTGGGTTTTGGTGCCTCAGTCACCTCTTACGACCCCAGGTATAGGGTAGGTACTATGCTATCTTGGTAATATGCAAATATTTTTACAAATTCCTTTCTGTCCGTGATTCTACGGCGTGAAACTTAATCAGGACCAGAAATTGCATGCCCTTCCCTACGGATTAAATTTTTAATATAAACTATAACCTCTGAGCTTCCCAAACTGTACGATAATATAAAAGTGTAAAGTAACTAGTGAATGAATAATTTGTTATTTTAATTGACTATTGAATATATAATACATAAACAAAAGTAATAATAATTTTAATACAATATAATGACACAACATAGCTTATTGTATTAACTGAAATAAAAATAATTTAGCCTTCATATAGATCTTGCCAGGTCATATATATTAAGCAATAGCACCCAAAACAATAACATATTTAAAAATTAATATTAAAAGATTATTTATGATCCCAGTTTAGTTCAGAGTTTAAATTAATGGAAATGGAAAAAATAATTGATAATGAGGTAAATATTAAATATTATACTTAATGTATACACGTTGACCATGCGAGAATATTCCTTGCTTGTCTCAGGAAATTAGTAATAGCATGTTTTTGAGGATAATATGCATGTTAGTAAGTACATGTGACCTAAAAATTTTCCAAATACAAAAAATAATAATTAGTAGTTAGTAACTTTTAAAGAAAAAAAATAAAAACAAGTGTTCACAGTAACATATTTATTGAGATTAAATAAAATATTTTTATATTTTATTCATTTGTAAATAGTTTTTTTAGTATATTGTTGTTATATATCTTTGTGAGAAAAGGAAATCTATCATATAAGAATACTTTTATTTTCAGGGGTAAAAGTGTATGTTGTCGCTCAGTGACACCTAACCTGACCCAATTTAAAATTCATGTCTATCCCTTTGTCAGAATAAAAACATCTATTCAATATGCACGTAAACTTTTGGAAAATATATGTTGAATCATTTTGTCACTACAGACTGACAGATATGTGTGCTAAATTTCAACCAGATATTTTCAGCTAGGGAGAAACAGGAACGCATGTATACGGATATTTTTTACTCTTTCATACTAGATATCCTTCCTCATAAACTCTTACCCTTAAAAAAATTATATTGACTTGAAATTTATATCCAAATAAAGAACGATAATTTTTTTTCTTATATTTTGTCATGTATTTGCATTCGAGAAATTGAATCCAAAGCTATGTGATATATAACAATATATTTTAACGAAAACATATAAATAATTACAATAAATCCTAATCTCTAAATGGTTAGTATTAACTCTTTGATCTAGAAGCTGACGCGGGGTATAATTCAAAGTATCCTTGATTTAGATCTGTGACGGACTTATCCATTGTCGCAGGCTATATTTAAAACCGAACGCGCTCCTCGCATTCTGCGTGCGCGCACAACGTTTTGCATTTCCACTCACAACCCGATTAATTAAATGGCGCATAAAGGGGACGATCGAAAAACCGATAAAACTAAGTACTCAGAGCTGTTACCTCACGCAATAAATATTTCAAATAGATAAAACCCAACGGATATCTATTAAACACTCAGCCCCTCAAATAAAATTAAAGCTAATAAATAACTTTAATCCGATCCGATAACTTTTAATAAAAGCAAGGCAAACAACATAAATCGTGGACGCAATTAAAAATGACGTGGCAATCGCATTTCCGGATCCGAGCTTTGACTGTCCGAACGCATTATCACTTTCACGAAATCGCCAATAAAATTAACATTTCGTACGTCTTGCGGGCCGAGCTTGAGCGCACCCTTCGTGCGGTTTTTGTTTATTTGATAGCGGGCCGTGCATCGCTAGATACTCTGTGCACGCGTGATCCAGTCGCTTCGCCGCACGGGCGACATGCACATTGCACTAAAGCCCGACCCGACACGTTTTCGGTATCGCCTGCCCCCATCCATGCCCGTTCGAAATTTGAAAGTGCGAAATGTGAACCGCGCCGCGATCTATTGCCGCCCCAAAGAGTTCGTTGCGTAATTTTTTAACTTTGACAACGATGACGTGAATAAAAGAAAAGATATTTGTTCTCTTTTTAAATTACCGAATTGAATAATGCCTTCCACTTGCTTGCGGAGTGAATAATTTGACCGCACGTTCTTGATTTCAGTTTCAAATTCGAGCCCATTTTTCACGATCGCATTGAATTTCAAATATGTCTTTATAAGCGTGGATGTTTTTATTTTTGTGGACTATTTCCCTGTGAATGTGGACGGAGGAGGTGTTGTGTTGACCGTTGTTTGTCGCTAAGCTGCAAGGAGTCAGTATGGGGTAAGAGGATTTATTCCTAACAATTTACTTCTTAAAAAAACAACTTTATTGATCGCAATTGGAGCCTCTTGAGATTTATTTGGCACTTTATATTTTGAATGACGTTACAAACACCAATCTAAATTGCATTTTAAGCCGTGAGATGGGTTAAAGATTGTTATCTAAATTGAAATTGGTGGTTAGATGGAGATCGAGTTAGAATTAAATTGTTTGCTGAGAAAATAATATAAATCGGTTCCTGAGAGGATACATTTTAAAATTATTATATATTTTTATCTACAATACAAATTGAAACCATTTAAAATATCTTCCTTAAGTAATAACAAAAAAAGGGTCGGAACAAATAACGATATTCTAAAATAATGTGGTACGTAATTGAATTTGATAAATGATATGTCTCTTTTAAAGTCAAAGTTTATTTTTTTATTTAATTGGAAGATTTTATGCTCTTTATTTCTTGTAACTAGCAATAAAAATCAAATTAAATATACCACAGGTTGGTGTGGACTTACACAAATCCGGAAAACTGCGAGGGACGTGAAATTGTAGGTTCCGTAACAACTTAACATTTTATTTCAAAAAGTGTAATACTGTGAAGTGGGTGTCTTGTTGGCAACAAAAAAAAACGTCTTTGTTATCATTATGTTTTATAATTTAAAAATAAGTTACTATTAACAAAATAATAGTGCACAAAATATTCATTGTATTATTACAAATAGTCAGTTAAGTCACTATATATATATTTGTAATAAAAAAACTAATGCAAGCGCAGTATACGACTTTCACTGAAATTTTTACATGACTAATATGTATTAGAAATGTAAAAACTTGCGTGTATGTATGAATGTTTGTTGTTTTGTGACGCCGAAACTGCTAAATATATTTTAATTTACTAAAATATAGTTTACTCATCAAAATCATCATTGTCATTACAACTATTTTAAGCCCACTGCTGGATATAGGTCTCCTCAAGATAGGGGGAACTTTGTCCATAATTGCCGCACTGGGCAAGCGTGTTGGCAATCACAGAGCGCAGCTTTCACGACGGGGATGTGCTGCCGCCCTGTGAATTTAAGCCAAATTGTTTCGGATGGATTTACTGCCATCTGTTGGTTCTAGTACTTCAGTCGACTCTTACGATACCTGGTGTAAGTGGAGTTCCTATTTTACTTTGCCGGTACCCCACGTCAGATTTGTTCTAATTTACCGCAGAATTCCACAGATTGTAATTTATAAATAGCTGGGGTCTTTATAATCTTTATAATGGTTTCATTAACTCATCTTAATCGATAGACGATAAATACAGTATTATCGACCTTTGGTCTATTCTTAATTATAATTTAATAATTTTATGATAAAAAGAGTTATTAACAATTTTTAATCTATGGCTTTAATTCACTCATCTTATGGCTTGACCTGATTCAGAGATAAGTCGCTACTTATATCGAGAATTTCAGAAAGCAGAGACATCACAAATATAATAATTAAATACACATAATACTAAGGTACAGAACAAACACAAATATTCATCAAGCATTTGTCTCAGTCCGGGACCGAACCCAGAACTTATGCGCCATAAGACAGGGCCGCTACCTTTTGCGCCATCGGACCCGTCAATAATAAAGAAGTCACCCAAGTATAATATTGTAATAAAATTAAAAAATTACCAAAGGAGTTTTTATTATAATCATATCTACCAATAAAAATGTCTCACTACTGGGGACAAGTCTCTACAAGAGAACTTGTAACAGGTCTTGGGGGAGTTGGCATAATCCCCACGCGTCAAGCCGATTGACGATCGTAGTAGATTGGAGTATTTAGAATAACGCTGATGCCCGTTCACTGGTATAAGAATCCATTAGTCAGTTGACATCCACAGAAACAGATGGGTTGGTACTATACTCAAGCCAGCACCAAGCAGCAATATTTTACTATATTATATAAAATATGTATAACTTGATTTCCCTGCGACGTCTTTACTTTACATTGCATCCCTAAGAAACTCCTGTTTTCTGGAAATCCTGGAAGATATCTTCGTCGCTTTCTGAAATCTAAACTACAAAAATCCTGCAGATTCCTTAGAGAAAAATAAGAAGTCAGATCTATCAAATGAAAATATGTTTACGCAAATGAAAGTGCCACTAGAGGTATTCCAAACTATCAGTAATTACTAAGCTAATTTATTTTGCTTCCTTTCAGCCGTTCAAAAGTAACAGACATCAATATACTTCATCATCATACCAACCATTGAAAGTCCACTGCTGGACTTTCAATGGTTGGTACTAGGCCTCTCCTACTACTACTTAGGCCTCTCTAAGAAAGAATGATTTTTGCCCATAATTGCCGCGCTGGGCAAGCGTGATGGCAATCGCGGAGCGAAACATTCGCAATCGGGATGCTGCTGCCCGTCACCGCTCTGTGCGTTTGAGCTGCACTGTTTCGGGTGGATATACCGCCATCCGTCGGTGGCGGTATATCCATGGCATGGCACCTTAGTCGCCTCTTAAGACACCTGTGCAGTGGAAGGTACTATTCTACTCCGCCGGTACCTCATGGCTGCCAGTTAATATACTTATTCATCCATATAAACTTTCGCATTAATAATATTATCAGGATTTCGAAATATAAATAACGAGCGTCTCGCCCCAGTTTCGCACGACTGCAAACTATAAAAATACTGCTTACTATAAAAATGGTTATTGTGGGTTATCTCTAAGAGATAGACATACGCCATAGATATTATATTTTAAGGTCTACAATAGTGTAGTACATTATTTAGATCTATCTCGTCAGGTTC
Source organism: Heortia vitessoides (assembly GCA_020976665.1). Taxonomy (NCBI): domain Eukaryota; kingdom Metazoa; phylum Arthropoda; class Insecta; order Lepidoptera; family Crambidae; genus Heortia; species Heortia vitessoides. The sequence continues at coordinate 13,132,215 of JACJUM010005601.1, forward strand.
AGCCAGCATATATATAATATATATACCTTCCTCTTCAATTATTTTATCTATTTAAAAAAACTGAATCAAAATTGTTTGCATAGTTTTAAAGATCTAAGCATACATATAGACCATATCTAACCAGCCATTGAAAGTCCACTGCTGGAAATAGGCCTCTCCAAGAAAGGAGGTTTTTAACCCATAATTGCCGCGCGGGGCAAGCGTGTTGGCAATCACAGAGCGCAGTTTTCGCGACGGGAATGCTGCTACCCATCCCCACCCTGTGAATTTAAGCTGCACTGTTTCGGATGGATGTATCGGTGTATGTATCTGTCGGTTCTGGTACCTTAGTCGCATCTTACGATACCTGGTGGAGTAGGAGTTACTATTCTACTCTGCCGGTACCTCACGGCACTTCTGTAAATATGATCTTTAATATATAGTTGATACTTCAGTATCTGGGATGTACCTTTGTGTTGGGTTAAGTTCCAGTCAGCCATAATGACCCACAAGAATGTTGAGTGACCCTATAGTAGGGACATTAAAAAAAGAAAATTATCATGTACTAGCTGTGCCCGCGACTTCGTCCGCGTGGAATAGTTTTTTGGGTACCATAATTTCTCTTTACCTTAACTTATTTAAACTTTGAATGTCATATTTATTTATATCGAATCAATGGACCGAAAAATTAGTTTCAAGTTTCTAGCTGTCAAAATAACGATACATACAAATTTTTAACCCCCTTTTCAACCCCTTGCAACCCTTATTTCGAATTTAATAATAGACTATGACTTTTCTCAAGGTCTAAAGAAATTTGGCACAGACAGTGCCAAATTTCATCAAAATCGGTTGATAGGCTTAAGCGGAAAAGCGTAACAGACAGACAGAGTCACTTTCGCATTTATAATATTAGGAGGGATAGGGATAATATGTAGAATATCTTCAAATTTTAAAAAGTATTTTAAATTCATGTGTGAATTTGTAAGTATCAATTGAGATACCAAAACCTACAGATGTCAGTACAAATACCCGAAACTGCGTAACTCTAACGCAGACAAAACTGGTTGGGGACGGGTAGCAGTATTCTATTCCCGAAGCTGCGCTAACGATTGCTCCATACCTGCCCAGCATGGCAGTTATGGCCAAAATTCCCCTATTCTTGGGAAAGCCGATTGCATTTCTGCAGTGGACCGTGATACGGCTTCTATGATGACGATTTATAAATTTGACGTGATGTTGTTGATGTTAGATTTATTTATCTGAATTTACTTTGTGACTTAAGCCTTAACGCTATTTTTATGTCACTAAAATGGCAAACATAACAAGGACCCAGTGATGGGAAGCAGTACGGAACCCTAATAAATCATGTATTATATACATATAATAATTCTAAGCCCTCACATGTGTCCCGTTCTTGACGAGTTTTTGTGAATGGCAATACATATGTAGGTTCGAAGAATTTATTACCACTCAGTGCGATGGAAAGCTGGCAACTCTGAAATGAGAAACGTGTTAGTACATGTTCTTATACTTGACTAGCAACACTCACCTACCTGCGCATAGTGTTTAAATCTAATATGTATTAGATATTAAAAAATTATTTATATTACTGTAAAAATTCAATAAAATATATTTATGACAGTAATACATCATATTTTTACAAAGGTACAACGTTGTTACAAAGAGGTACCCGCAGAGTAGAGTAGTACCTCCCTCTGTTCCTGAGGTCGTAAAAGGAGATTAGTGAACCAGAGCCGACAGATGGCGGTATATCGGCAATTAAGGGCGAAATCTCCCTTCCTTGGGGGTGCCTACGTCTAGCAGTGGACTTCAATGACTGATATGATGATGATGACTATGTATTAGGAATTTGTTGTATATTTTTCTGATATATTTTTTTTTATTTATTCAAAACCCACAGCTCTTATTTTGTAGGTTAACTACAATACTAAAACTAAAATAAATATTAAGACTTACAGCCAGCCAATTATGGATTGCACGTATTTAAAGTACAAAACGTAACCATTAGAGAAGGTTGAATTGAAATGATTATTGGTTATGATTGTTAAATTATGTTCTCGAAAGTATTTTTTAATTTATTTTCATACCATTATTAAGCCTAAGAGTCTTTAGGGTAAGTGTAAAAATGTTTTTTTATAGAGGCGTAAATGAAGAATTTCTTATAAAAATAAAAAAATCTTATAGTCAAAATTTTTACAATTTAATTGGAACACTATCGAGATTATACTATATTAGACGTAGGACATCCACTGCTGGACATAGTTTTCCCTAAGAGATTTAATGGCAATCATTATTATTATTATGACGCACGCACCATTATCATTTCATAGCAACTGAATAATACACTGTCGAAGATACAAATGATAATATAGTGCACGACAAATTTTAATATGCTAAGTCGACCTTTTTTATTTTATCATAGATTTAAATAATGGACTCAACCGATATTCAAGGATTTTTGTAAAGTACTAAATGGAATACGTATGAAAAATATGTAGGAGAAAAATTACATCTCTCCACATAAACTATTTTTTTAATAGCTTATTGCTAAATTAGTCAGGCGTCAATTTCAGCGCCATTGGTACTGAATCTATTTGTAGCACAAATGACGCATTCGTTTCATCCTTTTGCTCTATTCGGATACACATGAACGATAAGATGATGTTTTATTCTGATATGTAAAGGGTTAGGTTCTATGGGAAATTGCTAAACTCTTTTTTGAATGTTCAGACTCTTTTTTCTAAGATGTAATATGTGTTTTTATATAGCACTCGATATAATAAAATTGAACTTTTAACAGCTCTAAAAGTTATTTAACGTTTTTATTTTTTCATTTGTCGTTTTAAAGCTGTCATAAGAATATACCGTGAGGTACAGACAGAGTAGAATAATGCCATTTCCGAATCGACAGATGGCGGTATATCCATCCAAAACACCGTAGCTTAAATGCACGGGGGGAATGGATAAAAGCATCCCCGTTGCGAAAGTTACGTTCTGCAATTGCCAACACGCTTGCCCAGCGCGGCAATTATCAAATTAATGTGTTTTTAAATTATTGTGATGGTATTTTGTCTTAATTATACCGTGATAATTTTAGCCAACAGACGTTGTCCTGTCTAGATTATATAGCTATATTTATCATGAAGAAGTTGTCGTGATTATCAATTAAGATACAAACTATTCTATCTCTCAAATTGGAACAAACAGCAAAAAGTTATTTAAATACATTAAGTCATTTAAAAGTTTATCCTGGATAAAAATTGTGATACGTAATTTTTATAAATGAACATATGCATTATATGTGAACATTTTGTAATGCAAATATTTTTGTATTATAGAACTTATTGACATTTGTTATTCTTATTAATCTATATACGAGCATACATGACCTTCTAAGCATTTCATTTCCTTTTTGGCGGTTTTTTTTTATTAAGTATGACCGTTTTCCTGCAAAACACAGAATTACTCATTTTACTTTATGGATCAAAAAATAATACATAAAACAAAGTTAATAAAAATTAAAAGTGAAATTATAGTGTAATTAAAAGTAATGGTGAATGCGTAACTATTTGAAAATATTGATAAAGCTTTCAATATTGTCCCTATCCTGTGCATAATATCGGGATTGGGCCATGACTCAGCACAAACTTTTATACGATGAGCATTTATGTCTGTTCAAAGTCTGGATATTATATATTTGTATTAAAGAATTATATTTATTATTCCTTTGTTGTCTGATAACTGTGGTACAAATGGTTTAAGCTATATATGTAGTATGTATGAATAGAAACTAGTTTTATATTTTTAGTATATGGAAGGGTTCTACGTTACATTCATAATTCAGGAATTTGTCGAATATAAACAAAACTTCTTAACTCTAATGATGTTTTTTTTATATAAGATTTGGTCACAGTTACAATAAGTAGTGAGATACAAGCAAAGTAGAAAGCTACGTCTCCCTTTACCGGGTATCGTAAGAGGCGACTAAGGGTTTGTGGCATAAATGCACAGGACGGGAAACCGCAGCAGCATCCCCGTCAGGAAAGATGCGCTCTGCGATTGTCAACACGCTTGCACAGCGCGGCAATTATGAACTTCCAATGGCTGATATGATGACATCATACGATACCCGGTAAAGGGGGAGGTAGCTTTCTACTTTGCTTGTATATATTTATGTATATTTAGAAAATTGCCGAAGCTCAAGATATGTTTACCGGTTTTATTCAAATCCATATGAATAATTAAAAATGTGCTGTATCACTAGTTCTTAAACATAATTAGATCGGCAATATTTCAATGATATGACAAATAAATGTAATCCAAGAAAGAAAGTCAATATATCCGTATATTGACTCGTGTATTCTCTTCGACTCTCGTATATTCGTGATGAACTTTGTTATTTATATTACGCTTTCACGATATAGGCAGACATGGGCAGTGAATTTATTTCGTTGAAATGTTATATTCCCATAGCTTGATCTCAAGGCACGGATATTTTACTTTTGACCCCGGAAAAATTCCTTCGGGATCACGTCCCATGGAAGTCATGCAGGCAAAGTCATAAAGTCGCAGGTAGAAAAGTAGTTCCGATATTTGACCAGGACATATACGAGTATAAAAAGCATTTTATATTAAGCGTATGAAAGTTGTTAACGTATTATATTTCTCAAATTACATTATCGAGTATAAAACAATATTTTTATGGCGACATCAAGGTTATGTTAGTGCTTTTAAAGGTGTAGTTTATTTCAGTTTAAAGTTTTTATGTGATTATTAATAGTTTTATTGCATTATTCACTAGCTGATATTTGCGATATCGTTCGCAAATTATGCAGAAGCCTATTCGTGAATTCGGAAATCACTCCTTATGCCATGTAAAATGTCTGTCAAAATAATCAAAGTGTATTTATTGTACATTAGTAGGATTAAACATATATATATATAATGTGATGTTGACATTACAAACTTCAATGTCATTTCATCTAACTTATTTCTTACGATGTTATTACAATGAGCATTTTTATTCGAATCTTTATTATAATAGATAAAATCTTATAAGTCTTGTTTTGTTTGACCTCTATATTCTAGTCAATTAGAAAGTCAGAAAGTTAAATATAAATTTATTATTTTTTAGATCAGATTATCAAACTAGCATACAGTTCACGTAATAGTAAACGACACTGCAGCCTATAAACTGTGAATTCATGATATTATGTTACATTATCCAGGAATTTCAATACCTCTCTCACGCTTCAAACCGGAATACAGCAATGCGACCTCTATTTGGCGGTAGAAATAGGTGAGAGTGAGGTACCATTCCAGACTATATTTAATAAGATCTACCTTGTGTATATCTTTACATACCACCATTTGGCTAGAGCCTGCTTCAGCTAAGCTAAAGCTCATATTTCTGATTTAATACACTATTGTTTGTCCAAACTTTCTATCATTACATAATATTATACAATCTTTCTTTTTATCTGCATGTTATGTATGTATGCTTTCGATGAACTTAAAATCTACTGGGTGGATTTATTGTTCACCTGCTTTTAGAAAAAACTTGCTTGGAGAAAAATATTAATTGCTAGCAGTGCCACGGGTTTTCATCCGCTTTAAATAGTAAAACTTTCATACTGACATTGCACCCAAAAACAATATTTTACACGTGATGAAACACGTGTAAAATATTGTTTTTAAAACTTCTACAGAAAAATCTTTATACAGAGTTTCATTTAAATAACTTCAAATAACCAAAGATTTATACTAACTTTGCGGGGTGCAAAGTGGGTATTTCACCTTAGGGGGAGAATTTTCAAAAACCCTTTTTTAATGCTCCTCTACCTTATAAAAGGAAAACTTATGCGAAATTTTAAGTTTGTGAGCCTTTTATAGTTTAGGCCCTGTATAAAAATATCAGTCAGTCAGCTTCTCCTTATTTTAATAAAATTATGGGGATAAGTTATACGGAAACTTTAATAAAAAAAATTCGCAACTCCATCTTAGTGTATTGAGACTGTCTAATTTTATTGATAAACAAGCTGACCCTAAAGACGACTTATATATATATATATATATATATATTTAAGTCGTATGTTTTGTGATTCCTCTATTGTTTGACGTCCGTAACACATGGGCTTTAAGAGACTTACCACGGAGTGAGGTATATTTTTTGGAAATATATATGTCCTGATAATTAATTATTCGTCGTATACAATATTAAATTGGTAAATAGTTACTTAGCAAGTTACTCCGGTTCTACCCGCGTAGTTCCCGTTACCAATACGCCCTGCTAATTAATTATTCGTCAATTCTATATAATATTTAATTGGTAAATAGTTAATTAGCAAGGTACTGCGGTTCTACCCGCGTAGTTCTCGTTACCATCGGAATTCAGATAGCTTGTATTATTTAATGATGAAGATTGAAATTTTTTTTCTTGTTTATTTTGTTAGACTTATTTTTTTTATTTTGCAATTTGATATCTGCCTGCGCATTCAAAAATTATCAGATGTTATATTATATTTTTGTTTAATTATAGCCTATACTATACACTATTTTTATGCACTAGTTATAACATTATTTTTTGTTTTAGTGTTATGTTCAACCCATTAAATACGTTTGAACTTTGTTAACTGTCGGAGACCGTAGCAAAATCAGTGCAGTAAATTTTTAGTAATTCGTTTGAGCTAAAATAAATTCAGAATTAGATTAGAACAAAATTATTATTATTTTATAGTTCCGAAGGACGTTTTCTTTTAATTCGACTTTCTTGAAATGTCTTCTTAAAAGTAATAGTTTTTAAGTTAACATTATTTTTAGAACCTTAATTGCTTTGTTAGCGGCAAACTAAATTGTTTGCGATGATGATGATACCTATATAAAGATGTTAAGATAATCCAAATAAAGATAATAAATTCCCAGAACTTTTATACAATAGATATATTTAACACCCAGACACGGAATAAACACAAATATCATCATATAAATTTTTGTCCTAGGTGGGGATCGAATATAAATTCTTTAATGGTTAAACGTAAAAATATCCAGTTCAAACCTGACAGTTTATCTGTCAGTCTCTTAAAAACTAACTGACTTAAAGACATTATGCCACTTCAGTAAAGGATTAATCGAACGAAGTCGGGGGCGAAGGCCAGTGGATTGTCATCGAACACTGATCCCCGTAACTCGATGACTGTGAAGCCCCGCGTTATTTTGATGTCATATTCGTGTCAGACAACCCTGACATAAGTATTACAAAAGTGCGTGTAGTGGAGTGGCCAAGTTCTATTTACTAGATATATATATATTTTTCCGGCTATATCACTGCTAATAATGTAAACACTTGTTGACCGCATCAAAACGTTGCTTGGTTTACTAGTTTATCACTAGTGGCAATTGATTTCAATTGTGGCAACGTAATTAATAAATAACGTATATTGCATACGTATACCAATATTTTTATTGGAAATTAAAAGTAATTAAAACCTCTTTATTAGGTTATAAAAAAGTAATAAAAATATGTAGGTAGCATAAAACAAAGAAATATCCCGCTGTCTGTTCCTATGTATACTTAGATATTAAAAAAGACGCAAAAGAGAAAGGTTCATATGTATAATACATGCATAATACAGTACTGCATACTTATGATTAATATAATACTACATATAATTTTAGAGTTTTCTACACCCGACGAGATAGATCAAAATAAGGTGTTGCAGTATTGTACACTTTTAAGGTGTACAATAGTTTCCAAAAAAAGTTCATCGTGGCATAATAATATGCTCATCTCTTATGGAAAGTCCAAAATAACCATTTTTTATCCTCATTTGCACATTTTTCCCTTTGCACATGTGAGCAAAAGCCGGGGCAGCTTGGTAGTAGATTTATAATATAAATAATATATCTGTTATCTAAAATTATAGCTGAAACTAAAAATTTTACGTATTCCGTATTTTTTCTTAATCATCGTCATCACATCAGCCATTAGAAGTCCCCTGCTGTAGGTCTCGAAAAAAAACGGCATATTTTGTTTTAATTGCCGCGCTAGGCAAGTGTGGGCATTGGATTGGCAGTCCCAATCGTTGTGCATTTATGCTGCACTGTTTCAAATGGATATATCTGGCGCCTGTTACGACTTTTGATCTAGGGGAGGTACTATTCTATTCCGCCGGCTTTTTCTTTAATTTATACTATAAATTATTGATTCATGCCAAATTTAAAAAATCAAAAGAGTTTACAAAATTTAAGTATTGATTCTCTTGCGAGTGTCAAAATTTATCAGCATAAACGTCTATATATTTTGATTATTTTTGGCTTGGAAGTCAGATTTATTCGCAGCTACAAGAGGCAATAAACCTTTAAGTCTTATATTTGGTATAAATTCCAGCTTGATACCTCCACGTGTTCCTGAGAAAAAGGGTCTAGACAGATAGACGGATAACAAAATGATTATTTTTACCTTTTTGAGATATTATTTTTATTTTTATTTATTTATTTAACTTTATTGCACAAAATGTTACAAAATGTAAAAATGGCGGACTTAATGCCAGATGGCATTATCTCCCAGTCAACTATTACACAAAACAGAAAATATATATATATATATATATATATAGTGGTGCAGGCAATATATATATAAAATAAATAAACGTGGCATACATATTTGTATAAATAAACGCAATAAATGCATATGATGTAAAATATATATATATGTATATATATATACATACATAAAATAACGTTTATCAGAAATAGGATTATAGAGTCAGAGAAGCAGCATCAGTAAATAAAGTACGGAGACAGCGTTTCAGGATAAATTTGTTTGGGGATTGCTTAATATTCAACGGAAGCTCGTTCCAGAGTCGTATAGCTGTCACTGTAAAAGAGTTTGTCAAAAAACTAGAGTGATGAGAAGGAGTTAAGAGCAAAAGAGTATTAGAAGAACGGAGATTACGTTCGTGAGAGGAAGATAGGAATTGGAATCTGTCCTTTAAGTAAATATTAATATAATTTAAAGCTCATAAGCCTACGTTTATTATATATTTTGAGGGATACTATTTTTGTTAATATTTCTTAAATTAACTTTTACTTGAGGTAATATAGGGTTTTATGGATAGGATATTTTTTTATATTTAGTAAAAAATACTTTATAAATCATAAAATAATATATACGAATATAAATTGTGATAATTGAATTTAACAAGCAAAATGTTATGAAAGATTAAAACTGGTTATACGAACAAATTAGCAAACCGACTCGTTTTTGGACAACATTGTTAGTTTTGAACGAAAATAAAACAACGGAAGTACGTGTTACTGTACAAGTCTAAAAACAATTGTACGCAGACGAAAACAATAAGCTAAGAAATACTGTAGCTGCTAAAAATATTCTTAATACGCCAGTCTGAAATTACTTACTGAAAAGTTGTTACAACGATATTGAAGTTGCTTTGTTTAAAATCTTACACTCGTACTCTTCTCTTTCCGCTACATCATAACGACAGTTCTCGTATTTATAACTTCAAATTTGAAGGGTACCATAGTCAGAACTTACTGGATAATGTTGAATTATATCCTTAGGTCATAAGATGTAGTTAAGTAATACATCTGTGATTAAACGAGTGTCTATAGACTACAGTAAAGTTTATCATCATCTTGTGCGGCTAGCTTAAAAACAAATTTCAGGTAAAAGAGAGGATATTCTACTTCTTGCCTTGGTACATGGTAGTGCGTTTTTACCTAAGTAGAGATTTGAACTTCACAAGTTTTCCTAAAATTTAGGGAAGTAAGATTAAACTTAAGAAGCTTTTTCATTGCATATATTTTTCAACTGCACCGTGGATATTATGGCGTATTTATAGATAGATAAAAAAGAGTTTATTGTAGTTTCAACTTGGTCTAAAGTAGTGCGCTTGTTTTAACTAGATGTTCCAAAATATATTAAAATATTGGATACATTTTTTCTATTTCTTTGGGAGGCCTATGTCCAGCAGTGGACTTTCAATGGCTGTAATGATGGTCATAAGATTACCAGTAGACCGAGTAACTAACAAGTTGTATTTATAATCTAACACGATCAAAAGCGGGATAACATTACGAGATCGATATAACGAGTTCTTTTTAACTCGAACTTGGCCCAAGTGTTGATCTATGTCGCGGAAAACATTTTGATCCAAATTTATAATTTTATTTATTCTTTACTAGTGATTCGTCCTCATTTTGCGTCATTTGAATGTATTAATATCAATGATTTTTTTTTTGTTGGAGGAAATATTATTATTAATGTATATAGTAACTAGCTGTGCCCACGACTTCGTCTGCGAAATAATGTGGAGTAATAGTGGCATTGGGCAGCATATTCCCCTCACGACGTATATTTTTCGTCGGGTGTTGCCACATTTTTTTTGATGTTTCGTTCTAATAGTCATATCATGTTGTTATATAGCCTAAGTGATACTGCTTACTATATACGATATCTAACAGTAAAAGTCCTATCTGAACCGGTCTAGCCGTTGTAGAGATTACAAACATACAAATAGACAGACAAATATTTTTTTAAATGTTATTTGGTTATGTACCGTGCACACATCTATATGCACTTAGTAAAAAACAGTTATTTTCATATTACAAACAAATACTTCACTTTAATTTATATGTATCGATGATAAAAATTCTATCAGAAATTTAAGCTCACATATATTTTTTCAATATTACGTTGGAGTTTTAAGGTATTATTTATTTAATAATACATTGAAACGTTCACAAACAAAAATAAATAACCAGAACACCACAAGACACAAACACATCTTAATTACACAAACGACCATTGACCTCGATCACGAACTAGCTCTGTAAGACACAGACAACAAATAGACGATTGACTCCAAGCTTGTAAAAACACAACGGTAGCTCCAGACGGTCCCCGATCTAAGTTTTTTTAAAGGTGCCCTTTGATTTAGTATTTTTTGGATTCCCGCCAAAAGCGAGATGCATCTAATGATATACTTTGTTATGGACACGAGGACACGTCACAACAAACTGTCAGCTTCACCAAAAAACCAAAGTCTTATTGTATCCAGAATCGAGACAAAAATGTATCTATAAATATTGAGAGTCTGCCGGGCCGTCTGTCGCGTGTAGTATTTCTGCGTGTGGTGATTTGATGAATTTTACTTTATGCACTCGTGTTGGACGCGTTTATTAATAAACTCAAGGATTAAGGGAACTCAATGGTGGTGTCTGTACGACGTCTAATTTGCTAACAAAGCGGTGCGTTTTACACTTCTGTTTGCAACAGACGGGAAAGTGTCAGTGCGTCAGGCGCGATATTTTTTATAACTTTATTGTAGATGTCACTTGAGTTATGACTATGTTATTCAGATTTTAGTCATTTTAAATTTTAGTTTTATGGATACCACTTTTTTATTTTGTTTAGTGGTAAAATAAAGTCAAACATTCTTTTGTTTATCGTATACAATAATCGAATCAATTTTTTTTTATTTAAGTAGACCCATTACATACACTTTCAAATAGTCAATAATATTAAATAAAATAATATTATTTTAAAAATATGCTATACTTAATTTTATTAAGCTATCAATATTGATGACCCTAATGACACCACGGGATTATAATAGTCATCTAACATATAAATTAGTTCTACCTTTTACAAGTCTGCCGGCACCAGACAGGTCTTAAAACTAAGTTTAATGCAGGTTCATTACACGAGCCAGCAGAAACTACAAGAAAAACTGGTGGTGATGAAGTTTCTATCAATACTAAATAGTTGTGCTATCTTAAAGCTAGGTAATAGGAATACAAGTATTCGATATGTATGAAGAATTTTAGGAAGAATAGTTGAGGAGATTAATCGTAAAGAGGTAGCACAAAAGTTTTACAAGTTACTATGTCGTGGGTACCGGCGGAGTAGAATAGTACCTACCTCAGTACCACGTGTAGCAAGAGGCGACTAAAGTGCCGGAACCGACAGATGGCGGTATATCCATTCGAAACAGCATAACATTGTGGGGATGGGCGGCAGAATTCTCGTCGCGAAGTTGTGTTCTGCGATTGCCACCACGCCTTGGGGAGGCTAATGTCCAACAGTAGACTTTCTATGGCTACTGATGATGATAATAAGTTACTAGTTGACCGTTAAAATAATTGTTGTATGGCAACAAGCATTAACCCTGACATAACAACATAAAATGTTCCTTTTTCAATATTCCTTCATAGTTTTGTATTTTATATTTCCAATTTATATTATCTCCGAGATCTCTTCGATAGATTAATGTACTATAAAAGATGATGTTGTGATAACAATAGAGAAACGAATGTTGAGATGGTTTAGACATGTAGAAAGAATGGATGAAAATAGAATGACTGCACAAATATATAGACCGAGGCGAACATATCTCAACCAGGTAGAAGAGGTATTAAAGGAGGGCCATATCAGAAGTACTTAGAATAAACGAGCGTGTATGAAAGAACTAATGCGAGTAAGGGAAGCAAGAGAGGTATGCCAAGATCGTAACAAGTGGAGATCCATAGTCTCTGCTTAACCCGATGGGACACAGGCGCGAGGTATGTATCTCTTCGATAATTTATACTAAACACGTTTTATAAAAACTTAAGTCATAAATTTATTGGTCCACTTAAAAACTAATGACCCAAAAATGGTGATTTGAAAATTAATTTTACGTATATTTTATTGCCTTCGAAGGAAAGTAAATAAAAATTAAGGGCCCGTTTCTACGCTGTAACGTCCTACAATGCCAAGAGCGCTAGTGACGTACTCTATGTTAGATATAAATAATATTTTTTAACATGGAGTAACTAACTTTTACAAAATATAGATATTTTTGGTAATCCACGTCTTTAACTATTATTAAAAACGTCACTAAATATCATTTCTAGAGGATCTTTTACAAAGGCATTTATAGTACCTCACTCTTGCTTATTTCTACCGCCAAGCCGGTATATCACATACTACAACTAGTCATATATATAGTCACCGTGAGGTACCGCTAGAGTAGAAAGTACCTCCCACTGTACTAGGTATCGTGAGAGGCGACTGAGATACCAGATACAGATAGCAGTGTTTTACTCCGAATCAGTATAGCTCAAACACTATTGGGCGGGGATGGGCAGCAGAATTACCGTCGTAAAATAAAGCATAAGTTATACTAGGTTTGTACTACAACTTAACGCGGGTAAAACTGTGGGATATTGCTTGTTTATTGATACAGGCGACTCAAGTAATGCCAGGGAGTTTCGCTGGTAAATTTTAATACAATTTTGAATAAGGATAAAGCGTAACAATTTCCGCCCATAATGACTTACCGACGGGGTCATTCATTAAAACAGTGGACATTTGAAACTCCCACAGTTGAGATTTATGAGCTGGAAGATGGATCACATTTTCCAAAAATATAACACTTTTAAAACACAGCTGTAACGATACTCATATTTATTTTTATTCATTAGATATGTTTTATGCTATTTCTACCCCAAAGTAGACCTACAAAGATTGACTGTATCCCTTAAATACAAACAGCATTGTGCTCCCATTTTTTTATAAAAAAGTACTGCGTAGGTATTGTTTTGTTTGCATTGGGAAAAACTATTATAATAAATATATAATATTTTGTTGTTACCGTCAGATGTTTTAAAAAAATATTTTTAATACAATGAACATACGCAAGTATGTTTTATTTTTTTTATTACTGTATAGTGCGGCAGGGTAAAGAAGGATATATCCGTATACAAGGTGTCTTAAGAAGCGATTAAGGTGCCAAAACCGACAGGTAGCTCAAATGCACAGGGTTGGGACGTTCCCGTCGCGAAAGCTGCGCCCTGCGATTACCAACATCCTTGCACGGTGCGGAAATTATGGGCAATGTTCCCCCTTTCTTGGAGAAACCTATGAGCAGTCAACATATAATGGCTGATATAATTATTGTGGTTATTTTTTTAACAGACGGTATATATAAATTCCTTCCTGCTGGTCGTAATTTGACTATACTACCAAGTGTTTGTCAGCATATCGTGTTTAATGATTTTTTTATTATTTGTTGAATGTTTATCTAACACTTATTTTAGTAACTTATAGTTCTCCCAAATATCATTTTTATCTGGTCGTATAATTTTCATATTCAGTTTTAGCTTTATAAACACATTGGTTGATGTCTAATCAAATAACAGCAATGCAATGTTAGAAATGTCCAATGTAGGCTATAAGATATCCAAATAAGGCTCACTCAATTACGCATGCTGTTTGGAGAGGACTAGACAGCTGCCTGTAATTACATAAAGATCAATAAACCTGAATTATAAAAGGTTTCTCTAACACATAATTAATATATGCAACTTATATTATTTTACTTTAAAGGTGAATGAGGTTAATAACACAAATAATTAATTTATGCCACTTGTATTATTTAACTTTAAAGGTAAATGTGATTATTAACACAAATAAATGAAGTCTGTAATAACAATAAATGCATTTTACACAGCTCACATAGTCGTGAGGTACCCGGAAGAGTAAAATAGTAAGAATCGTACCTCCCCTATACCAGGTATCGTAAGTGGTGACTAGGGTTTCAGAACCGACAGATGGCAGTATATCCGTCCAAAACATTGCAGCTCAAATGCATAGGGTGGATGGACAGCAGCAACCCTGTTGTGACAACTGTGCTCTGCGATTGATTGTGAATTGAAACTCTAGATTTAATTGTGTCAGTTTATATCTACTAGCTATACATATATTTTATTTGGCTTATCAACATATCTTCTGAATGTTAAAAAATGTTTTGCTTATAAAAAGCTAGCCAAGTCAAATCTAGAGCTTGAATTTATCATGTGTTATAAACTTTGTGTTTTAATTTTTTTTACAATGTTTTATATTCTCATAAATTAATTTAAGATTATCTACAGAAGTTACAGGCACCCATTTAGATATCAATTATTTTGTCGGAAAAGTCGACAACCACGTATTTGAACTTGGCATTTCAAACATTTATGTTTTTGATGGCATATATTTTTTTATTACCTTAAAACGAATTATAATCTAATAAAAAAAGAAATGAGACAATCAATTGAAAGAAAAAGGTTTTATTGTTATTATAATTTCAAAGGCGTTAGATATTAATAAAAATTGATTATTTAAAAAAATCAACTTGTAAAAGTTTTAATGTGTTCTATTTTTTTCTTTCTATACACACAATTACCAAGCTAAATGCTAAATTTCTTTTCAGCTCTCTAGGTCATTTGGTAGTTTGTTAGAATTTTGATCTATAGGTCAGTCAGTCAGTCAATGATAAAAATTACGATTTTTGACGTTAATATCAAAAAAACCGTATATGCTGTATTTTCAAAATTTGGATTACTTGTTAAACTAAAAGGTTTTAATAACTGTACCAAATTTCATGTGTTTATTTTATAAATATAAAATTTTGAGTTATTAAGTGGTAAACAGTGACTCTAAACGGTTCGTGTAAAAATACAAATGTTTCTTGTTTTGAACTTGGCTGACACGCCGCCGTGTCTTGATTTTTGATAAACACGTACTAATATAGTTAAAATAGGACAACGTATGTTGCGTCAGCTGGTCAAATAATGTGAAACGTTCTGTCCAGAAGGACCTTTGGCGTTCAAGATAGGATTGCTACTATTTAAGCGATCGGGTCCGATCACTTGCAAGTACAACCGTTGTGCTATGAGATTTTGTGCCAATTTTGTGCCGGCAAAATATAGGTACAATAGGCCTCGCGTCAAATTACTTAACGCCCATCACTACCGCGCCAGCAATCGTGAAATAGGCCTGTCTAATTAGGGTTGCCTCGTTAAAAAATAAAATTATTGCCAATATTTTTCGCTCAAACGGCCGGTTGCGGCCTCATTTGGCTCTCCATTTCAGAGCCGTCTTTTATTGTTCTCATGTGCTTGATTTACTGCCTTTCCGACATTTTGTTTTGTTTTAGCCGATCGATGTTGAGGTAGCGTGTAAGTAACGATAAATTAAAACAAGTCAAGTTTAGTGTGGACGTTAATCATTCAGTGCAGGCGCGTGCGCAAATGTCGGAGCGGACGCAGGCGCGATAGCGGGCGCTGTTCCTAACGCATATAATTCATTTAGAAATATTGGCCGTTTATAGCACAATAGTTAAGCACGCCGGTTAAGACGGTTCATTCTCGTATCAACAAAATACTGTTGTTTGTATTGGGTCTGGGTGTTAGTGGCACCTTATTTTTTGTGTTTTGAACAAAACGGTTCGGTTCCAGCACTATCAGAAAATTATTATTTGTGTTATTTGGGGCGTCGTTTTCTATGTGAATGACAAGAAGTAAATCCGTAAAATTATCAACATCATCATCGCAGCCATAAGACGTAGGCCTACGGACATGCACTTTATTGGAGATGCCTCCTTAATAAAATGAAAATTTTGTCCATAATTGCCACTCAGATTGGGCAGATATAGTCAGGAGGTGGTATTTTTCTACTCTGCCCTGGTCTCATCAGTAAAATAACTTAAAGCAACGTAAGTTTCCTTCTATCCTAATCTTTAAATCCTTTAAACATTACTGCCTGTAACCCAAATTGTCATCTTAAATTAGTCTATGGTCTAGCAAGCTACGAAGCCTTTGTTTAGTCTTTAACTTGCTTGTTTGTTTTTTTTAGTAATTGTGCTGCGAACATATTTCGTTATATCACAGTTTTGCAAAAATAACAGGGAAATAATAATGAAAACGATTGATTGTTAACTAAAAGTCGAAGGGTTAAAGTGCCTAAGCAAAGATTTATTGTAAGTTCAAAGAACAATGACCAATTACGGTACAGCTTTACGGTCTTCTTACGGTCATTTCTTATTATGAGGTTATTGGACTCGAAATGAGTTCACTTGTGCCAGCACTAAATTGAAAAAATAAATTAACAGTGCATTTGTAAAATACTCGTTTGAACTTTAATGTTGATTGAAATTACTTAAAATTTATGACATCAAAGTGTATATTGATTTTCGCTCAAAATTTCCACTGAGAAAGCGTAATGTGAATTGCAGAACGTAGTGCCGCAGATGCTGTCTATATCCACCCTGTTACATTGGACCTTCGCTTTCCTTTAAATAATTATGTTCCAGTTATTGCAACTTTTATGACACCTGGTACATTGGAAGGATCTATTACGTATCAGTACCCAAGCATAGTTCCATTAAATGTTGGATTTCTCTTGGCAAGGCCTATCTCCAACAGTGGAGGTACAACGACTTATATGATAACAGTGATAATATTAGTATACATTCCAATGTTTATATTCCAATTAATTCCGAGAATTAACAAAATAAACATAAATAAGTATATTAATATAAACATTACATTCACCGTAATATGCGTTTTTCAGTGAATGCTTGAATAATAAACCTGCGTTAGTTCTTTGTATCCGTTACATAATCGATTTATAACAAGTGACAGCTGAATTTTAAAACTTCCTGTTGTACGTTGTACGCATACGATTTCGAATTTAGGATGAATATTGCTTCCTACAACACACCTTTATTGGTTCTAAAATATGGTTTTATATATATAATATAGATTGTAATGTTCGTACAACGTTATTATACTTCTCATTAATGTATGTACCTACTCTTAAATGAATACTTCGCAAGTCTCAACCCTCTTAATTTGACTTGGTTGTAATGACCTCATTACTAATGGAATAGAGTGGCTCATAAGTAAGATTTCTAACGAAAATACCTCTATTTCTCGTTTCATTGAACTTAGTATTCAAAAACTCAGGTCGACCGCTATTTTAAGACGTACTTTGCAAATGGCTTAAAGTATTTGTGTCGCGTCGTTCTCTACTCAAATTGCTATCAATTCCAGAGAACATCTTTTCGGAAATTAGAAATCTAAAGTTTATGATGGAAGGTGTTTTCTTTGTAATGAGTTTTCAGTTAACAGCTTTTGTATTGGATACTTAGTTAAAGTTCTAGAAACAATGGCTGTAAATCGTAACTGACGGATGAGTTTCGTGATTGAATACTGTTCCTTCCTATTGGATGCGTGTTTTGTAAAGGGGTATTGAGCTAGCACAATTATATTTAATCGCTTTTAAGTAACGTAAGACTTACGTGAATGTCACTAGTTACTTTTAATTTTTTCTAAATTGCTATTTAATTATATTCTACTATTAAGTAGCTAAATATCATTATATCAGCGATAGGACGTCCACTGTTGAACTTAGGCTACTCTAAGGGATTTCCAACAGGATATCAATATTAGGAACATATGCCGTAGAGGAATTGAATCGTTAATCATATAAATGAAAAATAGGAGTTGGTGGCAAGGATAGGAGTCAGTCAGTTTTACATTGGTCATTGGTTTAACATCACTAAATTACCCATTGTTTGATGTTCCTACTGCAGGGGACATTCCTTGTGAGTGGAATAAAAAGCGTGGGCTACCAAGACATATTATATATGGTTCAGTTTTGAGGACTGCAAATAAAGTTTATAGGAAGACTAATAAGTTCATATACCGTGGGGTACCTGCAAAATAGAATAGGTACTATTCCTCTATATCAGATGTTGTAAGAGGCGACTGAGGCAGTGAAACTAAGAGACAGCGGTATATCCATTTTAGCTAGCTAAAACCGCCATGATATCAGAAACAGGTCATGGTGGGAGACAGTGGTAATTCAGCGACGCGAAGCTACGCTCTTCAATTGCCATTACGCCTGCCCAGCTTAGCATTTATGCACAAATACCTACTAATGATCATAGCATCATAGATGATAATAGCATCAGTTGGAGACGCCTATATCTGGCAGTAGTCGTCCTAATGCTGTCATTCTGATACACAAACTATGTTTTAAAATATTTATGACAACTCCTGATAACTCAATCCCTTGATGCTGACTCTTTATACAATCCCAAAATTTTAATCAAATTATTTAAACTTTTTTTTAAACTAATGTAAATCTTTTTTTCCGCAGTAAACTCGGTATCTTCGCAGCGAGGTTGGCAACGCTGCTCGTACTCCACGCAGCCGGAGCGGGTCTGGCATCTCCCACAGTACTGGTCACCAGGCCACTTGCACGACTTGATGTGGAATGGCTGCCGAATGATAACCAGACGGTTATTAAACTGAGAGAGGGAGAGAGCAGAAGGTAACTGATTTCATCTTGATTATTAGGAGTCTAGTAAGTAGTTTATTAAATTGGTCTAATTCATACATTGTGAGTGTTGAGGTGCACTGAAAGCTTATAAACAAAATTGTATTTTAGAAATGTGGGTTAAGGTTCTGAATGTAATATACCAATGTTAAAATATTCTAACGTATTTTCTATTGTTGAGTAGTGTCGTAAGAGACGGCTAAGCCACCGGTCCCTGCAGATAGTATATCAGCGCTGGGATAACCAGCAGCATTCATGTTACGAACCTATACTTTGCGAGTGTACGCATGCTTACCCAGCGTCGCATTTATAAGTAATATTTTTAGGGAGGCCTATGTCCAGCAGAGGACATCCAATGACTGTTATATTGATTATGAGAAATCTTACTAGGTTGGTCTTTAGCATTATATGCATTGAGATATTTATGGACCACAGAATGTGTAAAGTAATTCTGAACATTCGATTTACTGAAATGTAGACTTGCATCTGCGATTAAGTGATAATAAATTTTTCCCGACATTTAGTACTGAGTTTCGCAAATAACATTTACGACACGTTATGTCTATAACTCGTGAGTTTCTTCGGCTAATAATAATATCCCTCGCCTAGTAAAATGCTTATTAACCGGCCATTAGCGGCTTCATCGTTTATGAATACTGAATAATCGATACTTGGCCATTTGAAATTAATACGTATTATTTTATAGGGTGTGAATAGTTTTTACTGGTCTTCGTTATGTAAGATATGTATTGTAACACAACATCTTTTTTATATACAAAAAAATATTATCACGTTGTTAGTCCGGAATGAACTTCAATAATATTATTGATATTTTATTTAAATTATTTATTATACGACCTAGAATTATAATTATTGGTGAGTACCGTAATGATTTTAACACAAGGCGGTATAAGATAATTGAATATGTACCCAATATTTTTAATATAATAAAATTACTGTAACGTGATACAATTATAATGTACCCGAAGCTTGTAACATATTTATATATAAATAATTTATTAATTCGGTTCATGAATCTGGATCATTGAATGTAAAGTGTACATTGATAGAAGTGGAACAAAGAGCTGGTGCGAACGTAATCAAAGTCGATAAATATCGTCATGACAGAAAGTATGTAAACACGGTCACAACGCCAACCGAAAGGCATGTCCTGGCACTGAGTGGCCAATAAATCTCATCTGACGCCTGATGGAGTATCACAAGTGTGTTCCTTCCTAAAGAATATCGGGTACTGGCACAAGGACGGACAAGTAGAACGGTTATATTGATAACAACCCTGGGCTACGGTCTATTTAAAAATAATACCCGAGTGTCAGGTTTGCACTCTTAAGCCTGCTCTTCAAAACCAGCTCGGTGAGCGTTTTTATTACGATTTTCAATTAATATTTGTACATACATTTATTTTCAAAGATATACACAAAGATAATAGTATAATAAAAATAGTGGAAAAGAGATTAATGCTCAATAGCAAGTTGAGATACAAAAGTAGGTTACTTTTTTATGCAAAAAATTGGAGTGTACCTTAGATCACGTGTTTCTTTTCAGATTAAACTGTAAATTATCGACTTCTATTTTTGTCTTTATCCTCGTATTATATTATTCAATGATCAATTGTTTTGACTAGAATTTAATACATCTGGCAAAGAATGGCAGTTACACTTTAACAATGTATGGAATAAGATGTTATATTCGTCAATTTTTTTATATCTAACACTGCGACAAGGCATTATATTTTCGTATAATTAAATATTTGGCATAAATAGTTAAATACAAACATTATATTACTCTTAAAACGTTTCTGTATTTATAGAACAGTTTTATCGTCAAAATAAAACTGTTAAATGTAAAAAATATGCAAATATATCACCAAAGAACGTAATTTGCTTTACATAGACATATTTAAGTCCTTTAAAATTCTTGTAATATCTCCCAATACTAACAATGTTTTCGATAAACAATTATATATTGGTTTGTTTTTGTGTCGTGTACTCAAATTATGTTATTGTTTTCTCTTGCAGTTTGGAGTTAAATACCACTGGCATCTCACAGATGCATGTGTACGTTACAATTAGTCCTTGCACGAGGGATTTTCATTGGGCACTTTTCTACGGCAAAATTCTCAGTCAAAGTAAGTCTCTTATAATTGAATTGAGTTAATTTACTATTTGATAATAAGACGACCTCTTATTTGTATTTCTTATATTGTAGGCCCCCCAACGTTGCTTAAGGATTACAACGGTAATGAAATGAAAACATTCTCTGTCTTCATAGCCCGCAATGATCGGTATATTCTACAAGTAAGTATATCGCTCTCATTTCTACTAGGAATAGTGTACATGCAAATATTAGAAAATATTAAACATTAAAAAACGAAATCAATCACTTATAATTTAATAGCTGATAAAAGAAAAAAAAATATGATAACACAGATCCAACAAAGTTAATGTATGTTTTGGGATTCTACATTCAAAGATTTTTTCTTTAAATTGACTTCATATAAATATATAAAGGAATGTTAAGATGGTTCGGACATATAGAAAGGATGGATGAAAATAGAATGACTGCGCAAATATATAGAGCGAAAGTGAAAGGAAGTGTTGGTATAGGACGAACGCGGTGAACATATCTTAACCAGGTAGAAGAGGTATTAAAGAAGGGTCAATTCAGAAGTACCAAAAATAAATAAGCGTGTTTGAATAGACTAAGTAAGGGAAGCGGAAGAGGTTTGCTAAGATCGCAACAAGAGGAGATCCATAGTCTCTGCCTACCCACATGGAACACAGGCGTGATGTATGTATGTATGTAAACACTTTGATTCATCAAAGTGTTTACATACATACATACATCGTTTTAGCTTAAGATCTAACAGAATAAAATCTGCAAAATAAACTAGTGGTGCTAGAAATCTTATAAAAGTACTAGATATGACATTTAGTGTACTAGATATTTCTATAAAAAAATAAATGGTAATAAATTATTCAAAAATAACAGGACATTCTCAAAAAGTAAAAAAAATATCGCGAAGGAACAAAATGATTTAATTCTGTTATCTTTTCGCCATAGCTAAGATCTAAGACTATATAATAATCTAGTTGGCATCATTTATAAGCGAGGTATCTGATTTCAGTTTTCATCATCCAAAGGCGGCGCTGCTGCAGTGAGCGTCAGGGGTGAGGCTACGAAGCCGGTGCGTTTGCGTCTACGGACCCGTTCTAGGCGGAGGCTTACAGCGAACTGGGACCCTAGGTAAGCTTTTGCAATTGTTCGTTTCCCTTTGGCTGATTAAGGAATAACATGGAACTGAAAATTTAATGACTAATTGGTAATTAAATATTTACTGCTATTGAATAAGGGTAATATTATAGACATAATAAAATAATTGTTTTATTATTTATTTAAAATTCGCTAAAGGGTATCTTTTTCTTATAATCATTTCCATTCATTTAAATTCAGCTCAAGATAATTTTCTCTAATCATTTCCTTGGGCATTTACCACATTAATTAATAATGATGTTAGTTCATTTATATTATCTCTTTTTTATTCATATTAGTATATTGCATTTTTAATGTAATTAATAAATTACTATTTCATGTAGGTATGTTTCACAAATATATAAATATATATATATATATATATATATAGTGCTAAGAGATACATATAGCAATACTAATATGAGCATGTATGTTATGAATAAACTATACAGGAATTATTTTATTATTTAAGAGAAAAAACCCTTACGTATCCTATACTTAATAAGTTACGAAGATACTATTACGTATGAGGCAAAAAGGAAAAGTATGTAAAACAGATAGTAGTAGTAGATCAAAAATAGTTTGGGGAAACTTTGGGGCAATGGATCGTTTTGGTAAATAATTGTTACCAATCCGATCAAAGCCGCTAGTATTTAACATCTCAACTCAATGTATTCAAATTATACTGTCTATGTTATCATCATCATCACCCTAGCAGCCGTAAAACATCCACTGCTGGACATCAGCCTCTTTAAGGAAAGTGCTAATTTGCCCATAGTTGCCGCGCTGGACAAGCGTGGTGCCAATTGTAAAACGTAGCTTCGCGACGGGAATGCTGCTGCCCTGTTGCTTTTGAGCTACACTGATTCTGATCGATAAACCGCCATCTGTCGATTCTGGTACCTCAGTCGCCTCTTACAACACATGCTAAAGGGGAGGTACTATTCTACTCTGCCTGTACCACTTGGCTACGGTCTATATTAACGAGTATACAAAAAAAAATTATCTTGATAAGTGCAAAACTCGAACACGGCTTGATCAATTCAGCTTATTTACTTTTTGTATTTTCCTTAAGGCACTCTGAAAGTTTTAATGAAAAGAAAAATGCGCCTTGTTACTTTT
Organism: Heortia vitessoides; assembly: GCA_020976665.1. Taxonomy (NCBI): domain Eukaryota; kingdom Metazoa; phylum Arthropoda; class Insecta; order Lepidoptera; family Crambidae; genus Heortia; species Heortia vitessoides. The sequence goes on from JACJUM010005601.1 coordinate 13,155,778, forward strand.
TAAATTTTTTCACTTCCTTGATTAAAATAATACTTTATTGTCAACGTTAATAAAACAAATCAAATTCCCTAATTGGATCAACAGGATAACACCTGGCTGCTAGAGTATCATAAAAATATTCTGGTCTCATACTTTATCTTTACCAGCCATTGGAAGTCCACTGCTGGACACAAGCCTCTCCAAGAAAAGAGGATTTTTGCCCATAATTGCGCTGGGCATGCGTATCGACAATCGCAGAGCGCAGAGATGCTGCTGTTCAACTCGCCGTAGGCATTTGAAATGTACTGTTTCGGATTGACATACCGCCATCTGTGTGTTCTGGTACCTCAGTTGCCTCTTACAACAGCCGGTACAGTGGAAGGTACTATTCTACTATACCGTTATAACCTGTAGTTAAAACCATCACGATAAACAAAATCTAGATATTATTACGGAATTCGCCACTACTTTGTCCTACCACAATGCAGAATACAAGTATCTCCAATCGATATGTACAATAAAGTGCCTAGTATCCCAATTAAAATTATTCAATATATCAATTCTAAGATTGTCTAAATACAACTCGACAAGGCGATAAATATCTACGGGCTGGTGATACCTCAATAAAAACCCGCAAAGCCTCGGCACATATGCCCATAAGGCCGTCCACATAAATTTGATCTGTCAAAGATCGTCACAATCCGGTTCGCATGAGTTATGTGGCAGCGTACATGGTCCACTCTGCTTATATGGCTTGTAAACGTCCATGTGACAATAATGTGAGATATGGCTTTATATGTCCCGGGAACTTGCTTTAAACTTAAATAGCAATTATATAAATAATCTTGATTGCCAGTAATAACTCATTTATTGAGATTCGTGTGCTGAGGAAACGGCCTTCGAGTACTTTCCAAATTGGAAAAACGGAAAACAAATACTGACGGATGTTAATATTGTTGGTAGAATGCAACATAAATTAGAGGAACATGATGAAATGATCTCATTTCGCTCATTATAAATCTCTCTATGGTCGAAAAAAGGACTGGCATTTAAACGTCAGGCCGAAACTATAACGGTTAGAAACTTAAATTTTGTTCTGGGGTTCATTTTTTAACGAAGGGAAACTCTAAGAAATAAATTATAATAATTCCCCCCTTAAAAGGGTAAAACGGGGGTGCAAAGTTAGGATAAAACTTTGCTGTTCTGTACGTTCTGTACTTCAACTTTGTTGCTGTAACTCTGAAGTTACTCATATGATATTCCGTATAAAGGTTCGTTATTGAAAGTCATGAAAGTGTTTAAAATAGTCTATTATTTTATTAATAAAGTCAATATTAGTTTAGTCCACTTAACGAGAAAGATCAACTTTTTATAGGCTATGTATCATTAGGCTCGGTAACAGCGCACAGTACAATTCAATTTAACACGAGTAAAACCGCAGGGTACTGTTAGTATATATGAATGCTGGTTTTATAAAACGCCTACTTATAATTATATCGTAGACTGTTGGCGTGGCGTATATATAAACGAACTTAAAGAATGTATAAGACATGGTATAAAGTCACAGAATTCTTCATGACTATTTGAAACTCGCAAGGAGTTTTGTATAGTCATGAAGAATTCTTGTACTGTATTACTAGTTTGTATGTATGTGTATACTGTAATTGTACTCACTTGTTTTATTACTTGATGATTTTTATGGAAACACATTTATTTATTGTTAAGTATAATATTACTATATTATTATTTATTTATTATTATATTTATTATTATTATTAAGTTATCAAAAAGTGTAAAAAAAATATATCATATATTTTCAGTACAAGTCAATTTGATAATTGTTCACTAGCGTTAAAAATATTATCATTCATTTATCTGAAAATTATTTTTATACCATTATCTTTTTTATTGAGATAATCAGATTTATAGAGGCTTATAATTAGATTGAGTTATGTCCAAATAGAACATATTAACCCTATATAATAAAAAATAAAGTCGCTTCCTGCTGGCTGTGTGTCACAATTTGTATTCTTAAATTTTTACAACAACGCTACAATAGGCAGAGTGATTTAAGAGATTTTTTATATGTATAATATATGCAGAATAAAGAAGAAACACTGATAAGTTAGGAATTTTTTAATGTGATGTAGTAAATAAACAATTCTTTTTTATGAATTTACAAACGCTGGCTGAACCCTACGAGATAAATCAAAGTATTGTACAACATTAAAAGGTCAACAAAAAGTCCGTAGTTGTATATCTCAACGCCTTAAAGATAACCCACGATATTTTTTTCTTTATCCTGATTGCACCCGTGCGAAGCTGGGGTGGTCGCTAGTATTTTTATAAATGTTAAGTATGTGGCTTGATGGCTCAGGTGGTAGTGATCTTTTGGGCCAGGGGTCGTGAGTTCGATTGCCACCCAGGGCAAATATTTATGTTTATCCTGTGTCTGGGTGTTACAAATATGTATTTAAGTATTATATTTGTGATTCCTGTGTTGTCTGTATCTGTGACATAAGTGCTTTAAGGGACTTACCATGGAGTCAGGTCAATGTATGAGATGATGTGTGTATATTATAAGTCAGACCATTTACGCGTATTATTATAGTTTCTAATACTAAATTTAGGTTCATTAATTATTTAATAAATATTTCAGTTCATTAAGACAATCCCGCCTTCTGAGAATTAATTATACATAATACTAACGAACCCTTACCTAACCTAGCAAACTGCGAAAGCCATGCTGGTTATTGCTCAACGAAATTAAATAAAAACAATCTGCTTTTTTTATTAAATAATTAAACTTTAATATATTTTGCTTATTGAGGTTTGCACCTGTGCATTAATATTAATTGGAAAATAATAAGGCATCGAAAAAATATCCATCTAAAAATCTTTACCCTTCTAATTTTTCCAATAAGCCTGCAAGTGTCTTTGGGCTCTTGCGAATTATATAAATGTTGATTTACGACATGAAATATAATAATAAAATTGGTTTCAGGGCTTGATTAATCCCTTTTCTATTCATCATAATGTGCCTACTAAAGAAAATTTAATATTTCTTTAACTCAGTTAAGATTCTATGTAATCCGTTTCTTTTTTACTTTATACTTTACTTTGCTTCTATTTTAAATTTGGTTAAAGATAATATTGACTTTGATTTCTTGTGAAATTGTACAAATAAATATTTGTTTTCAGAATTAAGTCTAAGTCGGGCCTTAATAAGCAAAGTAATTACATGAGTCATAAAGTCATTATCACAATTAATATACGTCACACTGAAAATGTTATTAACTTATTAATTAATAAATTTATTACATTTTCATACGGATTGAAATTCCGTATAAAGATATTTTAATTAACAATTCACTTAAGAGACACAGGAACAATGATCTAGAACATACCAACGATTTTCCTTAAAGATCAGGATGTTGTTGCATTCCTTGAAAACTCACCGTTAGGTTGGAAACAGATTATGGAATAGCGGGATAGAGAACCAATTACTGCACTTCAAAGATCGGCTTTTTTTGCAGAAATTGATATATCAGGAATCTCGTACGAGATCCGGAAAGAATCAAGGTTTTTTGCTTGTATAGATGATGCTATTGATATTGGTAACTCATGCCCTATTTATGAGTTTGTTCCTTGAGATGTTTTATGAATGTCTACTATTTAAAATTAGTTACTTGATTAAATGTACTGTGTATTACGTACATACTTCGGAAGCTTATACGAAGTAGTGGCGTAAATTTAATTAAATAATTTTAATTTTATATAGGTACCAAATTTTCAAAAACTAATCGACCGTGATCTGTTTGAATAAAGTTATTATTACTAAATTTATGCAGACTTTTCTTTATGATTTTAATTATTGGCTGTAACTAGAATATTTAACTATACGTAAAAGAATAACGGAGAAATGATAAATTTAAAGATCTATGGCATTCACATTACACCGCAACCTGTAATTTGTTGCGAGTTAGACCTGTATACAAAAGTTAGAATATATCCTTATTTTATTATACTCAATATCAATACACAAAAGTCTACAAAGTTTATTAGTAAAACATATTAAAGGTTAGTTCTTGAAAGTTGAAGGAAAAAGTTATTACTTCTGTTAGGTGAGTGGATCTGCGAATAAGGAAGATTAGATTCTCTGTTATATTAAGGTCTTTACTGTAAATTGCCTTTTAATCTAAGATATGAATTTTAAATACCCATTCATTCGGAAATACTATGTAATTGGTAATTTTTTTATTGCCTTGATGATTTTTTTAATATAGAATCTTGAAGTGTTTTGTTTTGTATTCTTTTTTCATGATTTGCATGCATTTTTTGCAAATTGTATATACTTGCCGAATATCTAGCTAAAACTTTAGAACTTTGTATACCATTGTTTATTGCTCACAAATAATTATTATTACACTATATTATATTATGCTTATTGCAAACTGTTACCGGCAGAATAGTTAGTTGCCCACTATAGCAAACTGTTACCCACTGTAACAGGTGTCATAAGAGGCGACTAAGGTACCAGAACCAACGGTACATCTCAAATGCAAAGGACTGGGGTGGGGAGCAGCATCCCTGTCACTATTGCTGCGTTCTGCGATTGCCAACACGCTTCCTCAGCGCGGCATTTATGGGCAAATATCTTCCTATGTCCAGCAGTGGACCTTTAATGGCTGGTATTATAAATGTACAATGGTGATTTATAACTTTATGGATAAGTTCAAGACTTGTCAAATTCTAGTAAAAATAAAACTCAGTGTAGAATTTGTCGTTAAAGTTGCTTAACTTAATATAGGTATTTTGGGAATTTTTGATTTTCTTGTGAGTTTTCCATTTGAGGAAATTGTATAAGGTATCAATATTAAGTAGATACAAAGTACATAGGTAATTTTTTTCGATATTTTTCATTCTTATGATCGTTATCATATCTGCATAGCATATGTAAGTCTTCCCAAAAGATTTTCATCAGGAACGGTTGTAGGCGACCTGCAACCAGCGAGATCTTGCGGTTCTAATCAGACTGGTTGTCTGATCTATGGATGTCCTACAATGTCCTTGCCTGTTGATAAATGGTCTTTATTTCAGAACTGTATGGTCTTTTTCACCATTATTTATATATAGCTTTGCATTCGCGAATCTAGCCTCGTGCTTCGAACCTTTATAGTCCCCCGATTTCTTGGACTTTTCCGGGATCTCGTGTGTTAAAAATGTTATAAAAATCAGTTCGCCCCAGTTTAAGTATCATTATAGCACTTGTAAAATATCCATTCCTGGAAACAGGTCTTTTTAAGAATTTTGTCCGTAGTTACCGCGTCCGCGTGGTAAACCCAGAGCGTAGCTTCGCGACATAAATGATGCTGCCTATCTCTGCCCTGTTGCATTTGAGCTTTGCTAACAACAATGACCTCTCCCCCTTCCATAAATATAGCCTGCTGCGATCGCATAGCAGCCTCAGTGACAGCAAGCTGTTAAGTCCAGGAGTATCCCTACCACAAGGACAATAGCTAAACCGTCTCATAGGGTCGACAAAACCCACGCTATTCTATTTCGAGTAGATATCCCGCCATCTATCGGTCCTATTACCGTTCTAATCTGTCGGTACCCACAGTGGTCTTTCGCAATAATTACTGGGTTAAGTGGTATAATACCCTTACGCTCACAAGGTTGCATCAGAAGTAGTAATGTATATAGGCGGCAATGATACTTCCAAGCACGTGGAGCGTATGTTTGTTTGTCATTCTAGCAGTTCAAGAGAAATAAAAATCGCATGCTCTGCAAAGCGTAAGTGATCTAAAAATAAAACCAATATTCAACCTTGTTGCTAATAAATAATATATTCTTGAATATCCATAAAGTTATGTTCTAAATAAGGCACGCACCTCTTTACAAAGTTTCTATTTCCTATGAATGTTGTATTACAATACAATGGGTTTAGAAGAAAAAACGCGTTGATCACGTTTTAATGAGTCTCGGTCCCGCAGACCTTTGTGGCATACTAATTGCTAGAATAAATAGGTAAAGATGGCCCGCTCCCTACAACCGGCAGTCATACAAAAGTCATCTTCACTGGTAGGTACCTCACTCCTACCTCCCTCTACCGCTAACTAGCAGTTTTTGCATTGCTGTGAGCAGGCAAGTCACAAGGTTGGCAACCCGCTAGTGATAAACTTGCGATATTACTATCATAAATAGTGACTATCAGGCAGTCAGGCTTGCGATATTACTATCATAAATAATGACTATCAGCTGTAGACAGAAACAAACATATTTAGGCTACGCTGACGCTTACTGACTGCTGTTACACAGACTGTCTGCTGGTTGTTCGACTTAGTCTAATAAGAAGAAAGCTACCGGGACAGTATCATGTAATAAGGTCGGTTTGGTGCTTAATTTTCTCTCACTTATTAGAAATTTATAATAATAATTCCCACAACATCTCATACATTGACCTGACTCCGTGGTAAGTCGCTTAAAGCACTTGTGTTACGAATGCCAGGCAACAGAGGAATCACAAATATACTACTTAAATACATATATTTTACACCCATACACAGAGCAAACACAAATATCATTATATAAATATTTGCTCTGGGTGGGAATCGAACCCACGACCCCTGGTGCACAAGACAGGATCACTACCATCTGCGCCATCGGGACCGTCGAATCTACACTGTTTAGTTCCAGCCGCCTAAAGAAAATGTGTAAATGTAGGATAATTTTTATACTATAAAATATGACATACTGTCAAAAAATGATTCTCATGGTCTTAAATGCTAATCTCACTTCATGCTGTCCCCAAAAAGTATTGAAGACTAAGTGATTCCTGAAAAGGAAAACGTAGGTAACTTTTGAAGTGATCAGTACTTCGAAGAGATTATTTTCTCATCCAAGATCAATCTTTATACATACCAAAATTCACAGAATTGATTCTGCAATTTGGTCGTGATAGCGTCACAAACAGCGGAGATGCTTATTCCAAACTGTTATACCTAATTTACGAACGGAGTGATACGAATTTAGTAATTTAATATGTTAATATATACAGAGTCTACTAAAGAAGTAATTCTTATATAGAAAAACAAATATCAGCTCCTGTCTACGACTCGAGCTCAAAACGAAGTTATCGCTGATTTGCGAATTGAACTTGGCAAGCGTTTGGAGCGCAAACAACATTTATTGTTATACTTAATACAGATCTTTACAAATTATAGTCTATGTGTTACATTGTTATGTACGCTTTGAGCCCACATTGCAGATTATTGCACACAAACGTTCGCATTTATTATATTAGTAAATATTTCTATGTATATTAATTTATGCTTGTGAAAGTATTGTTAGCTTCAAAATATAAAAAAAATATTAAAAAAATATATATATATGTATATGTATATATTTAATTAAACTTACACCGACTCACACATACATACAATACATACATACAAATCCTGCTTACATAGTTACGTTTAGGTAGCGATCTTTCATTTTATTTGATGTTATTTAATAACTTACTTATATTATCTTATATTACTCGGTAAAGGAGTAGCTATCTAATTGTGAAAGAATGATTACAATCGCTTTTCTTGTTCTTGAGTTAAACCTTATCAATAAAGTCAACTGTATCGTATAGCTTGAGTGACTAAAAATATTCAGCTACTGTTCGTATCTTTTATAATATCTCATCTTTTATATCGTATCTTTTATATTTTCTATTATAATCTCTTATCCATGGAATTTTAATATCTAAATTGTATAGACCACAAGCGTTTGCATACAGGCGCGTATAGACAAGATGCGGATCATCTGAACATATTAAAATTGTGCTAATTGACACAGACGCGGTATCTTTAACAATTTTTTGTTGTGGAACAATTACGTGAAAGCTATTTCAGGAATGTGGCCAGTAGTGATAACTTAACCATTTATAACAGGACATGGCAGGGTTGATACTAGCCAATACAATACTATATGACATTATTGCGAAGAGATAGAGCAGAAAAATACTAATAATATTACATTATTTATTTTAATATTAAAGTGAAATAACCAAGTGTTTTTTTTTTGTTAAACCCATTAATCTGAATATTTTATCTATAGTCTCATTTATTTAAGAATAGTAATTTATAAAATTTATATAAATAATATTCTTTTATGCATTCTAAATATGTATACAAATAATTGTATATATATTTTGAATGAAAATTAATGTGCACATAATTAGTAGCCTTTTGAAAATGGTCTATTTACAGACATCTGGTATTAAAGTTAACTTAATATGTAAAAGCTCCTTAAAGGGCGAATAGAGATGGCAAATATTGTATGAATGTATAAATAGTAGGCTTTCTTTTTCTAATAACCCTTTACAAAGATCTTAGGGAAAATATATTAGGGAAGGGAATTCAACACTAATAGGAGAGACTAACAAATTCGACTGTCATTAATTTCATCACAAAAATAACCCTTTATACGGAACTCTTGGTACGCAAATCCAACTCATACTTATCCGGCTTTTTTATATATTACTTGGGGTGTGCTACATTGTAAGGATAATGTCATTGCACAATGACAATGACAATGCATTGCCAACCTTATGATTTAACGATGTAACTTCACAGTGCAGTAATTTCACTGTCTCTAGCACTTCACAGCAGTAGACTGCAATGCGGACACTACCGCTGAAAGTGTAAATAAAATGATCCATGCATGTAAACTGTTTTTATTAACGACTACATTTTGTCCAAAGCTGTATAAAAATATAAACAAGAAATACATAATAATTGGAAGAAAAGATTTTTCTGAAACATACTGCTCTATATCAAATAGTTCTAAACCAATTTTAGACACGGCTAGTATACAATAGAGTACTTATACTGTTGTTTGTAAGATTTGGACAGATTGAAAAATAAAAAATATTGAAATAAAACATGTCCAACCAATGGTCGCTTGCCTCAGAATCTGCGCTCTCTACTAATGTATAGAACGCTAATTCACTATAGGGATCATCTAGTTCCGTTCATTATCATCTTCTTCATCGGTAAATATATAAAAAATACTAGCAAACCGGACAGACGGATACCTAATAAATAACCTAGATACCAACTACAGCGCAATCTGCCGGGTTGATTTGTGAATAGAAATCATTCATGTCCCCATTTGAATGCATTCACAAAAATCATTCTAATCGAACCAGCCATTTAGTTGCATTATAGATAAATAATATAGATACTAACTGCAGCGCAATCTGTTGAGCTGATTTGTGAATCTTACCCATTCAGGGCGCCATCCAAACGCATACAAAAAAAGCATTCAAATCGTTGCAGTTGTTTAATAGGAGTTCAGTGACATACTCATGCACAGTACGAGTATAATAAGAATGTACTAAGCAGAATTCATCGGTGTCGAACTTTCTTCTTTGTATAGTAAAATTTAATTAAGAAATATATAATGTAGTGATTTTATGATGGAGTTATTATTTTAAGCTCAAGTTAGCTATTATGTTTTCGTTGCGTTAATATTGTTAATTAAGGAGTAACGAATTTGATCCAATCAATTTTAGTCCAATTAATTAAATTATAAGTTGGCTGTTGTCATTATTTTAATAAAATATATACATAAATATATCATATAATACGATACATTAAATGATTACATTTCCTATAAATGCGACGATAGGCAATGGGGATTCTGTTGCCCATGTGTACCTTGTCGTGGGTTACCTACGAAATAGAATAATATCAGTACCAGATATCGTAAGAGGTAAAGGTGGTGCCGGAACCGACAGATGTCGGTATATTCATACGAAATAGCGCAGCTCAAATATAATAGGTCCAAGATCGGCATCAGCATCGACGTCGCACGCCACAGCTACCACCACGCCTGCCCAGCGTGTGATATAATTATAATAATTTCCCACAACATCTCTCTGTGATAAGTCGCTTACAGATATCAGACAACAGAGGAATCACAAATATAATACTTAAATACATACACAGTATAACATACATAAATATCATCATATAAATATTTGTCCTGGGTGGACCTTTGGACCTTGGCGCACAAGATACGATCTCTGCCATCTGCGCCACCGCGCCCGTTTAATAGATAGTTAAATTATAAACATAATTATTTTGTTCCAGCCCTATAGACCCGCAGTCTACTACTTACTGCGTTGTAGCGTCGCATGTGAAAAACTACACGTCACTATGCGCCGCGCAATGCGACTCGAAAGCAAGTCGACTTGAAAATAAAACGGTCGATCAATTAATTGAGAATCGGGTGGACGATCGGTCAAAGCAAATCGATTGTTCGGGTGAGATCGATAACAAAATCGATGTGGACTCCTTCGGCATATATGATGGCAACTTCAGAAGTGTGTACCGGAGAAAAAAGTTTGGTAAGCTTTTTTTTAAGATTAAGTCGACAAACGAACACATAGTCCGCATGGCAGTTGGCGTCACTGCAGTTTATAGACGCTCGTAATATCACAAGGGTATCACTAACTCGTTGTCAACCTTGTAACTTGATGATATTACGTCAGTTATAAACTAATTTCAATAGTACTTTTCTAGTAAATACACATTTAACAAAAATAGATTTTGTCTTTGTTTAAACGTAATTAAAAGTAAACAAAATATTCTTTGGACGTCGAACGTTATCAAAGACGTATATTTAAATCGTATATTTAAGAGATAAAGCTGTTATTAAACTCACATTTATCGATATCAGCATAAGCAAAATAGACCAGATGATATATTTAACTAGGATATATCATCTTGTCTATTAGCGAATATAAAAAAAATTGAAATTAAGGAAACTATATTTATTGGCATAAAAAAATAAAATGTTAAATTAGGTCACTGATTAGCAATAATTACATCACATTATTTTTTAAAATAGCGTCATGTAGAATGAAAGTATGAAAATAAAAAAGATCTTATTTATTATCCAACATACGAGTAAACTATATCAAAGTTCTGATAATATTTTTATTAACCTCTTGTATATATATTAGAATTAAATCGAATGACAACTAGAGCGTACATCATTTCATTTAGACCCGCCATTAGGTGATTAGTGATTAGGATGAAGGTCCCACACCTTCCAACCTACTAATCATTGATATTCAGGCGCGAGATAGTATAAAGCTCAAGGATTATCGACAAACTCGATATCGATACAAACATTAAATTCGGTAGCGTCCCAATTCACAAGTTTGAAGGTATTCTGTAACTCCAAAAGAGATTATATTTCACGTTACAACAAAGCCCGAAGCGGGTCGCATTGTGCTGGCATAAACATCTATTATCTTATAAAAGAAACCACAAAGAAACAAACAACAATCCAGAATTATTCACGAGACGTTTGAATTTGGACATTGTAAAGTCTACTGGGACCTGGGACCAACTTTGATATGTTTTAGATGAAACTTACATTGACCTAGTATTATTCCATGTTCTAGAATAAAAGCTAGAATTATAAGTAAACGTAGAATATTGGTGTGTGTTGGCCATGCATTTGTTGAAAGAATGTTAAAGGATATGCACGTATGAGTACGTTTCCCAAAGTTATCCCCATTATTTGTGGCATGAGTTAGACCTCATTCAAAGATCATTTGCATTTGCATCTCTTTGTCACCTATTTCTATAGCTCAATAGCTGTGTTAGCATTGCTGTTTCCGTTTAAAAGGGTGAGCGAGGCAGTGATTTTACTGGGTAATGTGACTAAATAACGTCAATTCACAAGGTTGGCAACGCACTAATTATATACTTGTGATATTACAAGCGTCTATAGGCTGCAGTAACGCTTACTCTCAAGCGGACTGTTTATTGGCCTGGTCTAATAAAAAAATGGAAAAAAGATAATGGTCCTTTTATTTTTTTTTAACTTGGACAAACCTTTTGATGGATTGCTGATGGTACACAGCATATTCAGTATTGCTCTTTGTTTAAATTAGGTCGCAGTACTAAAATAAGTGATGATGACCCAGTTATTGCCTGTGTTGGAGAGAGGACTCACCATCTCATTGAAAATCTGGATCCTACTAAGGTACAGTATATTTTGACTACTTAAGTACTAACTGACCAACCAATAGATGCGATGGTATTATTAGACAGTGTCCTCCTATCTTGGATACCAAGAGCTGTGATTTCGATCCTCACCCAGGACACACATTTATGTGGCGATTGTCTTTGATCAGTTTGAAATATATATTTAAGTATTATATTTATGATTTCTGTGTTGTCTGATATTTGTAATACTTGAAGAAACTTATCTCCGAGTCGGTTAATATATGAGATTTATTTAATATATGAGATTTATTTAATTTTTATTATTACCCCTGTTAGTTTTGATTAAATATAAAATACGACTAAGTTAACGACACTAATCGACACAAATAACAGTACAAATAAATATTTAATTCGGTAAAAAATAAAAAACACAAAGCAACAGTCAAAATTTCGCAATTTCTTGCAAACAATTAAGTTCTAAATCGGCTGTGTCTAAATTTTTACAGAGTAGTGTAAATTTATCTGTTAAAGTAACAAGTGTGCGGCAAGTCTTCTCAACTAAAGAGTTGTATATTTAAATTGGTACTTTTCTAGTGTCTTTCCTTCTTTATCCAAATTAAATTCTCTCATAACATCTAGTCATTGTCGTTTTTGTATGAGATATATATATTTATATAACTACAGATGTATTACGTGAGCATTTTCGGAGTGGCCAACGATCGGCAGTCCGGGTCTTTGTTGGCGACCGACCGCGTCCGGCCTAGGACATCCACGGCCAAGCGGCTGAGGGAAAACACGCCTTACCGTGCAGACATTAAGGGGAAAGTCGTTTACTATTTCAAGGTGAGCAAATAATTATAACTAAAATGATTTTTCTGTTGACGGAAAGTGTTGAAGGATCGCTGAAAAGTAGTTGGTTACTGTAAAAGTACTATGTTGAAATCAATAAATAAATCAAACTATTAGGATGAATATCCTAGACATGAGGTACCGGCAGAGCAGAATAGTACCTCCCCCTGTATCAGGTGTTGTAAGAGGCTACTGAGATACCGGAACCGGTAGATGGTTGTATATCCATCATACAGCCATCAGGAGTTCGCTGCTGGACATAGGCCTCCCCAAGAAAGGGGGAATTTTGCCAATAATAGCCGCGCTGGCAAGCGCGGATCTAGCCCTCAAAAAAGCTACTAGATGATCGGCTAAGTACGAGGCGGAGCATGAATATACTCATTAACAATCATGCAAGTCGTTTATGAACTTTTGAGTTAGATTATTTCCTTTTTTCTGAGAATCAGAATTTTGGCCTTAGGAATGGAAATAAAGTTAAGAGGAATTCGGACCCGATTTCTTTAAATTAAATAGTCAGTTTCGATCCAAACCAATTTCAACAACAATTTTTTTCTAGTAGCCAGTAAGCCAATATAGGGATACTAGACTGGGTAAATAGGTATCTTGGCGTTGTAATCAGAAGTAATGTAAGTGAGATTAGCAAGTGAGATCCACCGAAGCGAGATTTTTTACATTTTCTAAGAATATCAAATTAAATTAAATGCTAGGTACATTTTACATTTTTAGGTACTTACTTAAATTACAAATGCCAGCTTCCGTTTCTTTTTTGCGAAAATGTTGATAATGTCGTCGATATATTGAAGCACATTTTTATTTTATTAAGGCATATCGTTAATTATCATCTGCCTATCGATCTTAATAGACCGTAAAAGTTTGACGTCACAAGTCTATTAAGGTTATGGGCATGCCCATCGTGCCCACAATGGTGGATCCGCGCTTGCGCACTGGGCAAGCGTGTTGGCAATCGCAGAGCACAGCTTTCGCGACGGGGATGCTGCTGCTCATTTTCGCCATGTGCGTTTAATCTACACTGTTGCGGATGGATATACATATGAATAATAATGATTTTAACTACTTAAATATAAAAATATATACAAAAATAAAACATTAAATACCTAATTAAATTAAAAACAAATATAATTAAAAACAACTATAACAGATTTTTAAAATTTCCCACGTGTAAATGTGAGATTTATACTAATGCTACAAGTTTTCGAGGCCTTACTTATCCTAGACACTAACGAATTTTGACTTAAGACTGTTGCTTGTGGTGAAGTGCGTAAAGGCGGTATATTTATTTCGAGGGATTCTTGACGGAATGCAAAACTGATGAGTAAATGTGACGACATTTTTATTTAACTTTTACGTGAAGTTATTTAATACTTATTGGTTTTACTCTAAAACGTTTATATGCAAATGCGTATTTAGGAATAGAATAAAGATAAAGACGATCCATAGACTATGCAGTACTCCATTGCAATTGCTCTTCAAATTGATTTTGCTACTATTTTTTTTGCAGGCAACTATCGGTGCGGGCGGCGGTTTGTGGCTCACAGTAACTGCTTGTGGAGGCGCTGTGGATATTGAAATTCTAGTTAGAGGAAAACGTCTCTACATGGCTAAAAATATAGGTTAGTTATATGACATAGTTGACAGATACGTACACAAAGAAAATATATAATTAAAAGTAACTATACGGCTAATGTCAGATAGTAAGGTATGAACTTACCCGAATTGAGTTTAGAATATTTTGATGTTCAATTTATTTGATTTTCTTACAACGTCGTTATAGGTCTGTTTATTTAATTTCATACAAAATATAAAGTACTAAATATAAAACATTGTGTATTGTTAAATATGATTAGAACGTATATATTTAGGTACAATGTATTAAAGTTGCACATTAATTTTGGCAAAAACAATGAACTCTTAATTATTACGCATTTCAGAATCTCATTCAAAGTTCTTCGTTCCTACGCCAATACCTAGCTCTTCTATCCAAGAGACCAGTGATGAAGGGTCAGTTCAGTTCGACTCGAGTTCGGAGGAAGCACGAATGAGATACGTCATAAAAGTATCTCCAAGTAAATGGGATAGAGATGGCAGTGTTAATGTCGAGGTAATATTTAAAAACTTTGTCATATCATAATAGATATAAGTGAATGACTGACTAAGCGAAGCGAACATTATAAATGCAATGAAGAAAGTACCTACCCAAGTCCTTATAGTAGAAACAAAACTTGATCTGGTGGTTCTAAGACAATATTCATTATAACGAAAATTCATTTTATGCTAACTTTAAAGAAAGATCATTGAGACAAACAATTAATCTTTAATCAGGCATCAATCGAACCGACGTTTACCATTGTAATCTAACATTTAAATTTTAGCATTAAATTGGTCATAGGATGCCGACTCTGAATTTAATCATCACTATCATAACATCCGTAGGATGTCCACTGCAAGACAAGAATGTCACCATGAGGTTCCGAATAGACCAGCTGACATGCAGCTTGATAAATAGTATAAACAAATGTAATAAATACTTTTATAGTCCAAATACTATAAATACATTTTTTTTTAAACCAGAAACATTGTTTCCATAACACCATCGTTAGAATAGTATAAGACTTGATTACATTAGAATTCAAAACCAATTGACACCATGCATATTATCATCTGAATTTTATAAATTTTGTATAGTACCCGAGCTACCTTTTGTCTAATCTTCTTTAAACGTAAAATATTACATTATAAATTCTAGGGGTATCTTAGTGAATAAGACTTTCAGAGTTAGCATACATGCTTAGGTAACTTACCAGCAGGATAATCAATTAAGAGAAGCCTTTACTTATTTATTTATCATGCTAAGTCTACCAACAATATGGTCTGTTGCCAATCTTGTGACTTGAAGACGTTATGTAACAACGTCACAACCTACTATTTACACTACCTCTCTCAATCTTCATACCAGAATACAGTAATGCGAGCACTGCTGTTTGGCGGTAGAAATAGGTGCGATTTAGGTAGAACGAAAAACAAGCTTCTCCCCATTATGTTTATTCACTGGTATCCTGATCGCATCAATCCCATTTAAGTAATCTACACCAGTACTAACTCAGACGACCTTTAGCTGAGGCCTATGTGGTGGTGTTATAAAGTGACTGACATTATTATTTATGTGAACATCTGCACCCTAGGTTGCTGCATCGACATCGAGATGGGGTGTAAACATTCCGGAACTATCAGAAGATGGGTCCATTGTCAGAGAACTGCGGCCGAAGCGGTCATGCCACTCGGTTGACATCGCATTTCTGCCTGCTACTCATAATGCTACCGATGTTTTGAAGTAAGTGATATCATCATACCAGCCATTTGAAGTCCCCTGCTGGACTTAAGCCTTTTAAAGAAAGGAGTTTTTTTGCTTATAATTGCCGTCCTGGGCAAGCGTGTTCGGATGGATATACTACCATCTGTCGGTTCTGGTACCTTAGTCGCCTCTTACGATACCTGGTCCAGTGGGATGTACTATTCTATTCTGCCGGTACTTCACAGCACGGGATATGTTCGTAATATAAAAACATACTAAGTAATTTTCTTATTTCGCAAAACTTTATCTAAAAGCGAACGGCAATGACAAGTTCTATAGTGTAGTTCTTCCTCTCTATCTGTCTCTTCTACTTTAATTTGTTCTGATTAAATATGGTTACCCTGAGCTTCAGGTTATAACATTATCTTAAAATTCCCGCTAGACCCGTTGTAAGGCGACTTCCACATAAACAGAGTCGCAGCTGAAACGGTTTATCGAAATATTCTTATGCTCTTGTTAAGTCTCAGACCTGAGTGAACCTTAATATAGTTGGACATTTTCAGAAAACGTAACAAAGCGGAGTCAACTACCATAAACGAACTCGGCTTCTCACCGCCACTATTCTTGAGGACTCCGGAGCTCAGTAGACAACATTTAAGAACAGAACATACTGTACCTAGTTCTTTTTTTAAATGCTGTTATTTAAGCCATACTGTACTTCAAGGACCCGCGATGTGTACTTTCAGAATTCGTCAACCAAGCATCGTTTAACTGTACTTTCAGTGTAATTTATTATTATTATTCTCGTGCAGATATTGCATACTGGTCCGGGAAACCCAAAATGGAGAGAATAATGCCTGCTCAATATCAAGAAAATACGTATCGAGGTCGCAATGTTTCAACCACGGGCAACGTCCGCCGTAAGTATAAACTTACTTGAATCTAGCATTACATATTAAATCTTATAAAATATATGGGTATCGTAATGGTGGACAACTCAACGGTGACATTTTGACATATTATTAACTGATAAAGTTTTGCACATCCAATTAGTTTCACTAGCATTTAGAAAGTTTGGTTTTTACTGAAAGTCAGTATCATCATATCAGTCATTGGAAGTTCACGTTGCTGGACATAGGCCTCTCCAAAAAAAAAGAATTTTGCACTTATTTGCCGTGCTGGGCAATCGTGTTAGCAATCGCAGAACGTAACATTCGCGACAAGAATGCTCACCGCCCTGTGCATTTAAGCTACATTGTTTCAGGACATAATAACAATATCACTTTTTCCAGGACGAAGGTTATTATGCAGAAGATACCAGGTCTTCGAGCGGGGAGGAAATACGCCATTCAAGTCACCGCCTCGAACAAGGGAAACCATGTACCCTACAAAGTGCTGTACGCAGATACCAATATTTCTTGCAAGGACGACATTTTGATTTAAACAGTATTATTCATTTAAATTATGTTCATGTCTTAATTTATACAGTAGTATCATATATCTATATAGGTACCTGAAGGGTTTATTTATTTCAAAATTCACTATCTCAGCTACAAGCTAGTGGTAGTAAATCACTTAGACGATAATTGTGCAGGAAGAAGCGTGTATGTATACTTTGTTTAAAAGTAACAGATTTTATGGGGGATTAATTGGATATAAAGATTTCCTTACCCGCCCGACAGCAACACTCATAAATTCCTTACAGCACGAGAGAAATAAACTACTCGAAACTAGCCGGGGAGTGTATGCAGTATGCCTATCCTTGCATGCCCACCGCATTCTTGCGGCTGGACACTATCATCCATCACTATACCATCACCCACGATTTCGTTAGCCTCCCAAATGACATCTGTTTAAGCAGTGGTCCGTGTTTTTGAAACATCACAGTTAGCCCCTTCTGTTCTAATTAGCTGAGTAAGAAAATTATCACGTTCACGTGAGCTTCGCAGAGCAACTGAAAAGTGCATAGTCCCACATTATTGAACGACTTGAACAGATATGTTGGTGGTACTGGAAAATATGTCTGAGAGGTCCAGCAAAAGGTTTGTCCGAAAAAAAATTTTCGTAAGTTTCCACGACAAAAGGAAATTAAACATCTGCCACACGTGCGAAGCCGGTTATAGTTGCTAGTCAAAATTTGTGTTTGATTTTCCATTTACAACAAAATCAACTAATCTTCAATAGAAAACTACTAAAATGGTAATATATACATGTCAAACTGTCGAACTTTAAATCTTAAAATTAAACCACGATATAATTATGTACATTTTTAAATTATAATTATTCCTACATAATTAGGTATTCTTTCTCGTATCTGATACGCTTTTTGTGTTTTTATCCAAGTGTATATAATGGAGAAGAAGTTGAGGAAAATCTTCTAAAGATAAATAGAAGTTATATTTCATAAAATTGCTGCTCCAGTGTAAATGTAATCGATAAAACACTACGAAGCTGATGTTTAATTAGTACCTAAATAGTAAGTAGATACATAGTAATAGTAATTTTGTACTTAATGTAGCAGTTAGATAATTAGTATTTTATATGAATGAGGCATTTATAGTAAATTAGTTATTAGGTTATGTTATGTTCCTATTTTACCCCAATGTAAATAATGTAAAAAGTTTGAAATATTATTATTATTATTATGAAATAAATAACAAAAATATTTAAATAAACATTTATTTTATTTATTTTAGTTGTAAGCATTAACTCGCAATCCGCCGTGATTATGTTCATTTTCAATCTACACACTACAAATACAAAGAAATATGTTACCTAATGTGTGTATCAAACAAACATTAGTTAATACATTTGTAGTTTCTATATATTATTTCACAGATTATGCTTTATTATTTAGAACAAAATTGATTACCATAAAATAGGCCTTAGTGAGCTAACCTATAAATAAAGATAGATGCTCAGTTTCAATGAAAATTTCATTGAAACTGAGCATTCTGTCGTTCATTATTTTATTGATACTCCACTCCTATTAGTCATAAAGTAATTCTATATAGCCTTCATCTATAAATTCCTTCTGTTTGACAATGATAACAAAATCTTAAAAATACTTCAGCTTAAAATACCAATATAGATTTGCAACCACATCGTGTGCTCTAGCACACAAAGCAAACACAAATATGATAAAATTCTACAATTAGTATTTATTACCGGGTCTCCCACTTATAAACGACCCCGCCCTTTTGTTCGGTAAGGTTCAAATTGACGTCTGAGTAGTCCAGCAATAGACTCGTCCGAAAAAAAGTATTAATAAAAATTAATGCTGTAGTTTTGACAGATTTGTGTATTAGTGCGCAAGCAAGCGATCCTCGTCTAATACCAGCTATTATCTAAAGTCCAAGCAATTGAAACAAACAAAATAAAAAAAAATCGCATTAATGGTGAATCGAACTAAAATGTGATTTCTTTTTAGATAAGACACAAAATAATTTATGTAAAATACAAATATCATTTTTAAAAAAAGGGTGGGCTATACACAACGACAGATGACCTACCCAAACTGTCAAAATTTCGCAATCGATATTAATCTGTAACTGCGAGCTATTTTTAAAGTTCAAAATTGACAGAATTTGGTAGGTTGATCTGGTACCCACCGTACTCAATAACATCAGTTCTTGGAAACATTCTTTCATTACAAAAACCTTACCTATGTAAATTCAAAAGTAGATTCGTATCAATATAAACGCACTTTTTGAATATTATTTTCTTTAAAACGACTTTTTGGTTACCTTATGGCAACCATTCTTAAGATATATCTTGTTATGCGCTTATAATTTTATTAGGCGCAGAAAACGCGTAAATATTAAAAAATACTACAAGGAACCTAATAAAATTCATATTAACTATAATACTTATAACTATTCATAAATGAATTAGCGTTGCACAAAAAGAATATGCGTTTTTAAACATATTAATATATTCACCTAAAACTGGAATGTCAGTGTCAACGTCACGTCATTTGTATTTTATTCTCTGATGAAAAGTTACACTCAATTTATTTACACTAAAAATAGAAACTGACAATACATTAATTACGATGTCAACAGGTGAAAGTGATAAGGAATATTTTGGTCCACTAACATTGCATCAAAAAAGTTCAGATCCGACGATATTTAAAAATGACGTTACTGAAGAATGCACTTGTGTTTTGTGCGATGAAAAATATAACTTGCCTTCAGCTGAGCAGCAATTTCTCACACATTTATTCATGAAACATAGGCTGGTTATATCTAATGTGAATCAAATCGCTGATTTGAGTGGTTACTTAAGATATTGGAGGGTGCGTTTTAAAGGTTAGTTTTTGTGCCACTTTAAAACTTATTGTCTATGAAAAACAGTGAATCATGAATAGAAGGCTATAAAATTATAGTGTATATGTAAATTACTTGTTAGTTGTCAGTAAAAAAAAAGGTTTCATCAGAAATATAAAATTTATAAGACCTCAGTTAGGATTATTTAGTTTAATATATTGGAATATACATTTGATAATAAGTCAATAGTATTTGTAGGTTGCTGGCTAAAATTTATTTTTTATTTTTCAGATGAAAATTTACCATATTTTTGCACTACAATGCTACTAGATAACAAACCAGATGGAACAAAGTCTAAAAATGAAGAATATTATCTCTTAAGTGAAGTGCTGCCAGAAGATAAAGAATTACGTGGCAACTTACAACAAACCAAACTAGAAAAATTGCTTGAGAGGCATCAGTTCGAAAGAGAAGACAAGAACTATGAAAGAGAATGCTTGTTCTGTCGTTTTGTATCTGCTGGTACAAGAGCAAATTACCTCAATCACCTCTATGAAAAGCACAATTTTCACATTGCTAAACCCGATAATTTAATATTTATAGATGAATTAATAACAACTGTATCTACAAAACTTGATAGATTACAGTGTATATTCTGTGAAGGTTATTTTAAGGACAGAACAATACTCAAGGAACACATGCGCAAAAAGGGACATAAGAGAATTAATCCGGATAACAGAGAGTATGACAGATACTTTTTAGTCAATTATGTTGGTGAAAAACAAAAACCTAAAACAAATTTTAGATCTCATATCAACAAAAATCATAGTCAAATACCTAGTAAATCAAATGATTATGAACAAGACTCGAATGTGGATAGTGATCCTGAATGGTCAGAATGGACAGAGGAAAATGGACCTGTCATAACATGTCTCTTGTGTCAACACACAGATACCGAGTTTCAACACATTTTAAATCATATGGAGACTGAACATGAATTTTCCTTTGCCACAGTTACTGATGGCTTTGATTTTTACCACAAGATAAAAATTGTTAACTATATCCGCAGGCAGATACATTTGAAACAATGTTTCACATGTGATTTAAAGTTTGATGATGTGAAAAATTTGGAGAAGCATATCAGAGAAACTAAACATCAGAAGTTATTAAAGGAAAAATGGGACCAGCCTGAATATTACTTTCCTACTTACGAGGATGATTTGTTTTTGTGTTTTATTCAAGATGATGATGAGAGCTGGTGGTCAAGTGAAGAGCAAGACGTAGATCAGAGAAACAGTATGTCTGATAATATATCAAAAGAGATGGCATTGGCAGTTCTAAGTGAATAACACTAACAGGTACTAAACTAACAAAAGCATAAATTTTTATTGTATGAAATAATTATATATATTACCTAATCCCATAGTAAATAGTTATTATTATGAAATGCATAATTTTAAATAAATTTACATATATTGCAATCTAGATCTATATATTTGAAGTTTAGCAAAATATGTTGCTAACTATGGATCATATTCAAATAGTCATCTTTTGACAACCACACAGCAGGCTTCCCCCAAAAGCTCCGTACAACACTAGCTAGTCACAGCACACTATCCTTATTTCACTCTATGTTAACGATATGCCTAAGACTCCTGGTGTAGAGCTAAGTCTATTCGCGTTTCCTTGACGGGGTGGTTAAATTTAGTATGTTTAGTGTTAGTCCGTTGATAGTTAAATCTGCTAAGTACGTCATAAAAAAGACGTCCACGTCCGTCACCGGTGATAGCGTCACATCTTAGAAGACCCGCCCTATAGCATAACGACACGTAACGCATCCCACTCTCGCCTTTTTACTGGCACTCCACAATCAGTTACACTTTACACACATTCCTTTCGAATATCGTGCTCGCCGGCGACGCGTGTTGCGAGCGATAATAACCGGCCGCCCTAGTACAAACTTACCTT
>JACJUM010005601.1:13186528-13203178 GCA_020976665.1 Heortia vitessoides
TCTTCATTTCAATCTTCTTCTTTTTCTTCAGTCTTCAATTTGGTCATTGTTAATTATTTGCCCTTGTTTTACATTGACGTGTTTCCTGCTGAAATATACAATAGCGGCAAATATATCGGTAATAAACATTCCACTTATTAAAATACGATTGGGAGACTTCATTGTTTAAAGATAGAAAGATTGAGAGACAGTAGCCAAGAGAATATGCATTTGTACTTTTCCCGCTCTGATCCCGTGCACGCAACGTGACCGGCGTTGTGAATACACAGGTATATATCTGGCATATAGTCGCTTATTAATGAACGGCCTCATCCCATTCCATATTGGATGAAACTATAAAAAAATATACCTTTCTATTGCCTATATTTACCGTCAGAGTGTGCATATTGCTGCGTTGTGGCGAAATTCACTGCCTATATGATGGAACACTTGTGATAAACTAGTGATGACACGAACGGCTTTAGACTTCGGTAACGCTTACCATCAGACATAGTAATATAAAAATAAAATACACTTAGGAAAGCAGAGATATTTAGTTATTATACATATTTATTTATTTAGTTATTATACAAAAACTTATTATATACTTATTATACTATACCTAAACATACTTATAATAGGAATGTTTTATCGAAATAAAGACAAAATTGCGTTAACTAACCACAAAATTCTTTTATTTACAACTCGTAACATACAGTTTTAATACAACTTAACCATTTTTAACCGAGTAACTAACCTAAAACGACAAATATGGTATTTAAAACCTTTACTTTTATTTTAGTTTATACTCTTCCTCTTATTTAAACTAGACAGTAATTGTTTTTTGGTTCCCTGATTTTGGGTAAAGAGAAGAAAGAGAAAAAAATGGCGCATCAATTTTTTAAAGTTAGAGTAGATAGGCCCGATAGCGCAGATGGTAGTAATCCTGTTCTGTGTGATAAAGGTCGGGGGTTCGATCGCCACCCTGGACAAATATTAATATGATGATATTTGTGCTTGTTCTGTGGCTGGTAAGTTAAATGTTTGTATTCAAGTAATATATTTACGAATCCTTTGTTGTCTGAAGTTATGTTATATATTTTTTTATTTTTTAATGACTGTTGTGATTGCCATTGCAGACCTCATTATGCAAATAAATGGCGTAGGTATAATATGTAGACAAAAAAATCTAAAGATCTTTATGATCTGCTCAAGTATTTTCTCATGTATTTAGGAACTAAATGTCAACAATAAATCTTTACTTCTCCATCCGGCCCTTGTTTTATGTTAATTTACTCATCGTTCCCGTGTATTCGGTATTGTCGCCCGTGTGCCTTACTAAAGTGGTGACGTGCGGTAATATATGCGAGTAGCAACATTAGAAACTTGTTTAATTTGTGTCCTACCTACTACAATTGTCTGGGACAATATCACAATTAAATAAGGCGGTTTTATACTGGACTAGCAATACAACGCGGTTTCACCTACATTAAGTTTTTGAGCTTTCATATTAACTTTGAACCCCACTTTTACCCCCTTAAGAAATGATTTTCGCGAAAATACTATACACGTATTTCATGAATTTTCAGCAAACGAATTTCATTCGAATAAATAACTTAAGTTTCCTACTAGTTTGGCACCCCTGTTTTACTCTTCTAGAAGCTTAATCAACAAAAACACTTTCTTAGTCCTCCCCTACGTTATAAAAGAAACCTCTGTGCAAAGTTTCAAAATCCTAATAATTTAGGCACTGCGTTGATATGTAAGTCAGTCAGTTTGTTCGTCAGCTTTTCTATTAATATATACAGACTTGTTTTAATAGGTGAAATGTATACATATTTCAATTCAATACTTTGCGTGACTTAATATGAAGAGTTTGTTACTTTTATTCGATGTCATAATAAGCCTTCATATCACCGATTAGTGGGAATCGCAGAGCGTAGTTCGCGACTGGGATGCTGTTGCCCAACTTCGTCATGTCCATATAAGCTACACTGTTTCGGATGAATATACCGCCGTCTGCCGGTTCCTTAGTCACCACTGACGTCACTTGGTACAAGAGGGAGGTACTATTCTACTTTGCCGGTATCTATACTAATTTTATTAAGATATTTTACCAATAAACATAGGCATTGTTATATTTTCGGAAAAAATAAGATACCGCTACCTGAAATAAAACTATTTAAACCGAACTTGTATTTTTGTACGTTTGTAACAAATAAACTCAAAAATTGTTGATCTCATTTCAAAAACTCTTTTATGATTAAAACATTACATTATCAGCAAGTCACATAAGTAACAAATTGTATACTATAATGTCACAGGAAGGTGGAAAACGTGGGTGAAACCGCTCCCTTATATGCTAACTGCTTTGATAAGCAGGCCTGTATGTCCAGGGCACAGCTGGACATTGGGTTTCCCAAATGGAAAAATGCCAATAATCTACTGACTACTCTATTGCATGACATTTACACTATTTTAATTTTTTTGAGCTCGTAATTAAGTTAAACTCGCTAATCCTTGCAAGAAAACTCTCAAGATAAACTCTTAACAAAACTACATTTAGCTTTACCAACATGTGGTGAACGGTGTGGGTTTCACAATTCTTTACTTTGTTGTGAGTGAGTATTATTGAAAAAAATATGGATTGTGAAACTGTTACTTTGGTCAGTAGAATAAAAAATAATAAAAGTTGCCGCGTTGGGCAAGTGTGGTGATCATAGCGCGTAGCCTCAAGTCTGGAATACCGCTACCTAGAGCCCCGTCGTGTTAGTATGTAAGCAAAAGTAATAAAATAATATATCTTTGATGAGAGAATAAAAAAGTAAATCTACGAAAATGATGTTTTCTATAAAAGTAAAAATATTTTAAAATCATTTTTTTTTGTGTTGCTTTAAATCCGCGTATACACAATTTTAGATAAACAGTATCCTAACACTTCTTTTTTTAGACCATGCTAGCAAAAAATCATATAGCCCGCGTGATATTAAGCAGCCTACAGACGCTCGTAATATCACAACGATCACTAGCGCTTTACCGACCTAGTGATTTAAAGAAATTATATCATATTAGGTACTCAGTAATTTTACTGCCTCTCTTACCCTTTAAATTGGAATACAGCAATACGAATACTGCTATTTGGCGGTAAGTATCTTTGTATAAGGTCTACCATCATATCTTATTTAAAATGTATTTTTACACCCAGCCCCATTCATGAGCTTCATCTCTAGTCCGTATCGTTTGTTTGTTCTGGTATCTTATCTGTCGGCTCCGCTATATTAGTCGCTTCTTACACCAACTAGTATGTACATTGTAGGATGCTCTGCTAAATTTATTAATATAATTAAATATGAATAGTATTAAAATAATGAAAGCCCTGAGGTACCGGCAGAGTAGAATAGTACCTCCCACTGCACCAGGTGTCGTAAGAGGCGACTAAGGTACCAGAACCGATAGATGGTATATCCATCCGGAATAGTAAAGCTCAAATGCATAAGGTGGAGGTGGGCACCCTGTGCATTTGAGCTAGTGTTGCGGATAGATATACTGCCATCTCTTGATTCTGGTACCTTAGTCACCTCGTACGACAACTGCTACAAGAGGAGGTATTATTCTACTCTGCTGGTACCTCAGGCGCTTCACGTTACTTCTTGGGGCCTTACTAATATTTCTGCCCGAATTTTGCTTAATTTAATGTATAATGTTACTGGTGGGAATTTTATTAGTTTATTGTCTAGTTATTTAAGACTGATAATGGATTTGAATTAAATAAAATAAAAATAATAAATTCTCACAATATCTCATACATTGATTAGATTCCGTGACAAGTCGCTTAAAGCACTTGTGTTACGGACATCAAACAACAGAGGAATCACAAAATTACTACCTTAAATACAATTTAACATCTAGACACAGAACAAACATAAATATTTGCCCAGGGTGAGGATCAAACCCACGAACTTTGACGCACAATACATGATCACCACCATCTGCGCCATCAGGCCCGTTTGTTTTCTTATATTAAGAAAATAAAAATCGGTGGAAGTTTTGCACTGCACTAACGCATCGTAGTTTGAATTTGAACGAAATTGCACGGATCTTCCTGTCACTAAAAGTACGTATATATCTTTTTCATAGTCAAAATGTGATTTCATTCCATATGGAAAAGAAATGGGGTTACGGGATATGTGTCTCGTTAAACTATAAAACCAGTTACACACAAAAAATCTCGCTCGGTATTATATACGAGCTACCATTATCACGCCGGCTATTAATCTCGTGTTACTTCAACTGTAACGCACTTTATCCTTAGCTGATGGAAGCTAACGTGTATTTGATGGTAACTGTTATAGTTATTACCTTTTTTCCCTTCAAAGTAAACTTTAGAACCAAGTAACAAAGACTGTTACCTTGTGCTGGTGAATTGTCAAACGTTTGTGTTAAGCTTGTGATGTAACTGAAGATATTTCTAATTTCTGCCCTCTATCTATTTAGCTTTATAGCTTTAGTTTGAAAATCTACAGAGGTGTTTTGAATGTCGTCAATGTATGTTTCGGTTACTGAGTAAAGTTCAATGATCTACATTAATCCGGACTTGAAGTGTGGTGTAATGTTTGTTCATATAATGTGTAACCAATGTCAAGTATACAGTTTCTAATCAATTCTCCTCTATTATAAGACAGTTTAACTCATAAACTATGAAAGAGATCTTCATGTGGTTGTCTTTAATAAAAAGTGTTTTATGGGAAGTTTAAAATAAATATCTCTGGACATAGATGTCCTAAGAAATTGGGAGTTAAGCCCTAAGTTGCCACGCCGGGCAGGCTAGGTGGCAATCGGAGAGTGTAGCTTTGCGACGGTTATGCTGCTGCCTATACCCACCTGAGTTGCGCTACTTTATCATGCCGCCTTCTGTAAGTACCGGTACCTTAGTCGCCTCTTAAGACATCTTATATACCACCGGGGCAT
This sequence comes from Heortia vitessoides, assembly GCA_020976665.1. Taxonomy (NCBI): domain Eukaryota; kingdom Metazoa; phylum Arthropoda; class Insecta; order Lepidoptera; family Crambidae; genus Heortia; species Heortia vitessoides. Next base: position 13,191,476 of record JACJUM010005601.1, read on the forward strand.
TGATATGGCACGTATATTAGTTTAGACATAGTAATTATACCCTTTAAAAAATAATAAATACTCGTGAATAGCATAAATAAATAAAAATTCCGACATCTCATACGTTAAACTGACTCGGAGATAGCTAAAACACTTGTGTTACGGATATCAGATAAGAAAAGAATAACATAAATAGCACCCAGACACGGAACAAATACAAATATTCAACATACACATTTTTCCTGTGGGGATCATACCCATGACCTTTGGTGCACAAGACATGATCATGCCTCATGTGCCATCAGGCCCGTTATACATAATAAATAGTACAAATATATATATATTTTTTTTTGTTGGCATAGACACACTATCGTAAATATTTTTTACATATTAATATTAGATTATTGACTAGTACTTCATCTGCGCGGGATAGTGACTTAAGGGGGTATAAAAGCTTTCCTCGATAAATGGACTATCCAAAACTAAATAAACTTTTCAAATCGGACCATCGATTCCTAAGACGAGCGCGTTGAAATTAACACTTCAGATTTATATTTTAGTATAGAATCCAAATTCTAGCTTTGAATAAGTGGAACACCGCCTTAATGACATTTGAAGATGCCCCCAAATTGCCACGATTTGGCGTTTCGCAAACGCTTTTATGTTTCAAACTGAGTGGATATCACGAATTGGCCGACTGGCGACCATAACTACTACAAAAATCTCAATTATTTATTATAAGATCATTAGGCATTTCAATTCAACCTTGTACGATGGAATAAAAACTAACAAATAGTGAACAATTATTTTAAAGTACCTAGTTATTTCCTAGTTTTCATATTTAACAACATTTCCAGCGTTGTGATTCTCATAATTGTCTATAACAAGCGAAGTGGTGGCGTTACAGCGTGGTCCTGATTTTATTGTAGCTATATATATATATAAGCTATCCTATCTCTGAATTTAATCAAACTACACGCAAAACGGTTAAGTAGTTTAGTGATTTATAATTTTTAAATATTGATAAATATACTAGTTACAGTAATAAAATATATATTTATTCAAAATTTACATTAAAATGTTCCTCTAATTCTTAAAAGAATAAGTTATATTAATGAAAACGTTCAACTATAAGAGGCATACGTTGACAGCTGCGGTAGTATCAACTGTGATACAGCTGTCCTCATTGTAATTTTTTTTATTTTTTTTATTTAACTTTATTGCACAAAATTTTATAAAATGTACAAATGGCGGACTTAATGCGAGTAGTTCTGGAGTCTATCCAGCTGATTAGGTGAGGTTAGGTATCATTTAACCACGAAGGGCGAGACTTGATCTTATTTTATTAGACATACCCGGTCCAAATAAAAAAGAGGTATCGCATATGCTCTGCTATTCATGTGGTGAGATAATCGTCATACCAGCCATTGAAAGTCCAAGAAAAAATGTTTCTTGCCCATTATTGCCGCGCTGGGCAAGCGTATTGGCAATCACAGAGCGCAGCTATGAATTTGAGGTACACTGTCTCGGATGGATATACCGCCATCTGTCGGTTCTGGTAACTTAGTCGCCTCTTACGATACCTGGTATAGAGGGAGGTACTATTTTATATTTACATATTTCTGCTGATACCTCACGTCAAGGCTTATTTAAATAAAGAGATATTTGACTATGCCTGACTTTGATTTTAACTATATTTAAGGGGTTTGGAATTATAAGATCCGGGTCTTAGCAGAGTCGACCAATGATATTTCTATCTCAATTAAGCCAACGCTTGTTTGCGGAATCCGGTCAAGGTTTGAACTGAAATAACTATTGTTAATGACCCTTTTGAATTCAAAGGGTCTTTCGCCGGACTATTTACACTAAGCCTTCCTACAAGTTGGGTGTTTAATGTTTGATGTGGTTTAATTTTGGGTAACTATTGAATTGTACGTGCAAATAAATGGTTATTATTGACGAGTCATGGCTTTAATGGAGCCATTGATCTTGGCTTCCATTGGAAAGAATGATTTCTGTCAAGAATTTGTTTTTGTAGTCTTGTCTTTGATACGTGAAATATCTTATAAAACTGATATTAGTAATGTTTGAGGGCCAAATGGCGCAGATGGTATTTATCCTATCTTGTGCGCCAAGGGGGTTCGATTCCTACCTAGAGCAAATATTTAAATGATGGTATTTGTATTTGTTCTGGGTCTGGGTGTTGAATGGTAATCTGGTATCTAAGTAGTATATTTCTGATTCCTTTGTTATCTGGCGTCCATAAAAAAATGCTTCAAGCGACATACCACGAAGTCAGGTGAATGTATATTATATGATGTTGTAATGATAACAATCTTCACTGTTATGTACCACGATAGAAGCAAAGCGTGTAACTACCAGTGTCCAGGAATTAAAATCAATTAAAATAATTATAAATTTTGTTATTCTAAATGAGTTTCTCTAAATGTCTAATCGACTTAAGAAAAGGACGAGATTTTCAATTCGACTACAGATTATTTTATGTTTGTCATCCTGTTACTCGAAAATGTCAAACCTGATTTGGATTAGCCTTTTCGTTAAATTAACGTTGGTTGTCAGGATCTGATTATGGAATCAGAGAAAAATCAACAATCGTTAAAACCCGAGATACACATGTATTACTGACGTCCTTAAAATTAATGAAGATTAAGAGATGATCTGATGATAGAAACGACATAGAGAAGATGGAACCTCTGTAGTATTTAGGTGGAATCTATATGACATACAAAAAGTCATCTGTGTTGGTACCTTTCTCTCACTGAATTCTAACGCCAAACAGTTCACATAGCTGTGATCCGGTCTGTAGGCTGAGAGAGGCAGTGAATTTACTGAGTAATGTGTCATAATATCCTCAAGTCATAAGGTTTGCAACGCGTTAGTGATATCCTTGTGATGACCAGCGTCTACAGGGTGCAGTGACGCTTACTATCACGCGGACTGTATGCTTATTTGTCGCCCTGGTCTGATAAAAAAATAGAAAAATATCGTTATACTTTTTTTATTCTACATCACTTTATACTAACATTGTTTTATTACATATAAAAGTACCACCTGCTAATTTCAATCAACTGTCATCCCTAATTGATCTCTCTACATTGTATTAGATGTAACTAATTAATTGATTTAATATAATTTAATGTTCGATAGTGGAAATAAGTATAATAAAGATAAGTAAAGAATATAAGATAAAGTAATTATGCATTTTGAGTAGTTGCAAGTAATCACCTGACAAGTCAACATCATCATCATAACAGCAGATGAATGTCCACTGCTGGGGAAAGAGCTACCCAAGAAAGGGGGTGCTTTCCCCATTATTGCGGTGCTGGTCAGGCATGGTGGCAATTTCAAAGCATAGCTTCGCGACGGAAATGCTGCTGCCTTTGCTAGTTTTTTTTGTGAGTACCCCACGAGTACTTACTAATCAGAAACATGAAATTAAGATTAATCCTTACTAATATTATAAATGCGAAAGTAACTCTGTCTGTCTGTTTCCCGCTTAAATCTCACAACCGACTTTGATGAAATTTGGTACAGACAATCTTTAGTCCCTGAGAAAGCACATAGGCTATTTTTTAATTCGGAATAAGGGTTGTAAGGGCTCGACAAATGGAATGAAAACTTGTATGGAAGTATAGCTATTTTTAGAGCTGGAAACTTAAAACTCATTTTTCAGGCATGACATTCAAAGTTTATATAAGTTGAGGTAAAGTGGTATGGTACCCAAAAAACTATTCTACGCGGACGAAGTCGCCGGCACAGCTAGTACAAAATAAATGCAAAAAGTAGTAAAATGATTTTACCTAATCTAATAAAAAGTACATATAATTAATAAAATTAATAGTATATAAGTAATTTATCTATATGTATTTTCTTTTAAAGGTATCCTTTAAATTTATTTAAAAAAAATACTTCATTATTTCTTGAAGACTACCTAAAAATGATAAAATTACTAGAAGAATATGGTAAATGGTTATTTTTATAATTGGAATGTATATCTTTAACATAATTTACAAGCTATATTTTCAATGTCCTAAGACATCTTTCGGGTATAAATATTAAATTCCACTTTGTATAATGTGTTTTACCGTATATTTCCCACCGGTGATAAAAATAGAGAGAACCTTTTTTCTAGACACGAGAAAACCTTTCCCATCCATAACAGCTAGCTGAAAATCGATCAAAAGAGTATCAAAATGGGGTTTCTTATTTTAGTCTTGAATAATCAACAAAAATAATTACTATATTAAAATAAAATTGGAAAATATGATTCTTTTTATATTATTAAGTCTTTAAAGTCGAAAGCTAGTCAGTGGGAAAAAAAACTTTTTTTAATTAGCTGCATTAAATATTTCTCTGAATTTATATCAATTTTGCATATCAGCTGCAGATCCAACGTCCACTGTTTTATATAAGACTGTGCGTGAAATTGAGAATGTGCATTTTTCGAGATAATTGCAAATCGCAGGCAGGCAACCACAGAGCTTAACTTTTGGCTTGTTTCATCAGATAGATACACCGTCATCTGTCGGTTTCAGTAGCTCGGCCCGAATGTGCAGAATCATTTCGAATACTAAGATACAAAATACTTTACTAAAATACAAAATACAAATTTTACTTACTATAATTTTTTATTTTAATTAATTAAATTCATCAGCATCATCAAATAAGCCATTGGAAGTCCATTGCTGGACATATGCCTCCCCAAGAAAGGGGGAATTTTGCCTATAATTACCGCGCTGAGCAAGCATGTTGGCAATCGCAGATCACGCTTTCGCGACAAGGGTGCTGCGGCCCATCCCATGAGCAACACTGTATCGGATGGATATACCGCCATCTGTCGGTACTGGTACCTTAGTCACCTTTTACACCTGGTATAAGGGGTGGTACTTTTCCAGGAGGTACTCTGCTTGTACCTCACGGCTGTAATTATTTACAGGGTTTATTTAATTTCTCGTGTACAAATTAGAAACTCATTTTAGCGAGGTAAATTATGTTTTCACGAATTGGGTTAAGTTCGTTATAAGTAGATCGTTAAAAGCAAAGTCCGTGACTCTTCGTGAGCGCTGTTCCATTGGGAAATGCATATTTGGTAGTTTACCAAATGTGCATTTCCCAATGGAACAGCGGTGGAACATTTCTGTTTACATCTCATACGGAAATACATTTTTTGTATCACATCATAATATATACACGAAAATCGGCGACTAGATCAGAATTAAGGCAGTATACATACATCACCGCTTCTTCGTTAGTTCGTTCGTCACTTAGATGTCAAAACAGTTTTTTTTAAATGGTTTTCTTAAAGAGGACATTTATATGATTCAGCCAGTTATTAATTGTGATTCAAATAAGAATAAGGTGATTGTCAAATTAAACAAAGCAATTTATGGTTTAAAGCAATAGATCATGGTATGAGAGAGTAGAGCAATATTTATGTGAGCTAGGTTTCAAAAAGAGTCGCATAGAGCCATGTGTTTTTACAAAAGTGAATAATGAGGTAAAATTGTTATAGCACTATATGTTGATGACTTTTATATTTATTCTAATAATCAAATAGAGACTGACAAGTTAATTTCTGTATTGAGCTCTAAGTCTAAGATTAAGAATTTAGGTCAGGTTCAACAATGCTTAGGCATGAGAGTCAAATTTGATAAAGTGTCAAATGTTATTACTTTAGATCAGGAACAGTACATAGACCAATTATTAGAAAAATTCAAAATATTAAATTGTAAATTGGCTAGTACTCCTATGGAATGTAAATTAGATATTAATAAGTCAGAATACTGTGGTGTTTATGAAAGGTTTTGTTTATTTGCTGTAGTTGGGGTGTTGGAAATATATTATTTACAAATGGTAACATCAAATAAGCAGCCTAGTGGCATCTATGGTTATATATTATATATTTATAGTTAACCTGTATGTTTTAAAAATGTGGGTATAATAATAAAAAAAAGTTCATTATCAGCTTTCACAGAAGTACGTTGTTTTAATAGAAATGCAGCTGTAAGAATCAGCTGTTAATAAACTACCCGTATTTATGTGATGGTATACAAGTATATAAATCTTGTTGGATAAGTTGGACAGATGTAGACATTAGTTCATTTCTAAACATATGCCCTTCATCTTCATGTTCTGAAATCTGGTGTTTGTGCTTTCTTATACACATGACCTGCATCTGATTTCCGGCTTATTACCCACTCGACCTTCTTTTCTCTCGGGAACTCGTTAGCAATTAATTCTTACAAAACGTTATCATCTTAGCAGATAATCTGGTTTTCTAATGCCAAACTAATGAAGAATATGTTATTAAAGATAAGTGAATAAGACTTCTCTGCTCGATCACCGTGAGAATTAAACGTTGTTGTATATTCGTTACGCAATGAAATTATAGTATATTAATTTGAATCTAGTTATATAATTTATATCAATTGGACTAAAGTATACAAAAACGATGTCTACTTACGCAACACACGTTTATTGTGTTAATATTTTATCATTAATTAATTCCTATTGTTACTTGTGAAACTCTAGTAATAGATTTTGTTATTTTAATTTAGGACTTTCATATTATATAATTTTGAAAGGATCAGTGGCAATTAATAGTTTACAATACTTGTAATCGTATATACAACTATTGACTGAACTATTGATTATATATCAACAGATGTTCCATAAAATTAATTTGGTTGTTCTACAAAATAAGGGCATAAAGGCGTAAAGTAGGTTTTCTATTACATAACATCATTTTCTTGTCATCATCGTTACAGCCGTTAGAAATCCACTGCTGGATTTAGGCCTCTAAAAAAAAGGGGGAATTTTACCCATAACTGTCGCGCTGGGCGTGGGTGTTAGCAATCGCAGAACGCAGGTTTTGCAACCGGGATGCCTTTCTCCACCCTCTGCATTTTATCTATACTGTTTCGGATAGATATACCGCAATATGTCTGTTTTGGTACCTTAGTTGCCTCTTACGACACCTGGTACAGAGGGAGGTACTGTTCTACTCCGTTAGTAACTACCTATTCTTTTATACCGAACAAATAAATTGAGGGAGACGCTCTTTTTTAACTATCTATATAAAATTAATTGTATGATTAATAAATCGACGATTGCTCGATAGATCTAGGCTAGTTTTACAAAAGTAGACATGTCTACCAACGTCGATGCAAGCCATTATTTTGCATAAGCTTGGTATGATTTTACTAGAGATAGAGTTTATACTAAGTTCGGTTGTGTTGGTACCTCACTCGTCCGCCGAACAGCAGTGTTTGTATTGCTAAATTCCAGTATAAAAAGTAAGAGAGGCAGTGAAATTGTTGGATAATGTGAAATAGCATTTTCAAGTCATAAGATAACATTGATACGCGCTAATTTAGCGCTACGCGCTAATGATAACATTGTGATAATACGAACATTCTATAAGGTGCGGTGACCCTAAACATATCGTAGCTTGTTTATCGCTCAAAGTCTTGATACAAAATAAATTACGAACCCTAAACTTCTACAGATTAATAGTAAGCTGTACAGGATAACTACCATATTTGTATTTCATCACAAATTATTATCGATGTGATGAGTGTACGATAGAAGTCGACCGATTCGAGTATTACCCATAAAATCGGATAATTGAGTTCAAAGTTGATCGATACTCTAATTAATGTTCATTGGTGTATTAAGCTTTTGAATTCAACTGATTAAGCCACGTTGCTCGTCAGGAGTCTGTTTATCATTCGTCACACAGTGAAGATATCTTGATTCAGTACTCCGGGTCATAGCTTTCGATTAGTCTATTAATTATTACAATTGCTATATTGACCCAAAACTAATGAAGCCATAGTGCAGAATAATCTAATGAAAGTGTAACATTTAATCACATCAGCCATAAGACTGCTAGACATAGGCCTTCCCGAGTAATTTCCAGTAGGACCGGTTGTATGCGGCCTGTGTCCAGCGCGATCCTGCGGTTTTAGCCAGATCGTATATCAATCTTGCGGGTAGACGCCCTACGCTGCGCTTGATGGTACGTGGTCTCCATTCCAGAACCTTACGACTCCATTGGCCATCAGGTCTGCGTACCAAATGCGCTACCCACTGCTATTTCAACTTACTAATCCGCCGGGCAATGTTGGCAACTTTGGTTTTGTATTGGATTTCCTCATTCCTGATTTAATCACGCAAAGATACTTCAAGTATTGCCCTCTATATGTCTCCTTGAGCTATTTTATGTTGGCTTAAAAGACCACAGAGAATGCAACATTAAAGACCCTTAAATAACTTTAAGACAATGTTTTATTTGTGCCGTCCCCAGTAGGGATTTTATTGACGCCAACCACTTGGTGGTGTTAATAGAACCTTTATCACCACCAGTTCTTCTTGCAACTTTCTCTTTGAGGGCTCGTGTATTTATCCTGTATTAAATTTAATTTTAAGACCTGCCTGGTGCCGGCAGACTAGTTTAAGGTAGGCTAAATTAAATAACCTATGTCTTGAGGAATCCAATGATCCCTTGGGTTACCAGGATCATATCTATCACATATATATGTATTGAATATCTTTTATGGAAATATTGTATTATTTTTAAAACGAAAACCTCCTTAAGCATATTGAGCATATTTGAGATATGAATAAAGATTGGTCCTTCCACACTATTACTGTAACCGACACCTTAGTATTAGCAGTAGCGTTATATCGTACGGGTCATACGCCGCATGCTTGACTGAAGTATGCTGCATTATTTCAGTCGTCATTATTCGTCAGTCGACAATTGCTCTCAGCATTGGGTCCACGCCATTACCAAAATACACTAGAAAGATAATTTTTGATTTTTAATATTTATTTTGTTAATTTGACTTATTTATATCAGGTAGACCTCACCTCATACACGTCTACGTCACTCTCTCCTATTTCTGCCGCCAAATAGCAGTGTTCGCATTGCTGTGTTCCGGTTTGACGGGTACGAGAGGCAGTGAAATTACTGAGTAATGTGATATAATGTCTTCAAATCACAGGGTCAGTGACGCGCTAGTGAACGTTGTGATATTACAAGCGTCTGTAGGCTGCAGTGACGCTTAATATCACGCAGGCTGTATGCTTTTTTGCTAGCATGGTCTAAAAAAAAGGTGTTAGAATACTAAAAAAGAGCGTCTGTAGGCTGAAGTGGTTCTAACTATTAAGCAGGCTGTATAACTTTTTTGTTAACGTGGTCTAATAAAAGAAAGAGGTGTTAGGATGTTGTTTATCTAAAATTGTGTATACGCAGATTTAAGGCAATACAATTTAAAAAAGTGTAATTATTATATATATATATATATAGTATTCAAAATTGATTAGGAAATGTTGACCGCATTTATAGGTTTATAGATAGATTCATCCTTATGAGTAATCATTTATAACACAAACTACCATTTCAAAATAAGTAATTTTTTTCACTCATGAGCTAAACTTCTTGTTCCTTAACGATCCCTCGCAACAATCCTGAAATTAATCATAATCGCAAGATACAAAAGCTACGAGTAATTTATTACTCTCAAGAAACATCTAATGAATTAATTAAGCCTACCTAACGTCCATTCTTGACATTGTTAGACAAATAAAAAAAGCAATAACTGTAATGGCAGTAACAACTCTCAGATTTCCGCTTTCATCATATAAATAAAATCTGACATGACAGTTTTATACATAATGTATTAATTAATTAAAATAAATCCGTATTTGTTTGACACTTAATCAAATTATTTATGTGTTATAATCATTAATTTTGACGGCGTAGTGATAATATGCTAGCATATCGACAATGGATTGAGGGGCCCGACAGCGCAGATGGTAGGATCCTATCTTATGCGCCAGGGGTCGTGAGTTTGATCTCAACCCAGGACAAATATTTAAATGATGATATTTGTATTTGTCCTGTGTCTGGGTGTTCGATGTACATATTTAAGTATTATAATTGTGATTCCTCTGTTGTCTGATGTCCGTAACACAAGTGCTTTTAGCGACTTCCACGGAGTCAGGTCAACGTATAAGATGTTGTTTGAATATTATGTTACTAGCTGTGCCCGCGACTTCGTTCGCGTGGTTGTCGGAAACTCTATCGAGATTTTATTTGATTGCACGCGTTGGTTTATGTTATTGTATAATCGTGAATAAGATTTTTTAAAAATAATATGTAAAAATATAATGTTTTTAAAATAATGAGTCAAAGTACTTCGGCATAAATTATATTTTTACTTCTGTTTAAAATAAAGCACGCTGTATTCAACCGTTCCGTAGGCAGCCAACCACGCGTCTGAGCCGCGCGGCATGGTACCTCGCAAATATACACTCGCGAGTGGTAGTGGCAAGCACGGCAGCGGGGTGAGGCCCACCTCCCCTTCACTTACCGCCGCGCAGTCTGCTTGCACAATATAATGGTAGCAAGCCTTCTTCGACAAATAATATTATTATGAGTAAATCTTGAGAGATAGACATATACTGTCGCGGACTTTTTTATATTATTAAAAAGGAATAATTCTTTCATACATAGTTTTTGAATAACTTAAACTGTTTATGCAGCGCATGCGACGAGTGACCTCAAATGTGAATAATTTTCCCCGTTTTTTCAATATTTCTCACTGATGCTTCGCTCCTATTAGTCTCATCGTAATGTTGTATTGCTTAAATCTTTCTCTATAAATGGGCTACCCAAAAAAAAAGAATTATTCAAATCGCACCAGTAGATCCTGAGATTAGCGCGTGATTAAACAAACAAACAAACAAACTCTTCCGCTTTATAATATTAGTATAGATTAAATCAGTCTTTATGCAGACATGACAAAATAAAATTACTTACCAGTCCAAACTAGAGTACACAGTTCGTTCGATTTAGAAATTTTTTCATCAGCTATTTTAAACGTCCGTAAGGTACAAAGGCCTTTTTCCCGAGGAGAGTTGTCGACGCGCACAAAGGCCTTGAGGCAGAGTTAAATAGTCCCTTCCTCTGTCCCAGTCGTAAATTATAATTGATTAAGTATCTAACAAATTTGCAATGATTAAATTAATTAATTCGTAATGTATGAAAATCTCATGTCAGATTTCATTTACATGATGAAAGCAGAAATCTGAGAGATTGTTATTGCCATTACAGTTATTGCTTTTTTATTTGTCAAACAATGTCACGAATAAACGTTAGGTAGGATTAATTAATTCATTAGATGTTTCTTGAGAGTAATAAATTAATCGTAGCTTTTGTATCTTGCGATTATGATTAATTTCAGGATTGTTGTGTGTTAAGGAACAAGAAGTTGGACTCACGAGTAAAAGAAGTAACTTATTTTGAAATGGTAGTTTGTGTTATAAATCATTACTCATAAGAATGAATCAATCTATAAAACTATAAATGCTGTCAACATTTCAGAATCAATTTAGAATTCTATGACTCCTTTTTAAAGATTGTAAGTAGATGGTAAATTATTGATTTTGCTGAGATGTTTATGTTGATTTGTCGCATTATATATATACAAAAGAAAGTTTATTTTAGAGGTTTTATGAATAGAAAATGATTAATTATATTTAAGATGATATATTCTATAAAAAATATCATGTTGTCTTAGAAGCTAGTTTATTTATTTATTTAACTTTATTGCACAAAATGTTATAAAATGTACAAATGGCGGACTTTATGCCAGATGGCATTATCTCCCAGTTAACCATTACACAAAACAGAAA
>JACJUM010005601.1:13207271-13252685 GCA_020976665.1 Heortia vitessoides
ATTATTTGAAAATCATTTTTAATTATGTTTGTTTTTAATAATATTTGTATTTGTTCTGTGTCTGGGTGTTGAATATATCATTATCATTATCTCATCATACGTCGGTTCCGTCGCCTTTTGCGTGTGTCCAGCAGTGAACTTCTAATGTCTGATATAATGATAATGATGATGCAGCATGGTAAATAACTATCTTTTACAGATAACCCTCAATAACCATTTTTTATCCTCATTGCACCCATGCGAAGCCGGGGTGGGTCGCTAGTATAATATGTTTACATTACTTTACGAAAACATCGCTGTCTCTTGAAGGTCGTCGACCTGTCTGTGGGTGAATATTTGATTGTACGACGGATCACAATATATTTACAAAGAGGCATTTTTAGGGTAAATCTATTCTTATTATTACTATCTGATATCTAGTCTGCAATAAAGGCTTAAGAAGGGCGGTTAGACCTTACCAAAATGATAAATGTAAATGTTTGTAAGTATAGATGTGTGGATATTATATTTGGTATTGGTATATTTTATTTGGTACTCTTTCACGCCGAAATCTGAATGGATCTAGATGGAATGTGGCTCAGGGATTATTGATGGTTTGCAGTAACACATATGTTTCTATTCAAGCATTCATTCGTGCACACACGCTTACGAACACGACGTTTTGTACCTCTCTAGGACTTTTGTAACTCTCCTCCTTTAATTCTTGCCTTATTCAATTTGCATATTGTTGTTCCTTTCTTTTGTTTTGTAATTATTGTCTGTAAGCTTAGAATTCAATAGTAAATGGAATAAAATTGAAAACGCAGGCAGCTGAAACACAGTTTATGCTAGTATCTGCTATTATTTGTGTTTTTATTTTTGTAATCAGGTTAAGAGTTTTTCTGATTTTTGGAGTAGATAAATACATAGTTTTATTATTGTTATATATATTACTTTAAGCCCAAAAAAGATGATTTTATCGGGTAAACCTGCCTTTTTATATTTCTTTTGGCACGACGATTTTCATAGTTAAGCTGTCGCTCGACATAGATTTCCCGGAATAACTACAGCTTCTCAAGGGCACATAGTAAAGAATTTATTATTTATTTTATAAGGGAATTATGGATAATTCAATTTATTTTTAAGTATTCCAGTTCAGAAAACCGTTTAAAAACACTGCTTCTATAGGATTTTGAAGTTCCTTGAGTAATATTCTTGTGTATGTATACATTATGAAGCTATATATTTCTTGCCATCACAAAAAATATCTAACTTTATTGACAGGCTCGATAGCGCAGATAGTAGTAATTCTTTTGAATATTTATATATTAATATTTCTGTTTGTTTTGTGTCTGGGCGTTATTTATGATTTTATGCTATATATATATGTGTGTGTGTGTGTTTGTGTGTGTGTATGTGTGTGTGTATATAAACAGTTAAAAAGGTATGGAAAAGGAAAGGACAGCAGAAAAATTTCAAATGTAAAACTTAGACATATGTATATCAATAAATCCAAATAACAAATATTTGTAATTTTTCTTCTTATTTTTAGTAATCAGTTAACTGGTTAGTAGCTTAAAATAAGAATTGATATGTAATTTACTGTCGTCAACTTTTTGTACAAAAGCATCAGCAGCGATTTCTCTTTACGAACTTGAAAAATCACTTAAATCAAGTCAGGTATCTTTTTATACTTAAGTCCTAAAATTAGTTCAATTATTTGAACATATCAGGAATAAGGGATATCTGAAATGGTAATAAAGAGTATCTAGTATATTTCCTGTGATTCAAGATCAAACTGATTACTTTTAACGCACAGTATAGGATCACTACCATCTTCGCCAACAGGCTCAAACAAAACCTCTTTTATAAAATTAAGATAATTAATTAGACGATTTCCATTAGTTAAGTCCTGACTTTACAGGAGGTACCCTCTTGTTTTCATATATGTAGATATTAATATTTATACTGATTCTAACATTTCGTCTAAGACATGTACTGTATTAGCTTTTCAGAACTGTATTCAGACTTAATTAATTTTGAATGAGCTCAAACGAAGCGAAGCGATTTTCTCCAGACGTCTTGTGTCTACTTACGACTAGACGATACTAGCAGCGTCCCGCGGTTTCACTCATGCAGTTCTCGTTTCTGTACCAAAAATAAATAGTAAAAGTAGCCTAAGTTAGTTGAGGTCAAAACTGTTCGACTATGAATTTCTCTTCGAAATCTGTCCGACCGTTTCGGAGTTTATTTTAAACAGACAGACAAAAACAAAACTCATGTTATAAGTACCGTACATACTTTCGTTTTACATAAATAAGCATTTTACAAATCGTTTATTTCGGTAGTACAAATAGACACTTCAACTTTGTTTTTATACAACTTTGTATTAATTCCCTCATGGTTAGAAAACCTGACTTCGTGGTAAGTCGCTTAAAACACTTGTGTTACGGACGCAAGACAACAGAAGAAACACTAATATACTACTTAAATACAAATATTTAACATCCAGACACAGCACAAACACAAATATTATCATATAAATATTTCGTCTGAGTGGGAATCCAACCCGCGTCTCTTGGCCCACAAGATGAGATCACTACCAACTGCGCTGTCGGGCTTGCCATATTGATGTAGAAAAAAAATTATTTCTGTCTGCACCTTAAACTCCACATGATGATAAGAAAGTAGATTTGTAATTAGAACTTGGCAGGCGTTTAAAGCGCAAGAAACACTTATTTTGAACAGATTTTCATAAGGTATAGCATACATTTTATGCTGATGTATACGTTGTGTCATTGCAATAATTATCATCAATATTATAGCAACCGTAAAATGTTGACTGCTGGACAAGACTAAAAAAGGGGTAATTTGCCCATAATCGCTGGCTGGGCAAGCGTGCTGCTAATCGTAGAGCGTAGATTCGCGACGGGAAAGCTGCTGCCCACTTCAGCCCTGTTGAGTTTGAGGTACACTGCTTCGGGCGTATACTGCCATTTATCGGTTAACGTACCTCAGTCGTCAGTAGCCTGTTACGACTCCTGGGAGAGGTGCTATACTACTCTGCCGGTACCACACGGTTCACGGCTTCATCAAAATCCATACAGAAGTTTTGCATCATAGAGCATCATCTGTAGATTCTACAAACGTCTACGTAAATTCATTTGGATGTTAAAGACACGTTTCGAAGTGTTATATTAGTGATTTTTCTGTTGTGTGACTTCTGTAACACATGTATTTAAAGCGACTTATCACGGAGCCAGGTCAATGTAAAAGTTGTTATGTTAATTTATCTAATATTATTATTTTTATTGTTATCTTTTTACGGTTTTGCCGGTTTACTAACATACATGCGCCTAGGCTAAGTACACATAAGGGTTTGTCTTGGTCAGTTTATATTTTGCATGCGTTTTATGTATTTGTACGAGTGTCTTTTGGTAGGCTGCGTAGTGGATTGTGTTATGGTTAATATAGGGCATTCATGTTCTCTCTGCCAGAATTTCCTAACTAACTTACACGTGTTCTGTTTAGTATTGCATCTTTTTATAGTAGTTTGTTGGTGTTAGGTTCAGAGTTTTGGTAGATTCGTGTAACTGCTTTAATATCATGCCAGTCTACGACAGTAGTCTTTAGACTATTGGGACTATTGTAACTTTCTAAAGGCGCCAAATACAAGTAATTTCATTTTTTTCAGCGAGTTTTTCAGCTATTGTGGCTAACAAGTTGTGGTATTGGGGATCGCTATGTCTATCTGATATTCAGTTTTACTCTTTTTTAATATTCAATGTTATTATGTACTATGTATTAAAGTATATATGCTTTATAATGTCAGCCATAAGACATCCGCAGTTAGACATAGGCCTAACACGAAGATTTCACAACGAGGATACTGCTGCCTATTTAATTAGAGCTACACAGTTTCAGATTGATACACTTCGCCATCAGTTGACTCACCAGTACCAGTGGATGTACTAGTCTACTCTGCAAAGACTTCATATCTTTCTAGCCTTACCAACATCATAAACGCGAAAGTTTGTAAGTGTACGTATTATTTGTAGTAATATGTATATATGTTTTTTAGGTTTTTACGTAAAATATAATGAATGGGTTTGTTATACAATTTTATAATAATAAAGCTTATACATCAAAACAGTATATAGGATATAGTTCATTATGATTTATCTAAAATAAAACTGTTACTATTAAGTATACATAAAACACAATTGTGGCATTATTCAACTGCTCTAATTTGCGCTGCAAACATTGTCCAGGACAACATGTATTTGTTATTTATATATAAGGTATTTTTGCCAAAATAGTGGTTCATAAATGCAATAACTAAATTCAGTAAACTTAACTTTTGAACATCTGAAAATAAAAAGATTTTTGAATATTTAAAAAATCTTTAATATAAAAAAATTACGAGTCATGCGCGTTTTACCGGGATAAACGTTTCAACTACAAAATCGACTCTGATATTTTTTCTTGCAGAGTACTGTCCGATCTAACTTGAAAGATAGTTTATCTCAAATTAAGACAGGACAACGTCTCTCGGCCCAACAATTATAAATAAAAAGTATTGCACCGTATATAACAGAGTCGAAGTACCGGTACTAAAGATTTGTTTAGTTACATATGTGATCAGTTTACGGCGAACCGATCGCGCTCCTATTCATAAGTATGCTATAACCTTCGTCCTTCTTCTGTTTTAATTGATGATTGATAATAGATAGCTTTAGAGGAATATAATTTAGCGTTGTCAATTCGAATGTATCCAATAGTACATCCGTAATTAAATTTTACCCTTATATAGATAAAGGATCAAAGAATTGATAACGATGAGCAGAGATGCATCGTTCGCGGTGATTTTGACGCTATATTTCTGAGTATCAAGATATGCATTTGTATAAATTTTAACTACGAGAAACTAGGAAGTTCGTATAATTTTTAATGATCAAATCAACATGAACGTATAATGTCCGTCTCCATGACACAGCCAGTCCCAACTTTTTGATACGAAATAAGTTATAATTGGATCTATAAACGTTACATTAATATTAAATACTCATCACAATAAAATTCACTTATCACTGTATTCTAAAAATTAACATATTACTTCCCAGAAAAATGAACCCTCAAGTGATGAATAAAATATTTCTAGGAAGAAACGGCCCATGCCGACTTATCACGTCTTATTAATATTTATTAAAATATATTGTCTATTGTAAACTAATAAAAACAACACGAAAACATGAAATATTTGGTACTCTTAAAGGCAACCTTTGGATGGAGATAATGTTTAAGCTGGTGGAAGTTTGAGTCATACTTAGTACAAATTCAAACAAACACAAAGGACATATTAACAAAAAAAATGAAAATTAAAGTGACAGATAATGTCTCTTCACAGTTCCCTTAAAAATAAAAAGAGACTGAGCAGATCTCACTTCCAAGGGATGCGCATTACACAAACGAACGGCTTGAACAACAAAGGATTTGCTATAGAAGGTTGTGTTTGTAAAAATTGGTTGGTTAAAATTGTTCTTTATTTACAACATCTGGGATGGCAATCACACGCGTAATGATGGTATTACCCGCGTCTTATGCTATCGCAGACATATCATTAACGCGTCACAAACCTCGACCCGTAGATATTATGTCACTTTATCTTGGTAACTCTACTATCTTTTTAAGAGACAGCAATGCAAATTCTGATATTTGATAATAAAAATAGGTGAGAGCAAGCCGTGGTACCGGCGAAGTAAAATGCTGACTCTCTCTGCACTAGGTGTCGTAAGTCGCGACTGAGGTACCGTAGTTGATAGATGGCGGTATATATTTTCAAAACAGCGCAGCTAAAATACGACAGGGCGGGGATGGGCAGCAGCAAACATGCGCTCTGCGATTGCCACTACACCTTCCCAGTGCGGCAATTATGGAAGCCTATTTTCAACAGTAGATTTTAAATGGCTGATATAATGGTTTATTAAAATCTACAACATTGAACAGTAAGTATTTTACCAATTTTCATTCTTTGTTTTTGTTTATCAAGATCATGAGAATCAGCTCACAACAAACAACGGATCGTAAACTAATTAAAACTTTGCCTCGTTCTGTTTTGCTTCTTTGTGTTCGAGTAAAAAAAGATGAGTCTGTGAAATTTAAACTATTTAGTTTTAAGAATGCAAGATTATGGAGCATCTTCTCCCGTTGATATACACGGAAAGTAAAATGATGTAACTTCCATTTTTATTCCACTTAATAGTCTACTCTTGGATATAGGCGTCCCTAAGTAATGTCCAATAGGACTAGTTGCATGATGGTGATGGCAGCTTAATCCTATGCTGATGTCCTAGGATGTGGTTGCCATTCCACAACCTTATGGCACTATTAGCCATTGCAACTGTGTGCTACCTAGCCCATTCTCACCGAATTAATATTGAATAATAATTTCCTAATTCCTGATGAAATCGCCTAAGGCTGTTTTCAGTTTACTTATTGGGCCTTTAGTGAGAAACCACCACTTTCAGAGCCACAGATTGGATGAATAGTTTTGACTAGAAGCTCTGAGATTTTACATACAACATCATCTTATGAGAAATAGGATAATTCAAGACGAAAGTTACAAACATTTTCAAACATAATTGTTTTTAATCGTTATTTACTATTTCATTGTATATAAATAGTACTGAAATGTTGTCTGAATTACTCGATAGTTGATTACGTAATCCGCAAAATAGTATTATTTAATAATAATATTCACAGAATATCTGGCCTGTTTCATCATTGACCTGACTTCAAGGTAAGCCTCTATAACGCTTAAAGCATTTGTGTTAAAAACATCAGACAACCAAGAAATTAAAAATATAATACTTAAATATATATAATTGTGTAGCGGTTTTCTCTGCTTAAATGCTATTTCACCACCCAACAGTAATGATGGATAGATGGTAGTGATACTATCCTGTACGTAAATGGTCGTGGGTTCAATGCCCACTCAGGACAAACATTTATTTGAAGCATGTTTGTGTTTTTTCTGTGTCTAGGTGTTATATATGTATTTGAGCATTACATTTTAAACAAACAAGTCGTACAAATACTTTAAGAGCCTTCTATCTTAATCAATGTAAGGTGGTTTGTGAATTTATTTATTTAGTAATGTTCTAAATAAAAAAGTTCCCGCTTAAACTAAGCCACAGTTAAGTGGGCTTTATAACTTACATTCACTTACGATATTTGTTAGTGACATGTCCTCATAGAACTATAGAATGTTCGCGATATTCCTATGATTTTCTCAAGCATTATTACTCTTCGTTTGTAGTGGAGTTAAACGCTTTTGAACGTACTTCATTATCTTGCCAGTTACATAAGATAACGGTTATATTTCTATTGGTGCCATTGAAGTAATTATGCTTGTGAGCTTGTTATTTGTTGTTTTGAGTTTTCTCTTGTGATCAACGTTTAAAAGTAAGAATATATATCCTTCGGGATTCTACGAGCGAGTTTTAACCACTTTTCCCGAATCTTTGTGTTCTTTGGAATGCTTAAAAACATTTTCTCGGGTGTTTTAACAGATGTATTAGTGCATTGTGACACAACAAACCATTTATAAGACATTTTGTAATAGCAAAGATAAATTTTGTATGATTTATTGTAACCACTATTTGACAGTTTGTTTAGGTTATGTTGTTGACAAGCAAGTGACGTCAAGTAACTCAAGCGCATGGCGTCTTAGCGTTTTGGCGGTCTTATTTATCATTTAAATTTTGATTGTGACTTTCATAGAAATTAAAGCATTTCATAAAAAATCAATTAAATTGCAAGTGTGTTATGAATTGTAGAACAATATAAGATACTTTTTAAAAATCTATCAAATACCCTATTGTGAAGGGACATGATCGGTCACTTTAATTTCCATTTTTTGTTAATATGTATGTTGGTTTAAATTTGCGCTAAGTACATCTAAAATTTTCACCAGATTATACATTATCTCCATCCAAAGGTTGCCTGTAAAAAATAACATTTAGTGATAAGGCCTCTTGTACCTGCTATTTCATATTTTTGTGATGTTCTTATATTGTTTTTATTAGTGTACAATATAGAGTATATTATTATAAATATTAAAAAGACGTGATAAGTCGGTATGGGCTGCACCGTTTCTTCCCAGAAATATTTGATTCATCACTCGATGGTTCGTTTTTCTGGGAAGTAATATGTTTATTTTTAGAATACAGTAATTAGATAATTTTTATTGTGATGAGGAGTTAATATTATTGTGACGTTTATATAGATCCAATTTAAACTTATTTTTTTATCAAAAAGTTGGGAGTAGCTGTGTCATGGAGATGGACTTGTGTTGTACGTTTATGTTTGTTCGATCAATTGACTAGCAAACGAATATCCTAGGCTTTCTGAGTTGAAAGTTATAAAACGTCAATCTCGATACGCAGAAAAATAGCGTCTCTGCTCATCGTTATTAGCTCTTTGATCCTCTATCTGTCTAGGCGTATAATTTCATTATAGATTTTTTGGATAGATTCGATATGATGACGCAATAAGTATTTCTTTATGTTGTCATTAATATGTTTAGATTTCCCATTTGGTAGCGAATTTAAAGACGCATTCATACCAAAAATACAATATATGACAGACTGAAAGCTATCTTATTATCTATCATCAGGTAAAACAGTAAAGGACTAGGGTCATAGCGCAGTTATTAATTGGATCGATACCGCATAGTCTTTCGGTTCGCCGGAAACCAATTACCTACCTTTACCTATTACCTAAACAGATCTTTAGTTCCGGTACTTGGACTCTATTACAACAAGGAGATGCGGCGCTATACCGATCTCAAAGCGGTGCATTAATTAGTATTATAACTAATTAGCCCGACAGACATAGTCCTGTCTTAATTTGAGATAGAAACTATCCTATCTTTCAAGTTAGATCATACAGTACACTGCAAGAAAAAGGTCGGTTCTGTAGTTAAACGTTTATCCCGGAGAAACGCCGTGACTCGTAATTTTCCCGTATTAGAGATTTATTTAATATTCAAAAATATATTTATTTTCATAAGAGTTCAATTCAAATCTCCAGTAGAAATAAGTCTTAAATTTTATTGTATTTACGGACCACTATATTAGCGAAATTAAGTTATACATAAATAATAAATACATGTTGTCGCAGATTTTGTTGTAGGACATTTTAAGATAAACACATTCCATCACATTATACACATGTTATTGTCATGGTATTTGCAACGCAAGCTACTGCAGATCGCAGATGGCGAAATTGTTTCGTGTATACTCTAAAGAAAGAGTTTTATTTTAGACAAATCTTAATTCACTATATCCTATATATTGTTCTGATGTATGAGCTTTGTTAATGATAATTTACATATAAATTTATTTATATATTTTTACGTGAATGCGTTACAAATATACATCCGCCTACAGACTTTCGCATTTATGATTTTGGTAAAGCTAAAACTCTAAATATTACTCGTAGAGTAGATTAGTGCCTCTATTGATACTAGGTGTTTTTCTCGGAATAACTCGTATTTAGCACATCTAGATTTTTTAATTAATTGTATAATAAATAGATTTTTTTAATTACCATAGCCCTAACAGTAGTCTCTTCGACAGGCGTGATACCAAATCAGTTATACGAACTCATCAAAACTCTGAACCTACCACTTATGAGCTACTACAAAAAATGCAATACCTAACTAGTCTAGGTTAGTTAGGAAATTCTGGCAGACAGAACATGAAGGCCCTATATTATTAACATAACACAATCCACTACACAGTCTATCCAAATAAACACTCATACAAACTGGTAACCTACAACTTAAAAACTGACCAACAGAAGAATCATAAATATAAATACATCGACACATATTTTTAACACCCAAATTAATTTGGAAGATATGATTACAAGCAGAGAGAAGTGAGTTTCATTTTATAATTAGCAATTTTCGACACATCTGATAGTTACGTATCACCGTATAATATCGCAATGCGTACACGAATTTTGTTTCATATAATTTCATACTGATTTTCAAAAACAAACACATTTGTATAGCCTAATTGCATTCGAAGTTATTCCTATCCAATTGAAACGTAATGCTATGTAATCGAACCATAAGTTAGGCATGCGTCACGCGCACGCAATTTGGTACCTGAGATACTTCCAGAATTAAATGTTAATATTCGCCGTGCCTTGTGCCAAATCCCTACCCACATATTTATGTGATGAACATGTATGTTTGTTCTATGGTTGGGTGTCATATATTTCCTTTTGTCATAAATTGATTCATATATGATTATTCCAGCATACTCCTCCAGATTTCCAAAAGGACTGATGTATAAGGACTGTATCCAGCGTGATGCTGCGATTCTAGTCAGATTGCCTGTTCTTTTTGCGATTGGAAATTTTACGGCGCCATTGGAACTATATGCCCTACCTATAGTTACCAACGGCTGTCAGAGGTAAGCTCTAAAAATGAAGTAATTCTACAATGGATTAAAGGGGACAGTGATCTACGAAGCAAAAGCTGTAATGGTCTGCATTGGCATATGCCGACAAGCCAGAGTGGCGACAGGTTGTCTCTGGAGTTGAGGAAGCTAAAGCAGTCACAACTGCGGTTTTTGGTGGGAGCGTATATGCCCATCTAAACGAACACCTGTTAACTCAAGGTAAAGAACCTGCGTAAAGAGTGAAGAAACAGTCAATCATGTCGTCATAGTCATGATTGACTGTTTCTTTACATACATTGGTTCTCCGAGGTCACTCCAGGAGGTAACCAGCAACAATGATGGATATCTTCACTTCCTGGAGGAACAGGGCTAGCAAGAATACAGCCAACAAGCCATTGCAGAATGTTTCTAGGCACTACAAGACTATAAAGAGCTAAATTACTGTTAATTTCACGCATAATTTTTCACTTCTTTTTTCCAAAGTTACACCTCAGAGTCAAAGTATTTGTTGTACAGCATTTTTATTAAGGTTCATTCTGTCGTTTGTCAAATAATTATTATTTAAAGATATTAAATTAAAATAGTGTACTTCTGCCGATTGTATGGGTAGGGCCTAAATATGTTTGAAGTTAGCAACGAACACTTAGCCGAGATAAACATTAGTTAAATATCTGGGTTGTACGCACACAGCTAATTAATTCAAAATACTGCTGATATTCTACGAAAGCATGCTTAATTTATACATTGTTGATAGATAAACAGGAGAAATTTAAATATCGAATGATTCTATTGGTCTTTCGTTTAAAATTACAACGAACAAAGATGCATTTTGAAGCATTAATTTTTTAATCATTGTCTTAATGTCGCTTAAAGCACTTGTATTACGGACAGCAGACAAAAGAGGAATCACATATACGAGTATATTACTTAAATACATGTATATTTAGCTCACTGACATAGAACCAAAACAAATCTTCATCAAAGAAATATTTACTTTGGGTTAGGATCGAGCCCACAATCTTTGGTGCACAAGTTACAGTAATATTATGAGCACAAGATACAGAAATGATATGAGTATAGAAATATTCTTGATCTATTATTTTGTTTTTCAATGCTGTTCATGTTTATCTATTATCTATTGTTTTGTTTCTTCTTGATTTGAATATCGAATCGTATAGAATCATACATAGACAACTCCAAGACCCTACTATTCGTTAATATAAGGGCGCAATAAGGCATACTAGGCCACGGCCCTATTCTTCGCAAGAGTGTTTTTGCCTATCGCAAAACAGATCAGTCCCTTCAAACATTTTTTTATTAGGTCAACAGTCTTCCCGGTTGTAAGAGGAAAAAGTCCTAGAACTCACATTTATTTGTGGCCGAAGACAT
Organism: Heortia vitessoides; assembly: GCA_020976665.1. Classification (NCBI taxonomy): domain Eukaryota; kingdom Metazoa; phylum Arthropoda; class Insecta; order Lepidoptera; family Crambidae; genus Heortia; species Heortia vitessoides. The sequence goes on from JACJUM010005601.1 coordinate 13,219,115, forward strand.
AAATTTTTACGCCTTTTATCTACACGGACCTTCCTTAATAAAATGATGTTGAGGAAATGATAAAACGTTCGGATAGAAAAAAAAGCTAAAGCAAAATGTAACGAACCGTATGACACAGTTTGAGCTACGACTATGGCGGAATGGATGAGGTTCCAGGAAGAATAAGTGAGTAAGGAAATGCTTTCGACGGCCTTCGAACATTTCATAATACGGTTAAAAGGATTCTGCATAATAATTTGTCAAGATGTCCCTCGATAATGCTTTATTTAACAAAAACATACAAAACAAATCAGGACCAAAAATATTGTATCACGAGCGATATTGTGTTCTTTTTTCAGGAAACTTTGTTGGAAAGTAAAATAATAATAATTAGGCAAGTGAAAGTGTAACCTAAGCGAATTTACTAAAATATACAATCTTATATACATACAAATGAGAAACATTAATGTATGTGTTTGAATATAGATATCGATACTCAATTACATGCATTAATGTTTCTCTATATTAATAGTGTTCATAAACAAAGGAAATCCTTAAATTACACTCAGAATAAATTTAAGACCTTAATTGGATTAAATTTAAAAATCTATTCCTAAGTTTAAGAGTTGTTACATGAGTAATTCATAAAAGTTTTAAGTTATCTTATTCAATAAATTTACATTAATTTAGAGTATATACAAAATCGACAATTGCAAATGCTATTATTGGTTCACCTAAGTTTATTTAGCCGTGAGTGCCGTAAGAGAAGACCACCAAACCGACAGATAGCGATATATTCATCCAGAACAGTGCAGCTCAAATGCACTGGGCGGGATGGGCAGCAGTATCCCCTCCGCGAAAGCTGTGCTCTGCGATTGACAAGTCGCTTGCCCAGCCCGGCTATTATGGGTAAAATTCCTCCTTTTTAGGAAAGGCCTACGTCCAGCAGTGGACTGGAATTCTTGAATGTTGAATGGTAACTTTAAACAAGATCATACATTGTCTAGAGAAAAAATACCTTTAGATTAAATTTACTGAAGGTTCATATATTAAGTCACTAGAACTTGCATGAAAACTAGTGGTAGTAAAAGTTACATCAACACCAAGTGATTGGTGTTAATGAAACCGTTGGCGTACCGGGGTCGAGGCTACTAACCGTTGTCTTAAAGCTAGTGCTAAAGCTAGTGATAAAAATGAATGTGATTAATTAGTGGCTGAAACTATTAATTTATTATTGATTTTAGTTTTATTTTATTATATTAGACCGAGTCGACGAACAAGCATGTAGATCGGGTGATAAAAAGCGTCACCGCAGCCTATAGACGCTTGTAATATCATATAGATACAACTAGCAAGTCTCCAACCTAGTCACTTAATATTATGTCACATTATCTAGTAATTTCACTTGAATGCTTCACTCATCCTTCACATTTATTCTTTACTGTTACAATCACTGCCCGCCGGAATATAGAAAATTTATATATGTATATATATATATATATAAGTAAGTTGTGAAGATAATCTTACTTTAAAGCTATTGTTTAAATTTATTAAGTGTCAAGACTGATACCTATGTTTCATAAGATGTTATAGTATTTTATTTTATAATTGCCCTTGAACGAATAATTTATTTTATAGAGTTTTTATTAGAGGCACTGCAGAATTATATTTATTTCGTGTTTTGTTTTTTATGGATATATATCATATTTCCTCGGCTTTTTTAAAGTTATTAATAATTACATCGATATCTTGTATTTTTAAAGAAGCGACACGGTCGCTGGCAATTTGGTTTGTTAGCATTATATGAATAGTTATTTTATTAATTTAAATAACATGTTAATATTACTTGATTTTACAGCTGCATTATCCTACAGTGATAAAAATCATATGACATAATACCACATAAGTAAATAAAGCAAACTAAACAAGTTTTTCCACATTTTTGGATTTTATTAAATGCAAAAACCGCAAAACTAAGTTTGATGGTGAGATTCTATACGGGTATCATATATTACAACTGCTTAACTAACTGCTGCATAACTTGCAACTGCAACAGCTGATATTCAAACTAAGAGATCAAGTAGTATTAAGCATATTCAAATTATATTTTTTATAACTACATATAACTTTCTTTATTTGAAATTGGATAACAAAATAATCTTAGTATACTAACACATTAAGCCTTTTTTTTCAACAAGAGTATATAAAGTGATAATTCATTTTGTTATCCATTATGTTAAACCTTTATTTAATTCATTTATGAGAACTTGTGGTAACTCTGATCAAATATCATCTGCATACTATATCGCTGAGATCTGCAAGATAGGGTAAGTCATAAGTCTATATTTCTCCAATTCAAATGGTTAATACATGGATTGCCAAAGATATGTGTAGTGGTGTGTAAAATATTTTTCGCATCAGCACGTTCGGCAAAGGTGGAAGACGAATTTATATTCGCTTGTAGTCTCAGGTCGAGTAAATTCAGAAATAAACATTAATAATTCACTTACGACTACTGACTCATACTCTGATTTGTTATTTTTTTAATACTAAATAGGTACAGCTATGCTACTAATGTTATAAACGTGAGAGTTTGTAAGAATTTATGTATATTTGTTGCTTTTAATTGCAAATACTACAAAATGGATTTTGATGAATCCTTGCAATAATATAAGTTATATACTTGAATAAACATATAAGCTCTAATTATTAATTATTAATTTAAAAAGTATAACGATATGTATTGACAGCTCTCCAAACGCCTGCCCAATTTCATCTGCAAATCTACTAATCATCGTGTTGTGTTTTAGGCGCCGACAGGAACGAAAATTTTTCTACACCTTCATATAAACAAAGTTGAAGTCATTCAAGTCAAAAGCGCAGTTTTCGCGACGAGATTGCTTCTGCCCATCCTCACCCTGTATTATTTAAGCTGCGCTATTTCGGTACCTTAGTCGCCTCTTACGACACCTCGTACAGAGGTGGAACTATTTTACTCTGCCTGCATATAAAATCAACCTTTTAAATGTTTTATTGTCTGGTTGAGGTAAACCTAGAAACAGCTGGATCGATTTTAACAGGAACTTCACTGGTAGATAGTTTTATGTCTTTAAGTAACCTAAGCCTCTTGGCAAGAGAATGGGATCTACGCGGGTAAACGAAATGAAACGCTTCAAAAAATTCAATTATATGTATAACCAATTCGAAAACTCATTTCATCACCACTCAGTTAAAAATAAAACAGCACGTGTTTTAAATCGTTGTTATACTTCTTTATGCCTATTGTTAATAGCTTTCAATTTATAATATAATGGCACTCCCTAGACTTCAATTAAGATTGAACCAGGTACATTATCTCGGATTCCGGACCAATAGCGGCCGGAAAAATGGCGTACATACTCGATTTGGCGGTTCTACCAAATTAATATATGTAAACATATTATATTAGGTTTTGAAAAGATATTGCATGAACAAGATTTCACCAGCTAATAAAAATAAAACTTAAATTAATCTGTAAAAACTTACATACTGTTTTATATATTCAATTACACAATTTTTAAAATTAAAGTATATAAAATAATCATTGTATAACAGAAATTATTTTATAAATTTATTATAAAATGGATCGTATTGAATAAATTGGATACATAAACTATTTAAATTCCACAATATGGCGGAGCTAAAAGCACGAGCTTTTCTCAAAAGTCCATTGCGTAAAACATACGCTACCATAATAAATAATATAAATGTAGCGAATTTTTTTAAAATATTTTGCATTAAAAATGGTGCAAACAGGTTGCACCTTTAAAACATAAACTTATTGATATTAAAAAAAGTTAAGATAAAAAGGATGTGTATAAATATATTATAGTAAATATGTTGGAATGTATTAGTAAAATAAAATAATGTATTATAGTATATTATATGTGTATTATAGTTTTAGTACATACTACATTCTTCTTTGTCTTAAAGATAAAATTAATACTACTTTTATCATGTCATGGATAAGACAGCTTTTCATCAAAGAAAAATTACAAATATTGAATTGCAAAATACATCAAAATAACCATTGTAGGTTTTGATATTATTTAAAATATATCGTGTTTTCTGTACATTAGTAAACTTAAAGTGTTCAACGTCAATGTGGTTTAGGCTGACTCATGTCCAGCCAAAGAAGTAAATGGACCCCTGAGAGGGATCTGACAGGGAGTGAATCCTAAGTTTAAGAGACAGGTTTAAGACAGTCCATTTTAGAAGTATTCTTGTGTGGCTTTTATAAGATCCCTAAGGCCTCACCGACTTTGAATATGTTTAGACACTTGACGAGTTCGGATTCAAATGTCCAGTATATTTTTATATACATTTAGAGATTAATAAAAAAGGGCCCTGTAACTAGACTCGAGTAATAGAAAGATTTATAGATAATAGGCCTATTTGCAACATACTCAACAAAAATAAACTAACTGCAAAATAACCATAAAATCGGTTATAAGTGCCACAGTAAAATAATTAAGTCTAAAGCTGGTCGAACAACTTGTCCTATTTAAGATAATATTTACTAGGATAAAAACTTATCTCTAATCTCTGGCAGAACCGTTGTCATATTTAAGCAGCGATTTATATTTTTTGTAAACATAAATAGTCTTTGTATATTTAAAAGAATGTAAATTTTTATTTGTCTAAACAATTCCGAAATAGTTTCAGTAGTTTATAAAACAATTTTCTCTCTTTAAATATTAGCTGTAGGATTATTATTAGGTTTTAATTTATTAAAAATAAAGGATAACGTGTTTAACAAACATTTTCTAAAGGCTAACAAAAAACAATGCACATTACGAAAATTTTACAAACCGTGAGTAGATTCCATGTTACAGATGCAGACAGGTTATTCAAAGATTTTAATACATAGATTTAGGTTCCTAACCAGAAAATACTTTAGAAGATGTCTAAAAGCAGTATTCAGATACATTCTTCCAAAACCCGTTTAAATTCAAGTTTTTCCAAATGCATAATATTTTTGGAGACGAGTACAGTGTAGCTGTTCCCTATTTTCTACCATTTCTTGGTATTACTAACTTTCTAAAATAGTATTACCGCAAACAATACATATGTGAATAAGAAAGTAATTTTATGTAAATTTTCAACAGAATATTATCTACGATTCATATAAAATATATTGAATGTACTTCTATATAAGCAAATTCTTAACGCCCTTTTTGTTAACTGAACTGTTAACGCAGTATACAATTATAATTGCATTGTGAATACGGAGAGGTCTTAGAAGCGAAAGCTTTGAAGTTTCCCTTAATTCGGCGAAAGTACATCATAATAAAATCTTTATAAAAAGTAATTTGATTCACATCTTGTTTAGAATTTTCAAAAACAATGCTATTAAATGGAAAATATATCCTTCCTCATTCAACATTATTTAACGATAAAATGTGAAATTTAATTGATGTATTTTGCTAAGCCTGTCAAATAATATTAGCTCACAAAATCTTCTGGTATCAATACTCTGGTGAAATCAAGCGTTAGCACCGACCGATTTTTTGATGGCTGTTTTCAGAGAAAACATGATATAACTAAATGAAATTATATTTTAACGGCTATTAAACGCGGTAATTTAAATTTTTCACCTTTTATGTTTAACCTACTCAAATAAAAATAACAGAAGGCAATTTACTAGTAATAGATACTATATATTTATATTTTACTTACTATATATTTATATATATTTTTTAAAGTTCATAATCATCTTGTCCAAGCTTGAAACGATGGTTTTTACTTTTTTATTTTTTTCTGTTTTATGTAATAAAAAAATACTCGTAAGAAATATTGTATAATAAAAGCGTATGTACATCTTCAAATATAATATGTGCTTTGTAACTACTCAAGATATGATATTTGAAATCATTCAGCATAGTGGAAAATTGATGCCCTTTCGGAGTGGAATAATGATTGGTGCTGGAACACCTTTGATCCGTTATCGTCGCTCAATGATTATAGTTATGCAAAACCATTATTAGTAATAGGATTGTATATAGCATTTCTAATGAACTACGGGTATTAATTCGTATAAGTCAATGAAAGGAATAGAAAGGTATGAAAGTAAATGTATGTAAGATTAAAGAGAAATTATGAAATAGTAATCGATTACATGAAAGTTGAACAAGTGAAATAGTTTGTGTGTCTTTAAGTGTTTTTACGAAAAATGGGAAGTATAAAAATTATATTGAATGGAGAGTGAAAGATGGAAATAAAGTCAATGGAGCCAGGACATGCTTTCGAAAATGTGTCAGAAAGTGCACGACTGGCTGTTTATAGAGGTGTGTTGGTTCTAACACTGAAATATGGTAGTGAATGTTGGGTATGGCAGAAGAAGCATGCAAGTGGATTAAACGCTGTTAAAATGAGAGCAATTCGAAGTATTTATGGTGTTTGTTTGAGAAATAGATTAAAGAATAGTATGGTAAAAGATCGATGTGGTGTAAAAGATATTGTTGTGAAAGGAATGTTAAGTTGGATTTGACAATTAAATTGATTGTATACTCGTAGAATATTTGTCCTGGGCGGAGATCGAATTTAAGACCGTTGGTGAACAAGACAGGATACCGACTCTCTGTGCCATTAAAACCGTAAAATACAAACATATTATTCCAACTGATTAGCAGATACTAGAAGATTTACTAGGAGCTTTTTTTATATAAAATTTCGCTTAATATTCATGGATAAAAAATAAATATAATTTTGAAAACAAACAAAAAACTTAAGTATAATAACATTACTTCTTTTGATACCTCATTTTTCCGAGTCGATAAAGAGTTTGTTGGAGCGTTAAAGGGTTCGTAATTTCCTTTTAGTTGGTCCAAACCCTTCCTTTTTCATTGTTATTTCATAAAATGCCTACTGAGTTGACATGACGGTGCGCGTCGTGTGAAATGTGAAGAGGCATTGTGGCAAATATTATGGAGGAAAAGAACTCAAGCTCAGGTAAACCTTTTCAGTAGAGGATATTTGTTCCTGTTATCAAGAACAAGGTTTAAAGGATTTGGGCATCAATACATTGTATATTATTGTATAGCAGCGACCCGCGGTTTCACCCACGATTCGATAAGTTGATGATTTTTGCAGTCTCTTTTTACCCCCTTAAAATTGATTTAAATAAATATTTCACATGTGTTTCATGTCTTTCAGTGAAGATCTTTATAATGAATTGAATTCAAATAACATCAAAAACAGCAAAGTTTCATAATAACTTTGCAGCACTGTTTACTTAATTTTCAAGTTAACCTTTATATTTTAGGCTCTGCGTTGATATGTCAGTCAGCTTCTCCTTTCATATATCATCATCATTATACATACATACATACAGACACAGGCCTCTCCAAGAAAGGAAGTTTCTTTTGCCATAATTGCCGCGCTGGAAAAGCGTGTTGGCAATCGCAGAGCGCAGATTTCGCTACGGGGATTCTACTGCCAATCCCCGCCCTGTGCATTTGAACTGCACTGTACCGGATGAATATACTGCCATCTGTCGGTTCTGGTACCTTAGTCGCCTCTTACGACACCTGGTGCAGTGGGAGGTACTATGCTATACTCATAATAAAAGTACTCTTTAACTACTTAAAAAGGCAATGTATTTAACTTGTCTCAATTTATTGTCCAACCTTTCGACAGCTGGCCAATATTAGCCAGCCCACAAAAGGGGAAGTTTTGTCCATAATTGCGGCATTTAAATTACGCAGCTTAGGATGGATTTACCATCATCTCATGGTACCTCAGCCGGACTTTATGACACTTGGTACCGGTGCTATTTTACTCGAATGAATACATTATATTAAAAATAGCTTCACAGCTATAACCTTGCCAGTAAGACTACAAACTTATAGTGTTTACAATCTTACAGTAACATACATAAATATCTAAGCATAACAACGCCACAACTACAAAATAAAAATATACATAAAATCTGATATTCAAATTTACAAGACCTCCACCAGTTTTAATCAAAATGGACTAGATTACTTATATATTCGTGTCTATAAAGCAGTACTGGACTTCAAAGAGCCGGCCGATACGAGCTACGGGACCGACTCGATTGTGATGTTTAAAACAAGAAATCGATATCAACGTACATGGTAGAAATGTTATTGCGAACATTTTGTTTGTTTTTTTATATTAAGTATATTATATTTCCGATAAAACCTTAAAAAAATGGGTACAATAGATAAAGATGTATCTTGTTTATAGTTTTGTGTGTGTTTGAAAGGCGTACTCAGGTTAATCGGGGACTTGTCAAATTTAGAGTCAAATATGTAGAGATTCCCCAGTATGGTCACACAGTGGAATAAAATCGTTGTACTTATATTGGAGTGGCATTTCTTTTGCTATGAACATGATATTTGGATTTATAAAGAAGATTATTAACGCTGGTTCGCTGTTGAGTTTTTGCTTCAAAATACGACTCTCTTAAAATACAACAAAATGGCTATTATAAAATTCATATGTCAAACCAATTTTCTAAATCCTCAATAGTGCCATTTAAACAAACTGTGATCAGATATTTAAAAAAAAATAGCTATTACTTTAGCGAGAAGTTAGGCCAATCTCGAAAGTACACTCATTCTTCCCTCACCTACGCATTTGTAAAATAGCAGTACCGCCACGAAAATTATTCCGCCCGATAGCATTGCTTCAATAAATGACTCTCTTAGTCGCCTTCTAATATTATTTACATATAGTCGTATGCTGCAAGCGTGTGCGGTACACACAAATATCTTAACTGTCTCCAACGACGGCTACTCGAGCCGGGGTCCAGCCTCAGAAGCGCTCTGAAGTGGTACGATCCCGCGAACCTATTGGTACGATCCCGCGAACCTATTGGCACGATCCTGCGAACCCTGTGAAGGTAGCCAATGCTGCAGAGCAGGCGCGTGTAATCAGGCATAGGCAAACTCAAGCGACCTTGCCCATCCTTCTGGTAGCCATTAGTTCTCCGAAACAAAAAAAAAATAACGATTACCCTCGCTATATAGAATGTTACGACATTTTCCTTCGGTGTTTACATCTCCCAGATAGTAAATAAACGAAGTAGGTAAAATAACGCCAAATGTCCCCCCAAGACTAATTAAGTTATGAAGTTCGTTTGAATGTTGTATTTGAAAAGTTTATTTTTGCCTACCGGCCGGACGACGTTGGTGAGTTTAATTTATTTGGTGATCCTTTAATGTCGTCTACCTTGTAGCACTTCAAATATTAGCTGACATCAAATATACTATAGAAAAAAAATACTAGAATTAATAAAATACTAGATTCGCGATCAAAAAGGATAAATATACATACATACATCACGCCTGTGTCCTATCAGAGTAGGTAAAGACTATGAGTAGGAAAGATCTCTACTTGCTACGATCTTGACATACCTCTCTCACTTCGCTTACTCGCATTTGTCCATGCATACACGCTCGTTTATTCTTGGTACTTCTAACCTGGTCCTTCTTTAATATGTTAAGCTCGTTCTCTATCAACTCTTCTATTCACTTTCGTTATATATATTTGTGCAGTTATTTATCTTTCATCCATCAGTTAGAAGTGAGAGAAAGTAAATAAAATGTCTGGATTACACCAGTATATTCCATAATTATCATCATTTCAGTTTATGTATATATCAAAGCATGTGAATCATATTTACCGAGGTTACTAACAGGAAGTACTATTACGAAGGGATATTTCCTCTTGAATCAGGTGCCGAAACCGGTGAGTGATGGTGTATCAACCTGAAATACCGTAGAAAACACACAGTAAACATAATTTCGTGGCAAAGTGCGTGCTCCGCGTGGCGATTACGAGTAAAATTCTCCATTTCATAGGCTAGAGTTCTCTCCCCAAGGCCTATGTACAGCAATGGATATTTCAATAGATTTCTAATGGGCCTCGAATACTGGGACCAGCCTTGAACTCGGCGAGCTCTCGAAGTCGGTGTCCGTCTGTTCCATTACAGCCTCTTTAAGTGTCGCAAACCGTTGTGCATTTAGCTCGTTTGTCTGTTTTTGGTGTACTATACCACAGCTGGACTTAAGCCTCCCGGATTGATTTATAGTTATATTGGGGATTTGCACAATTAGCAACCACAACGACTAAGGTGTTGCTGCTCTTTTTTATCATACAATCAGAAGTCCACTGCTGAACATAGGCTTCTTCAATAAAGAAGGTTTTTTGCTCATAATTGCCGCGTGGCAAGCGTGTTGGCAATCACTGACTGCAGCTTTCAGTAACAAGGATGCTGCTACCCATTCCTGCCCTGTGCTATTGAACTGCACTGTTTTGGATGGATATACCGCCATCCGTCGGTTCTAGTACCTTAGTCGTCTCTTACACTGGTGTAGTGGGAGGTACTATTCTATTTTGGTGGTACCTACCTCACGGCAAGTCCTTCTTCGCCCCATTGGCTTTGAGCTACGCCAGTAAAGATGGATATTGAGTAGCCATGTTTTAATTTCATTAGTCGTCAATGTCAACACATATTCATCTAAGAGGCTTTTCGACTGGGGTATGTTGACCGGTGTCACCTATTTGATAAAAAGATATGTTCACTCAATCCGTAGCTAGCTCGAACCCTGCGGCTGCCATGCCAGTATAGCAGTAACATGCTTCTACTTGACTCAAACCTAAAAAAGAGCCTGATTTCTATGCCGGAAAATATGTAGCTTTCCATAAAAAAAAAGGTTTTAAAATTGCCAGCGAGGTTAATAAACTTTTTTAACTACGATAGTGGCAAACAAGCGTACTGCCTGTCTGAAGGGTAGCGGTTTCCAAATGGACGCCAGCGCCATCGGGGGCGTTGCCGACCCAATTCTTATTTACAGCATTTTTCAAAAACATTGTAGTCCTTGGGTGAATCCTTTGGTGAACAAATTTCCGATTGGAAGCGTTCGCAGAAGATAACTCTTCTGGAACTGCAAAGTGCGTGACCAATTCCTTAGAATATAACCCATTACTTCGTAGTTATTGCTTTGTTCTGTTTAGCGAAGCAGTACGTCACTTATTAAGACCAGCTTGGCCTTGTCTTTCGTGTAACTACGGAATTGAACGTGGCTGTAAATGTCAACACCAAATATATCAATCCTTTTAAATATGGAAAGAAGTGTGCTAAGGAAATGTGGGATCCTAGTACAAACATATAACAGATTTTCTATGTAAAACAACTTTCCAATCTTTGATTTTGGATGTACAACAGGGTCATGACTACTCAGACGTCAATTTAAACATCTATTGCTTCCGCAGTTCTCACTCTGCAAAACTTGTGCGAGAAGTATAAAACCTTCGTTAGACATCGGATAAAGTTTTATCCATTATATCATACTCAAAACTTATAAATCGCAACGAAGAAGATGCTGCTGCTTTTTTCTGCCCAATTAGATTTGAGATACTTCAGTAACGATTAATATACCATTTGTGGGTTCCAGTATCTTAGTCGCTTCTTTCGACACCTGGCAAAATCCGTATCCCACGGCAGGGTAGTAAACAGTTTTACTCAGTGAGAAGCTGAATTAGAATATTATTGCCCTTTCTGAAACAATGGTATCGACATCTTCGATATGACGTCAAAACATGTCAGATTAATGGTTTTGATTACGCCTACCAAAATATTAATTTATAGTGAATTGGGAGCGAATATTAATCATTCCTTTATAGAGGTGGAAATATTACAGTCAAAGGCATTGCGGTGTATTTATAACTGTAACTATTTAAATATTTTTCATAGAGCTGAAACTGAGCTCGGACAACGAACGCCCTTATTAAACTCGGATAGCGTTTTACGAGATTTAACAAGAGATTACCTGATTCATTATCATTATCATACCAGCCATTGAAGGTCCACTGCTGATCATAGGCTCCTCAAAAAAGGGGATTTTTTTCCATAATTGCCGCGCTGAGCAAGCGTGTTGGCAATTGTAGAGCACAGCTTTTGCGACGGGAGTGCTCCTACTCATCCCCACCCTGTGCATTTTAACTACACCTTGTTGGATGGATATACCGCTATCTGTGGGTTCTGGTACCTTAGTTGCCTCTTACGATACTTGGTACAGGAGAGTTACTTATTTACTATGCTGATACCCCAAGGCATTACACGATTGCGTTTTGGGTTTCTTGTCATTGAGGACGTAAATAGGCGCACTGTTTAGGATGAAATGCCTGTATAGGTTGGCTTAGAAAACTTTTGACACCAAGTTGCACGAGTTTATTTATCCGACCTGTAAGATGGAAGATTCTCTGTTTTTCATTATAAAGGATGTGATGGTCCCGATCTTGTGTGCCAAATGCCGTCCCCACCCAAAACAAATATTTATGTGATATTTTTGTATTTGTTGTGTGTAGGTGTTAAATAAATATATATATTTAAGAATTATATTTGTGATTTTCTGTTGTCTGATGTCCGTGTAAGGTCCAATATATAGGATATCGTGTGGATTTATTTATTTACTTAATACCGCGTATATATAATAGCATTTAAAATGCTGAAATTTGGACCTTATTTACTACTGCTATAAGCGCGGTATTGAATATATCGACGATATGGACAATCTGAGTAAAGTGAATAATTTTATGTCATATTATCTTTACAATCATCAATAAATTACAAAAATAATATTTTTAACACCTAGACACAGGACAAACAAAAATATCATCGTATAAATATTTATCCTGGGTGGGGATCAAACTTACCACCATTGGCACATACGAAAGTTTCACAACTATCTGCGCCATCGGGCCCGTCGAGTAAAATTAACTAAGGATTAAGTTTGTATTTTTGAACATAGAACATTTGAAATCCAAGACGAATAAAATGGCGTAATTCTGAAAATAACACCAAAAACCTGTCATTTATTAAGAGATTTCTTGTTATTAACTGACGAAATATAAGTAGCAATATTATGGACCTCGTTTTCACAAACGTTTCGCACTGAGAGGTAACAATCACTCGAATCTCTTTACATATAAAAATTTCGTGTACTACTAAATTACTGAACCAAATAGAACATTTTCTGTGTACCGTTTAATCCAACGTGAGAGCTAGGATATTTTATTTCGAATTGTAGCCGTATTATTTTTAATTAGACTGAACAACGTCTGTCAGGATAAAAAAATGTTACTATATAAAATTGACATCCCTCAACTTCCGCTTTTAATACTAATACAAACGCACAAAAGCAATTATATGCTTGCAAACTGTGTGTCTGATATTCATGGATCAATATCAAATACGTGGAAACTAGCTATCCATGTAACTCTTGAAAACACAATATCAAACAAAATACTATATTTTTGTATTATATTTTATATATTATATATATTATTTGTATATATATAATACTTTTTTATTATTTATTTGATCATTGTCTTTGTTATAAATGTTTGCATAGAATTTTTAAATTAGTTGAGCTTATTATGTCCTCCTTGCTATCCTTGTGAAGTTACCGCTGTGACTGTTTGATGAAAATCTTTTGTATGCCTAGTATAATAAATAAGATTAATAATATAATCTAACGATATAGCTTATATCTTATTGATTATGACTCGATTAATACGTTTTTGAATTATATTTCTTGGAAGATAGCCTAAAAGAGAAAAATATCACTTTAAATATTTTAATAATAATATTCACAAGGTAACTAAAAGAATTACCTCTATCTATGTTGAAAGTATGATAATCGTAAATTGAAAAATTTGTAATTTATATAATGTAATTAATTTATTTAATAATAAATAAATTCACAGTATTTTTCAGTACTTATACTAGTTTTATTTCAGTATATATACTATAGAGTAACAATATAGTTAATTTAATATGTCAATCCTGAAAGCGCATTACAAATAAAAATATAGCCGTTAGGTACCGGCAGAGTAGTATAGTACCTTCCCCTGAACCAGGTGTCGTAAGAGGCGACTAAACCAAAACCGGAATATCGATGCAAAAAAGGGAACTCAAATGCACAGGGTGGCAATGGGCAGCAACATCCCTGTCGAGAAAGCTGCGCTCTGCGCTTGCCAACACGCTTGCCCAGCGTGGCAATTATGGGCAACATACGCCCTTTCTTGGGGAAGCCTAAGTCCAACAGGAAACTTTAAATGGCTGGTATGATGATGATCATATAGGACGTCATTTTTAAAGCAAAGGCTAAATTAAACATATATCCTCGTATTCCATTTCAAAGTTCCTGTACTAACGACCAAGCTTTGAACGATAATAGAATTAAGGCGGTAAGATTAGATATCCAGCAAGCCTGTGGGTAGCTGCAAACTTTATCCAATTAGGTACCTTGGCTTCATGTTTAAGACCAGCCTAACTTGTGAGTAAATATAGTATTTATTTGTTAGTAATAAATATAATAAATATTTGGAGGTATGGAAAAGCTATGCACAATATTAACTCGGGAAACACTTTCAAGATAAAAACTTGTTCTCTAATCTAGATTAGAGAACTAGTATTATAATAGCGCAGTTTGGCGTCTATAAACTTTACAAAAATAAATAGTATATCTTCTGATAACAAGAACGTATCAATTAAAATAACTATATTGTATATTTGAGATTTATATTAACTAAAATATTTTTTCGTGTTTTTGATTGATTTTGATTTGAAAATGAATTATCATCATCATTTTTACATCAACTGTTGGCTGTCCACTGCTAGTCATAGGTGTTCCCCGGGGATATCTATTAAGACCGATTGTATAATCTTGCTTATCGACTCTGAAATATTAATAAACTATTGGTAAAAGGAAATAGAGAGTATTTATTAGAAAATAAATAGTTTATACACGTTATGTATATAATTGCCGCTTTAACACAATAAGATAGGAAGCGGATGTACACATGTAACGACCTTTATATCCGCTAAATAACAACCTTCCAAAATGAAACAATAGAAGCAAAACTTAAACAACGTTACTGGCGAAACTAAAGGGATTCCGTATTATAATCTACTAGCTACCTTCTTCGGCTTCATACGGTTAGTAGAGACGCCATTTGAGATCAAACAAGTTTGTTCATCGGTGTGAGACACACGCTTTAATATATATGCGCACGTGTAAGTTTATTGCAATAACTTCTTAGATATTTATTAAAATTATTTAGTGTGAATTATTTTCATTTAAATGTACCCCAAGTATATTAATTGATAAAGATTATTGCTTTTAGCGTATGTTCGCACAATTATACAATCTAAATGTATGTATACGTATTTTTTTTAGAATACGAAATGGGTATGGTAAACTTTTATTTAAATACGGATACATGTGTTGTAGTGTTGAAACCTCCAATACGCTTGACTTTTTCCGATAAAATAATAATTATACTTAATTATAGCAGAAATATAACGTCCAATGCTGAACCCAGTCCTTCTCAAGATAGTTGGAATTTTGCACAAAATTGCAGAGCGTAGCTCACACAACCATTTAACATTTAAGTGACGTTGTTTCGACTGTTGATATAACAAAGTTGTCCAATATAGGAGGAGATATTGTTCTTCAGAACTACGGCTAGAAATGATTCTTTTATACTTAAATACATATTACATACCTAAATATTTCTTATAAATCACTCTATTTATTCTGAAAACTATTTGATTTGAAATCCGTTCATTAGTTTTTAAGTTCATCGCAAGCAGACAGATACGGTAGAGAACTTTGT
The DNA here is from genome assembly GCA_020976665.1 of Heortia vitessoides. Classification (NCBI taxonomy): domain Eukaryota; kingdom Metazoa; phylum Arthropoda; class Insecta; order Lepidoptera; family Crambidae; genus Heortia; species Heortia vitessoides. The sequence goes on from JACJUM010005601.1 coordinate 13,234,787, forward strand.
TTTATTTTAAGTAGTAATTACAAATATTTGATTATAAAGCTTCTGTTTTAGACAAAAGATTCCCTACTAGTGATATATTTGACACAATAAATGATTTTTGTTTCGTGGCCTAGGTAAGAAGAAAACATACAAAATCATGGTAGATTTTATATTAGAGTTTTATATTAAACATGATATTAAATTCAGCAGATTTGACTAATATCTACTATTGTAATAATAATATCCGTGTAATATTACAAGCGTATGCTGTGCGAGTACTGCAGTGACGCTTATTTTCAAGCGGTCTGTATGATTGTTTATTATCGGGTCCAATAAAAAAATACAAACACATTGCGGTATGACCATCTGTAATAGCAAAATTTAAATGACAGACGGCAATGCACAGCAGTAACTGCATTCTGAAGCGTGGCCCTTATAGGCTAAACAAGGATTTTCATCAAATGAACTCTTGGGAAGGACCATGTCTAACAGTTAATGAACTACGGCTGTATGATGATTGCATAATTGCCACCACCACCAGCTCTTCTTATGAGTTCTTTACTGGTGTCTTGGGAATGAATCTGCTTTAAACTTAATTTAAAGACCCTTCTTATGTTCGCAGGCTAGTTTTGAAGTCAACTAATGACCTACAAATATGTTCAAAATAACTAATGACTCTATGACCTCAAATGGTCGTTAGTTCATTTGAGTCATATTATGGTTTATCTATATTATTATAGACAAAAACAAGTTATTTGTTCTGTCGGGGTAAAAGCGAAAATATAAGTTTGAAAACAAATAAAGATTCCAAAATATATGACCTATTTAACTTTATATATTTCAGGCAATTCATATTTTATTTCATTCGAGTGACTTAGTCAGATGATATTTCTATTTTAAGAGATTCAAGTAAAAAAAAATGTATATATGATACAAAGACAACAGCCATTCATTTACAATCTAGATTCGCAGTTAATTATTCCCTCGTTTAGAACACAAAACGAAGTTTGAACTAATTAAAACAATTTTGTGACAAAACAAATCAACGGCTGAGTACAATCAAAGCTAATTATCCTGGCAACGCTTCTTTATTTTCAAAACAATAATATTATTGCAATTAAATTGCAAAGCAAAAAAAAGATGTCAGGATAATGTTTTTATTATAAACAAGATGTTGAAGTAAAATGGTTGAGTAAACTACTTGTATATTCCTGATGCCGCAACGTCAGCCGATGTTGAGGCTTACAAATAGGCTCAAATTCAAACAGGCTAAGTTTTCCCACTGGTCACATTTTTTTGTTATTCTTGTCTAAATTAGAAAAAATCACACTACATCTCATACGTTGACCAGACTCCAAGATAAGTATCTTCAAGTACTTCTGTTACGGATATTAGACTACATAGTAATTACAAATAGAATACTTAGTACATATAAATAACACTCAAACACAGAACAACTAGTTATTATATCAATATATGCTTTGGTTCCCTACCCAGAGCAAATATCGAAATCACGACCTTCGGCATATAAATTAGCATTACTTCCATCTGCGCCATGAGGTCCGTCAAAATTTTTGTCGCGAACGAGATTGGTTGGATCAGAACTCAGCATTAAACGTTTGATTTCATCAGAAACTCGAACCTGAAACAACATATTTATTTCATCATCCATTGGGCCATAGCTGGACATAAGCCACTCCAAGAAAGGAGGTTCTTTGCACATTATTGCTGCGCTGGGCAAGCGTGATGGCAATCTCAGAGCGCAGCTTTTGCGATGAAAATGCTGCTGCCCGTCCCCGCCCTGTGCATTTGAGCTGTACTGTTTCGGAGGGATATACCGCCATCTGTCGGTTTTGGTATCATAATCGCCTCTTACGACACCTGGTACAGAGGGAGGCACTATTCTACTCTGCCGGTACGCCACGGCTTAAGGCTTAAGTTTGTTTACAATGTCTATCTATAAGTATATACATGAAGTAGACCTCATATAAAAAGTGGTCTGCATGAGAACTCACTCTCACCTATTTCTACTGCCAAATAAAAGGATTCGTAGTGCAGTGTTCCTGTTGGAAGGATGGGAGAGGCAGTAAAATTACTGGGTACTATGGCATGGTATTTTTAAGTCACAAGGTTGGCAAAGTGCTAGTGATATCTTTGTGTCATAAGCGTCTATATGCTACTGCGACCTGGTCAAATAAAAAAAACATAAATTATTCTTATTCTGATGTTTTTACAACTTCAATTGAAGAAGGCTAGGTTGACAGATTTTGTATGATCTTATTGACTTTATTTAAATGAATTGTAAATACATAATCGGTTCATGACATACAACGTTTTAGATTAATATCCTTTTTGTTAAATGTTAATAAATTATATTCGTATATTTTAAGCGATCAAGGTTGATTTGTTATGAAATAATTAAACACAAAGAATATTAATAATAAAAAATTAAAATATACCTACAATCCTGCATACGGTATGTCCATAATAACATAATGATAACAATAGCTGGACCTAAATTGAAATTCCACTAGTTACATTATTCTCTGTTACGAGCGATGCTATCACTTTGTATTTATATTTAATCATTAAGGTTCGTAAAACGATATAAATTTGTATATTTCACATAGAAGTTTTAAATGTTTATATATTAATGACAGTTTAACGTAGGTATGCTGTTTAGCCGTGAGGTACCGGCAGAGTTAGCCGTAAGACTAATACTGACAGAGTAGAATAGTACACTGACAGAGTAGGTACCAGAACCGACAGATGGCGGTATATACAGCCGGCAGTAGCTTCTCCGTCGCGAAAACTGCGCTCTGCGATTGCCAACACGCTTGCCCAGTGCGGAAATCATGGACAACATACTCCCTACCTTTGAGAGGCCTATTTCCAACAGTGGACTTTTAATGGCTGGTATGATGATGAACGTATGCTGTTGAGTACCGACAGAGAAAAATGGTATCCTCTGTGCCAGGTATCGTAAGAGGAGACTAAGGTACTGGAACCGACAGCCAGCGGTATATCCGTCCGAATCAGCGTACTTTAATTGCAATAGGCGGGAATGATCAGCAGCATTCCTGTCGCGAACTTATGCTCTGGGATTGCCACCATGATTGCCCAGCGCGGCAATCATGGGTAGAGTCCTGCTTTCTTGAGAAGGTCTATGTTCAGCAGTGGACGTTACACGACTGATATGATGATAATAATGTTTTTAAAGCTACTTGGATATAATTGATGCATGGCCTGATCGGCTGACTGAAAGCGTGCTCGTTGTAAGATAATTGGGCGGCTGGACGTTTTATTTATAATTGCAGACGTGGTGCATTTGAAGTGCTTCATATACCTACTCTATTACATTAGCTACGCTGTTTTGTAAGCATCGTTTGCAGTATTAGTACCAACGGCGAAAAATTTGAAAAAAAAATGTTATCAACGAGATTATAAAATTCGTCTACACACACTAATATTGTAGAGAATGAAATTTTAATGACAGTTATTGGATGATAGTTTACAGATACGAAACTTTGAATTTGAGAAACGAGCGCCCGCGGCGGCTTTCTCTCCAATTAAGCACAGCAATAAGTTTCCAAGAACCCAAATGTTTTCATTGTCTAACAGCACAGTCAAATTACTCTTTGTACACAATATAATTGTCAGCTGTTAATTGGTTCATATCATGTTTACTTTGCTGCGAATGTTTACTGTTTAGCATTTAGGGAGCCATTTTCAGGTTTCACTTTCAACTTCCAAGCAAAAATAATTTTTATTTCATTGAAATATAGTTCGGAAACGATTTCATATTAACTTTATTGTTATAAATAGAAATTTGTCAATTGAATTTAGAAATGTATTCGATTTAAATTTGAATTTAGTTTATTAAGATAATTAAACCTAATAATCCTTTAGATATTCGTTCTTCGACATAGGTCCATTAAGATATTTTTGAGAGAATTTTCGAGACAGCTGACATGGTATCACAGTGCGTTACGTTGTGTCGGGTTTGCTACTGCTCATCGATGCTCTATCCGAATTAGTGCTAAACTTTTACTGCCATTGGATGAAATACTCCGTCGGACCCAGTAATACAAACACTTTTAACTCATTATTATTTTCTTAGAGCAGTACAACGAGATACCCTCGAGTAATAGCAGTTCCCCACCTCTCCAGGTGCAATTCCACAATACACAGGAATAAAATTGTAAAAAATATTACTAGTAACCCTTTTATAAAATATAATACAAATATGTAAACTACAACATAACAAATAACAATACAACAAATAACTTATATCAGAAGAAGTTGAAAGAAAAACAATCAAAGTAAGCGTTAAGTTGAATTAATAATTATATCATGTTTAAAACAAGTTAAACTATCAATTATGGGCAAATTCCCCTTTTCTTGGGGAGGCCTATGTCTAGCGGTAGACGTCCAATGGTTGTAACGATGATGTTAAAAACAAAACCAAAATGTATATCATCAAAATAAATTCTGGTAATACTCGTACTATTGAAAGTACGTAGAATAAAAGACGGATTCCACATAATATCATATCCTAATGATTTATTTATCTTATCGAGGGTACGTGGAAACGCATTACTTCGTCTTATCTATCTCGCACACTAATCCTCTAACCTCGTGCAGAACTTTTGATTAGTTTAAGATGGCGTCATCGGGGAGGTTCACACCGCACGATCTGCCAGGAGTCAACATAATATGACTTAGGGCCTCTCTTCACTACCTATATGTTTATTTGTGTGTGTTCGAGTACGAATGATACAAACTAATTGAAGTTCAGAAATATGTTTATAAATTAATACAAAAGTGTACCACTTTCTTTGTTTCAAATTAGGGTTCAACTTCAAGAGTTGTAATCATTAGAGTAGAATAAATGTTGAAATAATTGACAACGTGTATAAATTTGTATATTTTACATGGAAGTTGTAAATTTTTATATATTAATGACAGTTTAACGTAGGTATGCTGTTTAGCCGTGAGGTACCGGCAGAGTTAGCCGTGATTTACTGGCAGAGTGGAATAGTACCTACCCCCGTACCAGGTGTCGTCACCAGACTACTGAGTTACCGGAACCAACAGATTGTGATATATCCCCTCGAAGCAGTATAACTCAAATATAACAGGGTGAGGATAGGCAGCATCATTCATGTGGCAAAGCTATGCTCTTCGATTGCCACCACCAGCGTAGTAATTATGGGAAAAGTCTCTCTTTCTTGGGGAGGCCTATGTCTAGCATTGGACGTTTTATGGCTGCTATAAAACGTATATAGATCTTATCCTCATGAGATATACCTCATACAAAAGGTCGTCTACATTAATATCACTTTTATCTATTTCTACTGCCAAAGCAGTGTTCGCATAGTTGTGTTCCGGTCTCAGGTCTGAGAGACAATGCATTTACTGGGCAATGTGGCATAATATCCTCAACTCACGAGGATGACAACATATTAGTGATATCCTTGTGATATTACGAGCGTCTATAGACTGCAGTAATATTTACTATCAAGCGGACTGAACATTTGCTCGTCGCCTTGGTCTAATAAAAAAAATCTATGATATATGAGAACGTGCTTTTTGTAATTAAAATATGGATTTTTTTACCACTGTTACTTAAGTATAATAAAATAATATTAAATAAGCACTCGCGATATTGACTTTTAAATATTGACAATTAAATTTTAATTTTATTGACTGTTAAATTTGAAGTCAGAGTCAATTAGCAATAGCAAAGACTTTATTACCAGAGTTTGAAATTTGTACCGCACGCGTACATACTTAGGGTTTACCGACTCCAATTGTGGATTGTTGATATTATAAGGTAGACCTCATACAAAGATCGTCTGCATACTTCACAATATACAGTGTTATCAATAGATGTATTGCATTGCTGTGTTCCGGTTTTAAGGGTGAGTGGAAGTAAAATTAATTGACAAAAAGTAATTTGACATAATACCTTTAAGTCAATAGGTTGACAATGCGCTAGTCCATAGGCTGCAGTGACGCTTACTATCACGTAGACTGTATGTTCTGTCATCAATCTGGTCGAATAATAATAAAAAATGAAGTTCTGACAGGCCTGACGTGTAAACGCACCTTAATTCTAACAGTGAGATAAATAAGTAAGTAGAAACCACTTTTGTTTCTTAATTAGAGTAAGAAAGACAGCTTGCTTAAGGAGTTACAATTAGTTTCAAACTAACAAACTAATGTGTTTTAGTTTATATCCTTATTTTGTTGCACAGCTAAAGGCAAATGTGACCTGTATACATTCAATAAAAATCTAACAGTGGGTTAATCAAAATTGATTAGATCACTGGAAAGTTAAACATACGTATACATCCGTACGGGTGAAAAGTTAGTGTTAAAGTTCTATAACTCAACGTGGGTAAAATCGCGGGGCGCTCCTAGTTTTCACATGTACATCATGAAAATATTATAGTTTTCAAATAATTTAAAATAACTTACTGCTAGTTTCTCATGTATTTCACAAAAATATTGAAAACACTAAAAATAACAATATAAATTTAAAAAATAATGAAATGACGCACAGTTAAAACTCCATTGACGTAATATCAACCTTAATAATTAAATATTATAATATTTTCTAACATTTACGCGTTCATAATTAAGCTACTCTTTTGACGGTTTTTAAACGTGGTATTTTTTTAAAATATTCCTTTAAACATTTTCTGTACAACGTTTCGCTTACCTTACTGCAAATTAATACTTAAGAACGTTTAAAAGGCGTTAAAAGAGCAGATTCATCATTAAATAGTATCCAAAAAAAGTAAATTATATTCTATGAAATAACCTGATAGACGTCGTCGTGTCTTAAATACATTATGTTTATCAAACACTACACAGTGATCAAAGATTTATTTAAATCAGTTCAGTAGTTTATGCCGGACTAAGTAAGACATTGGCACAATTTTTTTATATATAAAAAAGATATTTACACTCAAAGATTACAAATGGCACGAATTATTCAAATTTTAAATAAGGAAGGCAGGCAAAATTACTGTTTGTCGTCTGCCAGAATTTAATAACGTAATATTTTGACGTACAGATTAAATTTCGTTTTTCTTCTGCGTAACTCGTCGAGTAAAGTAAGTATCCAATCGTTTATGCCTTTGAGATATATATAGTTTGAACGTTTGTATCTTAGCGAGAATCGTATATTTTTATAGCCAGTTTCTAAGCATTATCAGATCCAACCAGAACTTATATTAGCTTCAGTTATGTATGTTATTATGTATGTATTCATGTATGTTTAAAACGGACTCATTCAAAGTCATTTTGACCCACTTTAAACGGACAGATTTAATTGAAACTTTATACACACCAAGGATCGGTGCCAATACAATATTTCGAAAATATTATTCCATTATCTAAATCAGGATCCTAAGGATGAAAGATATTACTCTTAATTTCCAGCTTAAGTACTCATCTATTATTTTAAAATAAATTTAAAATTAAAGTACAGCTAAAATACCAGGTTTTAAAAATATCAACGTAAAACATATTTTTAAAAGAACGATGAAATGAAGAAGCTTATGAGCTAGCAATAAAAGGCTCGAGTTTGAAGGTCGTACCTGAATTAATTCTGCCCCTAAACGAAGAAACAGGCATTCATGTCGTCATAGACTGTCCTGAGATATCAGCATACAGGGCGCAAAATATCGGATCTCTGAGGTCACTCCAGGAGTGATCAGTACTATAAGAGATTGCTGCGCTTCTTGGATAACTGATCTGCCTTAGAGTAACGCTAAAGAGGCATCGAGTAGCGGAAACCTGCCTAAATTATATCTATCTATGAGGAAATATAATCTAAATGTCAATAGAGGAGACATAATCAAAGATCCTAAGCCTATTTATTTACCGAGGCAACGTTATCTCGCAAATTCCATTCATTTTTCAACCCAACCCGAAATTTGGGGTAACCTGCGAGGTAAAATAACCCCGTGCGAGAGAAATACCATAACTCTCGCACTCGCATACTTTGCTTTTTTTCTGGAGAGTATTTAGATATTTATTTCTGTCGATTTGTTCTGTTTATTTGTTTGCTGTTCTAGAATCGATATCATATGTTTTATTTTATCTTATGAATGAATATTAATGAAACAATTTTTAATCGATTTTAAGACGTGTATTCTATTCCGTTAAGCCTAACAGATATGCCAAATGCCATTAGTGGCCAGGAACATGTTGCAATTTACTATAATATTTTATTATCATCACCATTATAGGTACAAGCCATCTACTGATAGGCAAAGACCTTCTCAAGAAAGGGGGAGTGTTGGCAGTTGTACCAGGTGTCGTAAGTGGTGACTAAAGAACAAGAACCGACAGATGGCGGTATATCCATTCGAAACAGTGTATCAAAGTATGTAGTAAATGTATCATGTAACAAAGATGTAAGCATTCTGGATACTCTTGCAACGACAAAATTTGTTTTGTTTTAAAACGAATTTAACAAAAAACGAGATTACGTCATTCATAATTCTAATATCTATATAACAAAATAAACGTTTATTTCGGCCAATTATAAAATATAACGAAGAAAGTCGATTATGTGATACTCGAAAAAACTGGCCTAAAAGGAGTCTGAATTAAAATTTGTGTTTTTATTTTTTAATATAGCTAAGATAAATAAATTAGTAGTATTATATAAGGTCAATTAAGTTAATACTTGTAATACCAATATATACCCTTTACTAAATTTTACGTTACGATAGACAAAACTCCCATGTTGATTGTGGATTAAAATTTAAATGCTTTATTAACTGAGTTTTGTTTGCGATCTAGTTCGCCATATAAGCACTTTTGAGTTTAGTCGCTTGTCTAAAAATTATGGCTGTGAGGCATGTTGAAGTTAATTGTGGCAACCGAGGATGGAGTTAAATTAATTTCAAGGCCGCTGATTTAATGTCAACTGCACCTAGATAGAGCCTCAGCAGTACGCAAGGCATAGATCCCTTAAAAATAAGAACCTGCGCTAATTCTTCCAAAGGGATCTGGAATTGGCGAAAGTTCTTAAAAAAAGGTTGAATGAAAAATAGAAGGTAGTTTTAGTATCGCTTTGCTTCACCATTTTAGCTTTAAAATTAAAGCATTAAGGTCTATGATGTGCAATTGTTATTCAAATTCGAGGGTTAGTAGCCCTAATGATAATTTATAGCCTCTCAAATCTCTACTACTTACTCTCAACTAACACACTTAAAATACATTACCAAGAGAATTGTAGTGTGTATATAGGTTTAAATGGCTTGCACGCCTTTTAAACCCCTTTCATTGGAAAAGTTGCACTTGGGTTCTTGGATTCGCTAAGTACTTACCCAAACTAACAGTTTGAATTGGGTAAGCTTTTGTTAAAGCAAGTCAAAGAGTTGGTCATCGTTTTTACAAAACAAAGTTATGCGAAAGGAACGTCCTATTATTTCTGTAATGTTAAAAGGTAATTTTAGCTTTAAGTTTTTTTCTTGGGGTCAAAAGCATGCTAAATATTTACCTAGAGTTCTGTTTCATCATTTAAGTAAAGAGAAAGATAAACAAATTGTTACATTTTTTGAATATGTAGTATTTCTGTACAACGGTTTATTTACAAGAATTCGGTATTTATTTTATGAATCTATGGAATCCATGGCATACTATTAGATTGGCTTGTTTCTTTTTATTATTTTACTAGCAGCGTCCTGCTATATCACCCTCGTTAAGTTGTAGAATATCGTTCATACTAACTTTACACTCCCCTTTTACCCCCTTAAGGAAGAATTTTTGAGAACTTGTACGCTACATATTTTAAGAATGAGTTCGTGTGTTTACTTACATAATTTTTAACAAAGAGCCTTTATATTGAATATTTTTCGAATAACTTCAAAAGCAACAAAGTTTCATACTAACTTTGCACCTGTTTTACCCCTTTAGGGGGTTAATTTTCAATCATCCTTTCTACTTCAGTACGTTATAAAAGAAACTTCTATGCAAAATTTCAAGTTTCTACTATTACAGTTTTGGCCCTGCGTTGATATTTCTGTCAGTCAGTCAGTTTTTCCTTTTATATGTAGATTTAATGTACTTATTATGTACGTGAAGCTTTATGTACAATATATTAGCGATTATTTTTTTGTCTTAATATATAAATATTTTTTCTCTAGCGTCAATATTGACCCAAAACAATTGAGAGTAATTTGATACTCGTGTAACTGTGTTGATCGGGTGTACGCGCGTGTAGTTAATCGTAACATTATTTTGGACCAAATTTTCGTGTACTAATATCATAATATTATCGTTTGTGAAATCTTTATAGCATTTTTTATTGCTTATTGATGTCGTTTCAACCAATAACTTGGGATGTTTTGTTGGGAAAGCAACAAAATTGAATTGTAGGACGAATTTCTTTATTGCATGATATTGGTATAAATTTAATAACCCGTATTACTAAGTTTTATTTAATAATACGCATTTGATGGCTCAGATTGTAGTGATCGTATCTTGTGCGCTAAGGATCGTGGATTCGATTCCCACCTAGTGTAAATATTTATATGATGATATTTGTTTTTGTTCTGTTTCTGGGTTTTAAATATTTGTATTTAAGTCATGTATTTGTGACTCCCCTGTTGTCTGGTGTCCGTAACACAAGTGTTTAAGCGATGCACCATTAAGTCAGGTCAATGTATGAGACAATGTGGGATTTAATTAGTGTAAATTAACGTACATAACATAAAAAAATCTATTGTAAGGGTCAAATATATATTATAGTTTTTACTCCAAACACGTATAGTAAATATGCACTTCACTGACACGTATCATATTACATAAATAATCTTTACTAAGCGTATTCCTTGAGGCAATGTCTTTCTAGAGATAAATCAATTTTATGTCTGTGTCAACCGTTGCACATCAACTACTAGAAGTGGGCACCTTCAATAGAGCTAATGTTATAGCCTAATCTTCTCCTCGACTGTTGTAGTTGGCCAAACATAAGGTTCTTGCGAGAGACAATGTTTTGGTGCATATGACTATATCGATGTCGAGTTCGACTCGGTGATTAACCTCTTTACTGACTAAAGGTAGACCTAATATAAAAGTTGCCTGCATTGGTACCTCACTCTCACCCCTTTTCTATCGCAAAAAGCTGCTGTCGCATTCTTCATTTCTTGTCTTACGGTTTGAAGCGTAAAAGGCAGTGAAATTACTGAATGGTATAATATTTAGAAATCACAAGTTTGACAACGAGCTAGTGATATCCTTCTGATAATATTAGGCTTTGTAGGTTGCGGTAACGCTTATGATTGTTTTTCAACTAAATTATGTATATAAAAAAGTTGAAAATATTTATTTAGTTAGCAGTGAGGTACCGACAGAGTATAAAAGTACCTTTCCCTGTACCAGGTGCCGGTGCAGGTGTAAGAGGCGACTAAGGTACCGAAACCGACAGATGGTGGTATACCCATCTAGAACAAGCTCAAATGCACAGGGCGGGATGGGTAACAGCATCCCTGTCGCAAAAACTGCGCTCTGCAATTGCCAATACGCTTGCTCAGCGCTCACGCTTGCAATTATGGGCAAAACTTCTCCTTTCTTGGGGATGCCTAGTCTAGCAGTGGACTTCCAATGGTTGGTACAGTGATGTATTTAGTTGGACTATAGGTTCTAAAATGAAGAAGGTAAACGTAGATTTGCCTGTAGCTAGACTATCTGTATTGAAAGTCACTTTGAGTGTTGTTTTGCAGGCGTGTGTAAGTAATAATGTGTAATTAAGTCATAACCTGTTAAGAATACCCCATATCTTTAACTGGACTTTATTTCCGACCTTTTAATGAAAACTACGAGCTATTGGTTTAAGTTGTAAAACTTAACGAGGTTTCTAGGCATGCATTTAATAGATTAAAATATGCAAAGTGCAACTGACTATTTTCGTGTACACATTCTTGTGCAGCTTCTCCTAAATTGGAAAGAAAGCACTTACAAATAACTTAAAGACATATTGTACTATCTATTATATGAATGTATAGGTCTTTTCTGAAGTAAGGATGGAATTTTTTAGGTGAACAGAGCTCAGAATTTCTATGACAACATACTTAGTCGTCTTTTTATTTGACTGAATCGACAAACAAGGTTTTCATCCTAACCATTCATGATAGTAAACGTAACCGCAGCCTGTATAGATGCTCGTATTTTTACAAGAATATTACTCGCCAAACTTATTACTTTCAGACATATTACCCTGTAACTTTACTGTCTCTTTTACCCTACAAATCAGATAAACCAATGCCGTTTTGCGATAGAAATAGGTGAGAGTAAAGTACCTATGCAGACGACCTTTGAATGACGTCTACCTCTAGTAATGGTAGTCATAGATAAATATGTTGGTACGTTTCTACGCTACAGGTTCTGATAATCTGTAAGTTCAGAATCTGTAAGCCTTCCATTCAAACCTTTTTAGCAAGGCCCACACATGCGTATTCAACCTGTAGAAGATTGGGAATAGCGCCGGGCTCAATGGCGTAAATGGTAGCGATCCTATCTTGTATGCCAAAGACCACTAGTTAAGTAAGTTCTATCCCTACCTAGGACAAATGATAAGGGAGTATGATGATTATTATGTTTGTGATATTTGTGATTTTTCGGTTGTCTGATGTCCATAACACAAGTTCTTCAGCTGACTTATTACGGAGTCAGGTCAATTTTTGTTATCTTATGAAGTCAGCAAACAAGCATACGATCCGCTTGATGATAAACGTGACCGCAGCGTGCAGACTAGCGTGTCTCCATCCCTATCAACTGAAGATACTGTGCCATTTACCCAATGATTTTACTGTAAGAGGTCTACCTCAATGTATGAGATGTGTGAATTTATTATTATTATTATTATTGTTCGCACTATTTGACAAAAAAACAATTTCAACAAAAAAATGCCTGCCGTGCTCAATCAAGCAAGGTCGCTTATTAATGAGCGGCCTCGTCCATCCTACCGGTGGCGCTGGAATTGACGCCTAAATTGTGTAGTATTAGATTAGTCCGAAAACAAAGAAAAAAATATACAGGTGTGAAAGGTACTAAAGTTAGTAAGAGTAGAAGCATTTGTTTACATACATAATAATATTATCAAATTGTTTGCTTTAAATTACATTATTAGTAGATAAAACCAAATATTAAAATACTCAGTTTACTTGCTTTATTCTTAAATGTTTACAAACATAATTTCATGCCCTAATTATTTCGAAAGTTGGAAGCTTGGATTATTACTTGAATAAATATGTCAACTGGATTAATATGATCATGTTTGTATTGTAATGTCTCTCTCACCCTTTACGCGCCGAAAGGTGAAACCGCGCGTTAATTGAACTACAGTGGTTAAGTTAGTTTAATTATTTGAATGTATATTAAATGTACCATTCAGTTATGGGAAGGGTTAGAATACGTTTCTGTGACATTGTCGTCAAGACACACATACATACATACATATACTTATGAAAAAACATATTTTTATGAAATAAATCTAATGTAATCAATTTAATACAATTGTTTCCAAGAAAAGACTATGAAGGCATTTAGGTATTCCTTGTATATTCACCGTTATTATTCTCTAAAATTGCTAGACCTAATTTGACGGGAGTTTTACTGTTCTAACATTAGTAATTTACGGTTACTTGTATTATTTATTATAAGCAAGAGGTAAAGGCAGAATAGAAAAATAACCTCCCTCTGTACCAGGTATCATATGCGATATCAGGTATCAGGTATCAGATGCAAGGTACCGGAACTAACAGGTGGCGGTATATCCATCCGGCTCAAATGCACAGGCGGGAATGGGTAGCAGCATCCCTGTTACTAAAACTGCGCTTTGCGATGCCAGCACGCTTGCCTAGCGCGGCAATTATGGGCAAAATTTCCCCTTTTTTGAGAAGGCCTATGTTCAGCAGTAGACTTCAAGTTGAAGTTATATCAAGTAATTAATCATAGACATATAGTGATGATAGATGTACATCGTCATTACATTAAACTAGTAATAATTAAATTATAATAAATTTCCAAAAATCTCATACATTGACCTGATTCCATGATAAGCCGCTCAAGGCATTTGCGTTACGGACGTCAAACAGCAGAGGAGTTATAAACGTAATATTTAAATATATAAATTTAAAACTAAGTCTTAGAATACAGAATACAATAATACACTCCATCTACGTCATTAGCCGTAGAACATCCACTGCACAATATAAACTAAAACTTTCCCAAGTGATTTCCAATAGGATCATTTGCATTCGACGCGCTAAACGCGCTGTCGCGTCTGCGGGGCACGCACGATGAATACGGGCATCGGACCTCTCATCTATGAGAGGCCCCATGCAGCAATAGGTTCGTCCGAAAAAAAAGACCTTCTAGGTGCATTTGCTACATTCCTGAGGATCCACACGCGTATAATATTCTAAATATAGCGTAATTCTAAAAGTAGAAGAGGATTAAATATATCATTTTCGCGTACATTCCGGCTCGAGAATGTTTACGTGTCAGCCCATTTATAATCCACGGCCACTTTGTCCGTCCAAACAGGCGATCAATCTGATAAAACTGAAATGTGGAGTGGGATGATGACCTGGCGAACCCTTTTTTATGTCAGGACTTCGATAATTCAGAATTTATTATTGTAACATTGAAGGTGTTTTGGTTATGCGATAGTCTATAATATATATATATATATATATAAGAAGCGGATTGGGTTAGTTTTATAACTTGGAGGAAAACTAAGAAATGATTTTTGAAAATTCACCCGCTAAAAGAGTAAAAATTAAATTTAAAGATAGTATGAAACTTTGCTGTGTTTTAAGTTATTTCCCACAACATCTCATACATTCATCTGACTCCGTGGTAAAAGCACTTGTGTTATGAACGCTAGACAATATAGGAATCACAAATATACTACTTAAATACAAATATTTAACACTCAGAGACGGAACAAACACTAATATCATCATATAAATATTTGCTTTGGGTGGGAATCGAACCTACGACCATTGGCGCACAAGACAGTATCATTACCATCAGCGCCATTGGGCCCGTCAAATGATCTCTAATATTTACGCTTTCGCTCCTCATTATAAAGGTACTCATTTACGGCTTTAAAACGCGGTAAGCTTGGTTCGGAAACCAAAACGTTGAATAGCAAATGAAAAAAAAACTAGACCACATTAAAGCCGAAAATATACTTTCATCAGGTAGACCTCAAACAAAATGTCGTTTGCATTGGTACCCTACTCTCACCTATTTCTACCGCCAAATAGCAGTGTTCCAGTCTGAAAGGTGAGAGAGGCAGAGAATTTACTGGCATTATATCCTCAAGTCACAAGGTTGGCAACGCAAATGATATCTTTATGAAATTACTAGGGGCTATAGGCTGCAGTCACGCTAACTTTCACGCAGATATTGCATGTTTGTCGACCTAGTCTAATAATAAAAAAAGGATTTTTATACTAATAGACGTTAACGCGCAAGATGGAGAGACGCAAATAACTGGTCTTATTGAAAGTGAGTTTTGGAGGCCTACGTTGAGAAGTGGACGTTCCGATATGTTGATGATGGACGTCCATCATGATGTTTACATATTATTAGCTGCTTTAACACAAGCACCTAACATAGTATGCTTACGTATAATATAGAAGTATTATGTTTTATGGTTTATGCTTTTCCTAATAGTTTTACGCCTTCAAAATTGGATGACTCTTGAAAAATCGTATATACGAGTATGTAGGTACTTATACCAGGTACGCAGCTCAAGCACCTATTTCGTGTTTTACGCCATAGAGGGTCTATGATCTCTCATGACTAGGATATCGACATGTTTGCTGACACCTTTAATAGATTATATTGGTAAGTTCTTCTATTATGTAAATTTTTGACAATTTGACTAATTTATTTTAAAATATTTTATTCATAATTATCATCATCATACCAGCCTTTGAGAAGTCCTGTAATAGACAAAGGCCTCTCCAAAAAAGGTGGTTTACAGCCCATAATTGTCGTGCTGGACAAGCGTGTTGGCAATCGCATTGCGCAGCTTTCGCGACAGGGATGCTCCTGCCCATCCTTGCCCAGTGCGTTTAAACTGCACTGTTTCGGATGGATATACCGCCATCTTTCGGTTCTGGTACCTTAGTCGCCTCTTACGACACCTAGTCCAGTGGGAGGTACTATTCTACTCTGCCAGTATCTCACGGCAATATATGAATATATAAATTAGTTCATAGCAAATCATAAAAATTATGTTTGTATTATTTAAACTGAGATTGACATAAAATTTAATATTTTTTTGTTATATTTAGTATAAGTATATAATGAGTTTAACTAGCTTTGACATTTTGGTTTTTACTGTATACTAAATAAATTTGTCCGGCAGCTGGATAATATCGTAATCTGTCCAGTCCAAAAATCCAGTCATCTATAATTTCTAGTACTTGAGTCGCGTCTTATCACATCTGGTACAGGGGCCTCCCCCTATTCTATTCCACCAGTAACTCTCGGTAAACTAAACGGCTGACTTCAAAACAAAAACTACCATTTAGAGGGGAAGTACGAGAAATCACCGGCGCGTTCCCACAGGAAACAAATTCATATATTGTTGACATATTCGTCCCGCATGACTTTTGTTCTAAAAGATAAACTTAAACAGAAGACAAAGCTTTGGTATTTGTGTTTATTATGGCAAGAAACGAATAAAGAAAAATAGACCTTGGTATATTATTGCTTAGGATTTGAATTGAATTATCCTTAATTCTATAAGGATAATTCAAGCTCTTAATATTTTTTTTTGGCATAACTATTTTCAAAATAATAAAACAATAGGTCCCAGAAGTCTTAATAGAAATATAAATTTTGTATTGTTTTTTTTATATTTAATAATGATACTAATAATAGGTTTATTTACAGAAAAAGACATTAAACAATATAAAGATATGTTCGAATCGTGAGGTACAGGCACTGTAGAATAGTACTTTTTTTTGTTCCAGGTGTCAAAAGAGGCGACTAAGGCCCCATAACCGACAGGTGGCGGTATATTCAACCGAGACAATGTAGCTCAAATGCGGTGGGGATGGGCAGCAGAATCCCCTTCGCGAAAGCTGCACTCTTCGATTACCAACATGCATGCCCAGCGCAGCAATTATGGGCAACATACCCTGTTTTTGGAGAGACCTATGTCCAGCATGGGACTTACAATAGCTGATATAATGATGATGATAAAGAAAACTCCAGCGGAGTCTGCCCTAAGTCTGCCCTATGCGTAAAGCGTGTACCACTCAAGTCAACGATTATTTAGATATTCATTGATAGTTAGACTTTTACTGTTGTACTAAATATTTTCATTGTATTTATATAAAGGTACTTATTAAATAACACTTTATATATTTTTTATACTTTTATTTATTTCCAATGGGGATAATTTTGTTTTAGTGAATAATGAAAAATGACCACAAAAGATGAAATATTAAAATCTTCAATCCAATTTAAGATAAAAGTAATTGAAAATAAAGTCGGTTTTACGGGCGAAGATTTTACGTGACAACGTCTTTTTCTCGGTAGAATATTTATTGATATGAATATAATTAAATTTCACAATAGAAACAAGGAATTGAATGAAAATAAGAATTGCACTAATTTTAACTATAGAAATATATTTTGTTTACTAAAACATTGTACATGTAAACTTAAACTTAACTAATTCCTATTTGAGTGATTTTGTTGAGGATAGGACGATGATAGGAGAAATATGAAATGAAAGGAAGTGTTTCTGCTGTAATGTGTCTTGCGAAAGTCAAGTCGATAGTTGTTCCTTTTAACGTAGTTGACTTAGAAACGTTTGATACGCAATCAAGATTATACGTATTTTTCATGAAATTAAGAAACG
>JACJUM010005601.1:13253804-13369465 GCA_020976665.1 Heortia vitessoides
AAGTGACTCCCAGCCACAACCTAATATAAGACGTTGTCACGTTAAAATAAATTTTTATCCCGTTATTATGGAAAATTTTGAATACAGACTTTATTGAAATAAAACTTATAAAGCTTGTTAAAGGCTTTAAAACGTATTATTTATTTTATTGTTCAACGTTTTGATTACCTTGCGGCAACAGTTTTTAAGAGTAATGATAATGGTATTTTAAATTTTTGTTATTGACATTTTGGTAACGTTACGGTAATAATTTTCAGTTTTAATTGATAGTGTGCAATGTTTAATTATTGTAAGTGTAAGCGTGCGAAAATACAAGTCTTAAAATAATGTTTAAATTTTTTTTGCTGACTAGGTAAACGCATTCAATCTAAGGGGCGCAGGGGGGTATTCCAGGAAGTAGTCTGGCTCTTGGGGATGGGGGAGCGGCCCACGCGCTGTGCGTGCGAGTTTTACAGAAATGGTGATGCAACGACTGTAGCAATTAGAAGATTCGCTGTATTTGAGGGTTTCATCACTCAAGAAAAACTAAAATCTGGGTGACCAAGGACATCAAGAACATCAGTAAACTTGGAGAATGTCAACCAATTTGTTCGCGAGGATCCCAATTTTCAAACCGCGCAGTTGCTTTAAATGTTTATAGATTATCATCACGCCACATTTTGCACAAAGACCTAAACTAATTTAGTGCAAGAGTTAAAACCGCAGAATGTCAGCTTGACTTCAACCAGGTAATTGAGTGCTCTCGACGTTCAACAACATTTTATTTTTCATGAAGCTCATTTTCATCTTAATGGGCACATAATTAGGCCACATGACAGGCCGCAATGTCAGCAAAAGGTATTTTTTTTGGCCCTTACTTTTTTAAGGATGCAGAAAGTAGTGCAGTCTCAGTGAATTCAGACTGAGGATTTAGAACAGTTTTTTAGTGCCCGAACCGTGCTTCAGAACCTTTTCGGTGATTAAGCCAAACAACTTGGTTCACTTCCAATACACCTTTAACAAGAGTAGGTAAAATTTTTTCTGGCAAATTGATCTCGAGGAGATGCCACATAAACTGGTCTTCACGTAGATCTATTTTAACTCGTGTGGACTTTTCTTGATGGGGATATAAATATAAAGTTTATAATAATAAACCACCTACTCTGGTGCATCTGAAAGTAAATATTCACTACGAAATCGCAGCCATCACGGAGTTGATTTGCAAAGTTGTTATTGGAAATTTTATCGTTCGACTGAATGAGTGCCGACAACGCTAACGTTCACATTTAGACGATAGTATTTTTATTTAAATTTTTAAAACAAAAATTTCCAGAGATTGAACTTTAGTCATTATATTTTTTTGCAGCTATCAAGATTTTTATTGACTAACAAAATATAAACTTTTTATTGAGAAAACTTGTATTATGCATAGATCATTCGCTCGGTAGAAGTACCTCATAGTATAAGAATTGTTTAAATAGAATATCTTTATTTTGATATTAGGTGTAGGACTGTAGGTATCATTATTTGTAAAACGGTCAAGTTTAAAATGTCAATTCAATATACAATCGTCATCATAAAAGCATTTAAATGAAAACAAAAAGAATAGGAATGATATGAAAAAATAATCCCTCCCTTTTATCAATTTAGCTGCATCTCAAGGAAGCGTTCCATTTTCCGAGTCGTTAACCACTCCAATTTGCACTGTAATACCTCTTTGGTTTATTTGAAAATAACTTGGGGTAAAAAATAAAGAGAATAATAAGATAACTAGTGTACGTGGAAGTTATTTTGTATGAAAACAATTGAAAATGTTCTTTGCATTCCTTATTTAAAATTGTGCTCGTTTTGTTTAGTTTATCATCATCATATCAGCCATTGGAAGTCTACTGCTGGTTTTAGGCCCCACCAAGAAAGGGGGAGTTTTGCTCATAATTGCCACGCTGAGCACAACTTTCGCGACGGGGATGCTGCTGCCCATCCCCGCCTTGTGCTTTTTAGCTATACTGTTGCGACTTAAATTACCACCAGTCGCCTCTTACGACACCTAGATCAGCGGGAGGTGCCATTCTACTCCATCGATACCGCAAGAAAAATTTGGAATCATGGAATATGTTTACCTAAACTGAACTGATTGAAGGAACGACTTAAGTTGATACGGCAGCAGTTCTTTCTAGTAAATGTTTTAAAAACATTGTAAATCTTATCTTAATCTTCTTAATCTAGAGCAAATATTATATATATATATATACATATATATTTGTGATTCCTCTATTGTCTGGCGTCCGTAACACTAGTGATTAAAGCGACTTTCCACGAAGTCAGGTGAGATGTTGTGGGAAAGGAAAACGGCTGCTATAATAAAGGTGTCTGTGTATTTTAGGCATTTAAAGGTTTTTTAGTTAAATCTTCACTAACCGATATCATCCCTCTAAGGAATTAAAAGAATTAAAATTTTATAAAAATTGTTAGTGATACGATTTTTACCGCGTCATCAATTATGTACAAACGCAGATAAGAGCAGAAGAAACGCAGATCAGACATTAAAATAATTAAAATGTCTTCATCATACATAAAACTCTCCAAGAATGGGGGAATTTTAAAATAATATAAAAATTTTGTAGAAATTCCTGTCGATAAAACTCGTGGCTAATGTTATTGATGTTTTATGGATTATTCCGCTTTTGTTGCATTTATATGATTGACCCTCAAGCGTAAATATTCGATAGATAAACTAAAATTAGCTGTTCAATATATAGCCGTAGTTGGCTTTTTTCATTATCCTTTTGAACATAGAAAGGAATTTGAAAAACAGTACATTTTATCAAAGAAAATACCTCTAAGGACACCTAAAAATACTGAAAAGAAAGCGCAGTAATCTCTCGGTTGTTATATCGGCTTTAACTAGCCCGCTGCTAGACTTATATAAATATATATATATTGGGCAGGTTGAGCAGGAGCCACACGCACTTTTTTGTGTATTTCCATCTGTTGAAAGATTGGACTGGATTGACAAGACTAGAGACTCTTGTCAGTACAGTTCCTCTATTTAGCGCAGTAAACGCTTATAGCAGGTAGAAGTGACCCTGGAAATGGATCTCCAATGTATTGTGCCCTGGCTGAATATTTCTTCACTCTGTACGCTGACTTTGCATAATGGGTTATCGGCGATATCTAGGGTAGACAGGTTAATAATATAGGGTATTCCCGTTGTTCCTCCCTCAGTTGGCGTGATAACTTAGAGCTGATTGTATGTAACACCCTCCCGGCTTGTCTGCACCTGTAGGACTTATACCTAATGAATCCTAAATAACGAGACTTACTAAACGTTTGCTGCAGCCGATTACAGTCATTTTGTGTTTAAGCTACGCTGTTTTGAATTGTGTCCGCTATCTGTCGAGTTCAGTACCCCAGTCACTTAATAACACTTCGTATAGCTGAAGGATAAAATAAATATTATAATTTAAATATATATTTTTAGGCTAGTAGATAGTTTCTTTAACAAAATATATAAAAAGAGAATTTACAAAGTTCTCATTGAAATAAAATATAAAACACATTTTTGTACTAGGTAATAAGAAAACTTACAGAAACTTACCAAGTGGCAGAGAAAGGTGATCTGTCAGGCCTATATCAAGAGGATTGTCACCCAGACAATAAGACTAAGACATGTTATTAATAAAGTTATACTGTGTGTTTTGAACTGTGAGTTAATTCATATTTCATGCAAGTTAGTACATATTCTGAAACGATATCTAAGTTTATAAGATTAATACGGCTCGTCTAATTCAAACTTCAAATTCTGGCGACTTATTTTTCTCATAGTTTAAAATAAATATATTTTTCTTGTGACCAGTTTGTTTATAAATTATTATAATTTTTACTCAAAACTAGTTTGGTATATGGTTTCTACTGGTCGTGTTAGTGTGTCAGTTAATTTCTTTCACAGTTTCTTGACGGGTTTTTGGATAAGAGGGTAGAGCTGTAAAATTTATAGTTTCTTTTTTATTATTACTTTTTAAAAGAGATTATACAGAATTTAATAAGTGTTGAATTTAGTCTTCTAATATTTTAACATATAAAATTATATATAAGACTCTGTTTAATATTTAATAAAGCGTTTGATTACAAAGGTTTCGTGCTGGTATCATCAGAATGTTACAAACAATATTAACTATATTTTTTATGTAGGTTCCGCCGGAAGGAGGAAAATCACAAGCACATAAATCCAGGTAATGTGGTGTACTGAATTATTATCCTTTATATATGAAAAAACCTTCTGACGTTTATTATTAACTAGTAGCACCCTGCAGTTTTACCCGCGTTAAGTTAAGAAATTTCATACTAACTCTGCATTCCATATTTACCGCCTTAATATGTTATTTTAGAAAAAAAACTTTAAGTCACTCTGTCAGTCCTTTAGCTTTTTCTTTTATAAATATGGGTATGCCAAAGGTCGTGATGTCAATCCCCAACCAGAACAAATATAAAAATGATAAACATATGTTGTGTCCTGGTGTTATATGTATTTAAATATTATACTTGTATTTACTATGTTATCAGATATCGGTTACACAAGACCTTTAATATGAGATGAATTGGGAATTTAGCATTTGTCGAAATTCGATCGGGAAATTGTTTTATTAATAAAAGTAACATTCACATATCAGCCGTTGGAAGTCTACTACTGGATATAACGCAGAGCGCATCTTTCGCCACGGGGATGCTGCTGCTCATCTCCGCCCTGGAAATTTGAGTTTTTCTGTTCCGGATGGATGGATATCTATTTATTATATCTTGTTAAGTAGCGAGATTATCCAATAGATGGATTAAAATTCCAGATTTCTACCATCTTTCTATCAAATGTACATAGCATAGGTTTTACCAGCTGGCAGTAGTCAACAAACAATGTACATATATTTTAAAAAATAATAAAAAAGCATAATTTAATTAAATAAATAAAAGATAATACAAATTAACTGCTTAAAGGAAAGATTTTAACTTAGAAAACACGTCTAGAACCTTTTTATTAACTCTTTTCACTTTTTGTAAATTTAAATATTTTCATCATTTAACTAGAACAGTGTTACGCTTTACAATTTAAAATTATTAAAAAGAAATCTTGTTAAGGGCTTCAAAACGCTGATAATTTTATCTATCAACTTACAATCGTCATTTCGCTAAGTGTTAAATTAAAACTTTTGACAGAGATTTAATTTCGCAATTTTTCTTAAAGACCCAATTTTTTATTCTGAATATCAAAAACTTAAAACATCATCAACAATGATGATGAATGAAATGGAATAAAACAAATTTGACTTCTCCTTTACTTTCTTTATTGTTACGCTCAAACATCTCAGAAAATTCTCGAAAGTCCCTTTAACACGGAAAAATGATTTATAACATGGTCCCTTTTATCATTTCGATGAGAACCATGCATCACACTCGAGGATCCTGGCTTGATCTTTGGACCAAAAAAGGGGAGCATCTTTGTAAGCTATAAATCTTTTGTATCCAAAGATATAGTAAATTTCATAAATAAAAATGAATATTATGCATCTGGGTTATATTGTGAAAGTTTATTTGCATAGAGTTTTTGTTAGCGTAACCACATATATAGATAGCGTAGCGCACAAATGTAACAAATAGTTAGAATTTTTTAAATATATTGAAGTTCGTAGAATTTTAAAGCTAGGTATGTACTTTTTCGTTTTCCGGAAGAAAAACTAAAGTCTCAGTTTATTTTCTGGGAAAAGACAAACTGTTTACTAACATATGCACATATATAACTCACCGCTGAAATATTCCGGCCAGTTTGAAAGACACCTTTCCTATTCAAAAGAAGAAATATTTTTTATGTAGCTCAAGGTCTAACAATACTGGGCGGTATCTTTCGATAGATTGAATTCAGGTAGATCCATCAAGATGAGAGTTTGAAAGTCAATGCGGAAGAGTGATAGCTACGAGTAAAATAGATGCCTTGCTTCATTTGTGATGGTTGTCACAATTTACCTTCCCACTTAAGTAGTATAGCTTTACTTTGATAATGGCCTTAATAAACAAAATTGGATTAGGCCGGAATGTTAAATCCGATTGCTCACATTCCTTAAAACACATATAGGGTCTACACAATTTCCTTCTGAATAATATTTATCCAATAAATAAGAATAGACTTAATCAAGAAGCTAATTTTTTTTAATAAATCAGACACTATTAGAAATAAATACAAGCTTTTTGAAACCTTTGATTTATCTCTACAAATCCTTCTTTCATGAAAAATACTGAATTAGTGAGAGTAAATATATATACAAATAAAATGTCTATAGTTGGAAAACCGATAGCTTGCAGACAGATACTCTTACCATTTTCAATTACCACGGACTTGTCCGACTTCGAACATCACGTCACTGCATAATCCGTTGTCTGTCTACCCATATAATCTGTCAATCTAAATCTTTAAAACTACGCATCTGATTTTAATGCGAATCTTTAAGAAGATAGAATGATTCAACGGGAAGGTACAATATTAAAAAAAACTGGTATTTTAGAGTTTTCTAATGTGATGTCGTAAATAAACATTTTTTGCGCTCACGATGCAAACGCTGTCTGAACCGGACGACTGTCTACAGTATTATACACATTATATATCCGCGATAGCATATGTTAATCACTTAGATATAACTCACAATAATTTTGTTTGTCCTTATTGCACCCGTGCAAAACCAGGGCTAAATAAATTTAAAATAAATGAGGATTTGTGAAATAATGTGTATGTTAACTTTCTCTCTTTCATTGTGGAACTGTCTATATTTTATTTTTTTTTAATTTTTTAAGAGATAGTTTTGTGATGTTAAAATTTAAAAAGACATTAAGAAAAAGTTACAGCCAGGCACCGTGACAAAAGCTGGGTTTACGACTAACTTTGACCTTTCTGGTTTCAGAATTATTTATGACTTCGTTATAAGAATCACAAGTGTACTGTCATAGGAATATAGAGAGCAGAAATATCTTGTTGAGAAGTTATGGAAGTGGTCGACTCATGAATTGAACAATATTTTCAAAGAGCTATAAGTTTTTCTTTTGATATCTGTCATAAAAATACAAAAGAAA
Source organism: Heortia vitessoides (assembly GCA_020976665.1). Lineage (NCBI taxonomy): Eukaryota > Metazoa > Arthropoda > Insecta > Lepidoptera > Crambidae > Heortia > Heortia vitessoides. Next base: position 13,260,894 of record JACJUM010005601.1, read on the forward strand.
TAATATAGAATGAAAATTTGTTTATTTCTTAAGCCCGAGGTATTTACGGGCGTGATGGCGGATATTCTGGTTAGCGTATAGTGGGTTCGATCCCTATCTAAGACAAATATTTTTGTGATGAATATTTGTGTCTGGGTGTTATATTTATATTTTTTTTTTCAGACGAACCTATTGCTGGACTAGTCTGATGTCATTATAAATATGTATGCCACGTTTATTTATTTTGTATATATATTGCCTGCACCACTATATATATATTTCTGTTTTGTGTAATGGTTGACTGGGAGATAATGCCATCTGGCATTAAGTCTGCCATTTGTATATTTTGTAACATTTTGTGCAATAAAGTTAAATAAATAAATAAATGTCAATTCCAGCGCCACTGAAAAAAGAGGCCGGGGCCTCTCATAGATGAGAAGTCCGATGCCCGTAATTATCCTGCGTAGGGGAGCAAGGGGCTTGTTGTAACAGGGGTAAGTAGAAACAGGCTCTTTTCACTAGGATCTTAAACGCAATTGACGTATTTCTTTGACTCAATTTAACCTATAAACTACGCCATATCATGCTACCATTACTGGTGTTCCGCCGGAAGGCGCAGTGACCGGAAGTGTGCTTGCGCTTTATTTTTCGCCAGGTAATATAAAATTGTACTGTCGTACAATTGCGGATTGCGTTATTATTATCGACTAATTTCAAATTTTCTGTATCTTATTTCCATTCAAATATATCTATCTCCGATAATGTGTAACAGTTTTTATAATTGCTAAATCGTTTAAATAGTTGTCTTGATATTAATTTTCTTGATATTCTTGATATTAATTATAAATTTTCATTCATTTATTGTTTTGCTTTGCGCTACAGTTAATAATTTTTTATGTCGGCAATTTCTAATCTTCTTAATAGCTCAGACGGATTAAACTACTAACGTTCGCGTCTCAATAATTTTTTTTTTAAATATTGAAGCGCATGTAAATTTAAGATGAATTTGTTCATAATATCATCATATTAGCCACCGGAATTTTAAGAAATTACGGCGCTGGGCAATCGAGTTGGCAATCGCTTGGCTTGGCAATGGATCCGACCGATTCTGTCCCGGATGAATATACCGCCATCTGTCGTTTCCAATACTCTTACGACACCTGGTACAGGGAGAGGTACTATTCAACTCTGCTGGTACTACACGGCACATTCATAATATAAATATCATTAAGGTACCCGGATACTTGTGCTCCGGAATGAAAAAAGGTTGAGTTAAATTGAATAAATATCATAATATAGGCCTGGATATATCTCTAAATATACCCATAATTGCCGCGTTGGTCTGCGATGGTGGCAAGCCGTAACTTAGCGGGTCTACTGCCCATCCCTGTTCTATTGTATTGCAGCTACGCTGTTTTGGATAGGTATACCTCTTTCGCCATCTACATACCCTCGTACGAATGTACTTTTTCTAAATTACGTTTAATACAATTTTTTCCATTTAAAATCCACCTCAAACCTACAACCACCGTATTCCCGGGGACTTATTATGCTGATAATAAAACTACGACCAAAACACCAAACAAACAATGATTAATTAAACAGGTCGTGAACAAACCGTAATAGGAAAAGCTTTATAATGAGCAGTGAACGGGAAAATGTTAGATAATAATACAAATTATGCTATTTTACTTATGCAGATTCGGTAATAAAAAATTTCAACAGATACGTCGAATTTTTGTTTCCATGCCAATGCTATCAATTACAATAATTTCAATGTGATTTTTAGCATAAAATCTAACATTTTCCAAAATCATGACGATAAAGTCTACACATTACATTACGTTTTAATATAATCCAAAACAGAATATTTGTTGAGTAAGCAGCTAGAAGTGGGAAAAGTATCTTTACACTCACCGTCACTGTACCCGTGTCACGAAAATCAATTTTACCTTTCCTCTATCTAAACACGCATGAAATCTGTTCAGTTATAATAAGTGAACCCTCAGATGACTTTCAAGAGCCAAGGACGGAGAGTACACTAAGGTTTATGTTGATTATTCTATATATATTTTTAAAATTGTATAACATTGTATGTATCACACACTTTTCCTATCTCTATCGACAAGCAGCAGTGTTCACAATGCTGTGTTCCAAATTAAAAGGTGACAGTTCCACTGAATGTATTGGGTAATATAACAATATTACCGATACCGTGAGGTACTGGCAGAGTAGAAAAGTACCTTCCACTGCACCAGGTATCCTAATAAGAGACTAAGGTACCAAAACCGATATATGAAGGTAAATCCAACCAAAAAGTGCAGCTCATGCAGAGGGACAGATGGGCAGCAGCATCCTCGTCGTGAAAGCTGCGCTCTGCAATTGCCAACACGCGTGCCTAGCGCGTCATTTATGGGCAAAATACTTTCTTGGAAAAGCTTATTGTCCAGCAGTGGATATAAGCTTTAATGATAGATGTGACAATATCTTCAAGTCCCAAGGTTGGCAACGCACTAGTGATATTCTATAGTCATATAAAAATAGTATAGTGGAAACAGCAATAAAAAACATACTATCTCAATGGAAATTAAAATTTTATTGAATTTGTTTCATATTTTTGTCTACATCGTTTTCAGAATGGTATATTTTGAAAGCAAATAATATTTATATTATCAGATAGACTTTGTACTTTTCGTTTGCTATGACGGGCCTGAAATATTTGGCATTGTTCCTATTTAATGCACCGAGGGTCGTGGACTTAATTTACACTAGGATCAAACATTTATGACGTGAAAATTTTTGTCTTCTGTTAAACATGTGTATTTTCGACGGGTCCGTTGGCGCAGATGGTAGTGATCCTGTTTTGTGCGCCAAAGATTAATCGAAGGGTTCAATCCCAACCCAGAACAAATAAATATATGATGATAATTTACATTTGTTCTGTGTCTGGGTGTTAAATACATGTATTTATTAAATAGTATATTTGTAATTTCTCCGTTGTCAGATGCCGTAAAACAAGTGCTTTAGGATACTTATCACAGATTTATTATTTAAGTATTATATTTCTTATCTGCAGTTAGATATCCATAACACAAGTGCTTTAAGATACTTTTATCGAAGTCAGTGAAAGTATAATACGTTATGTTAATTCGTATATTATACAAATGCACACGGGCGTGAGTTATGCTATAGAATATGAATGAATGGAGGAGAACGATAGTTAAATAGCTAGATCGGTGAATTGTGTCTAGAGTTTTGTTATCAATAGTTTTCATTGACAATGGAAATAATAGAGTTTTGTTATCAATAGTTTTCATTGACAATGATGATTGAATGGAATTAAGTTTAGAGATAATAAAAATTAATACAAACATCGAAGACAATTGACATTTGATGGTTGTTAATGTATTTTTTTAGGATTCTTTCTTATATTATAGTTTTTGTTAGGGTATTTAAGAAGTCACTGTAGGAGTTTTTATTGCAGTGTTAATCAACATAACTAAATCAAGTGATATCTAATCTTCAGGTCCGGGATGTTCTTTTTAAAATCTTACAAAAAGCGGTAACGGTACTTTGTTGACATTTTAAAAATACAAACACAAAAAATTAAATGAATAATATTGAAGTGTTTACTTAAATTGTATAAATAACAGCTTCATACAAAGTGTATACACAGAATTTATGACAAATGAAAGATATTTCCATTTTATTACTTTGGTTAAGTTTCGAAATAGCTGAATAGCTTTAGCGGTACTTTAAAAGGGAAATTGACAAGATTGGCGCTCTGAACAATAATAATTAATTCGGATCAGAGTTTTCAGCTGAAAATGCTAGTTAAAACACACCATGATAACAACGTCGATCAACACATACTGAATAGTTTAATTAATTATACGTGAAAAGTTTTGTTTTTAATACAGAAGAGGTATAAGCATTAACCATGGGGTACCGGCAGAGTAGAATAGTACCTCCCGACGTATTAGGTGTTGTAAGAGGCGACTAAGGTCCTAGAACCGACAGATGGCGGAATATTCACGAAGCAGCGTAACTCAAGTGCACAGGACGGGGATGGTTAGCAGCATTCCCGTTGTGAAGGTTGACTTCCAATAGCTGATATGATAATAAGCATTAAAGGTAAAATTGTGTGTGAAATAATTTTAAAATAAATCGATGATTGTACAGCATATAAATATGTTATATTCAATCATTACCCATTATTATACCTTCACCTTTCAAATCAAATACAGCATTACAAACTGCTGTTTGCCAGTAGAAATAAGTGAAAGTAAATTAACAATGCAGACGACCTTTCTATAAGGTTTTAACTCATAACCTTACTTTGACTTTTTATGTAATCCTTATGTTAGAAAATTAAACAATTTGATTCGTTTGAACATGTATTACGTTTCGTCTGGCTGCGTACCAATTTTATAAAGTGATACAGACATTAGTGTCGTCCAAAAACATAGAAAACCTAATAAATTTTTTTTACTTCTGTTCGCTCAGATTCAGTATGAATTCTAAAAGTCCCAGGACTAAGTTGATAGATTGTCGTAAATATTTACTGGCTTCAGAATATATCTAACGGGCACATGACATTTTCCATATCAAATATTTATTTCATGTCGTACTGTGATATCGGGCGTGTTCTTTTTGTTTACCCTTTCTCTACCTTGTTTGATTTGTCAATTGACTTTCTGATAAATTGTTCTTGTTTATTGTCTAATTAGTAGCTAATATCTTTTTGGATATATAAATGACTGACTGATTGACATACCAACGCATGGCCTAAACTATAAGAGTTAAAATCTTGTAAAATTCTGCACATGTGTTTCTTTTACAATGTAGAAGAGCCCTTAAAAAGGATTTTTGATAGTTCCCCTCCCCCACCTTAACGGGTAAAACAGGAGCTGAAAATTTTTATGAAACTTTGCTGGTTTTTTAAGTTATTCGGATGAAATCAGTATAAAGGTAATTCATTAAAAATCAGGCAACACGTTTGATTTTTTTGTCAAAAAATATTCCTTAAGGAGGTAAAAAGGAGGTGCAAAGTTAGTAGGAAAGTTATACAACTTAAGGCATGTGAAACAACTAGTGTTATAATAGTAAGGACTCGACTGTAGTGTGCTTGTCCGTTTAACCATAGTCAGTTGAACCGTCTGTGATTGTTATAAGTTTGTAATAAATGCAAATGCTTTATTAATATTGGTCTTTACGTCTTCAAGATATTACCTTAGCTTTTGTCACTTGTTACAAGATAAGATTATTAAAATTAATGGTGTATAAACATTATGTATTTTGTTGTAGACGGTGTAGTTTTAACAGTAATCATGGATAAAGGAATCTTATCCACGATATGCTTTTAAAAATGTCTTACGTACTTATAGCTTTATTGATGATATGTTAATTTACTCTTATGTCTTCCACTGTCTACTATTGAATAGTCTTAAAGGATATATATATATATATAATATGTGAAATAATATATAATTTGAGGAAAAAAATACATTTTTATATAAAAAGGTTCAATTGAAGTCAAAGTACCAGACTTCTATTAAAATTGGAAGTATAATGTAAAAACGATATTAAAGCTTCTTCTCAAACTTTAAATAAACGTTCATTATACTTGTATATTACTTTTCATCTATGCAAACAACAGAAACAAAATGAAATAAAGAGACAATCTGTATCAGTATGGATGAATATATTTTTGAACTGTACTACGACTGGCGTCAACGGACAATAGCCTCCGATTTCAGCTACAATAAAACATCGGAGTAACCTTTCAGGCATTTAATTTGGCGAAGGTACTTACAAAAATAAGGTTCGGTGTAGCCGACACCGCTTGATAAGGAGTAGGGGGGAGCTGACAGTTATATTCTACCTATTTTTCGTAAAGCTATTTCCACTTTTGTATTAACCCGCTTGTTCGAATATTTTCTCTCTTACGAGTATTTGTTGTATTTCTTTTATAAGGACTGGTTATATAAGCATAAAAACAGATTCCTAAACTCGGAAGATACTCTTATCATATCTTCATTAGTATATCAGCTTTGGAAAAGTCGCTGTTGGAGATAGGCATTCCCAAGTAATATCCATTACGATCAGTTGTATATGGTTTGCATCCAGCGCGATTCTGTTATTTTATACAGATTGTCTGTCCACGGGCCCGATGGCGCAGATGGTAGTGATCCTGTCTTGTGCACCAGGGGTCGTGGGTTCGATTCCCACCCAGAGCAAATATTTATATGATGATATTTGTGTTTGCTATGTGTATGGGTGTACAATATATGTATTTAAGTAGTATATTTGTGGTTCCTCTGTTGTCTGGCATTCGTAACACAAGTGCTTTAAGCGACTTACCACGGAGTCAGGTCAATGTATGAGATGTTGTGGGATTTTATTATTATTATTATTATTTTGTGAGTGGGGCATCCAGAGTTGAACTAACCAGAACTCGTTACTGTGGTTGTTGAAGGCACACAATAAAGAATATGGCACCGCGCAAGAGATAGATACAAGCACAACTCGAATCTTGACTGAAAGCTTTCTAATAGTCCACAAATGCCAAGTATTTATCATCATTCATCATCATCATATCAGCCATAAGACGTCCACTGCTGGATATAGGCCTCCCCAAGTAACTTCTAATAGGACCGGTTGTACGCGGCTTGTGTCTAGCGCGATCCTGCAGTTTTAGTCAGATCGTCTGTCCATCTTGTAGGTACTCCCTACGATAAGCTTGCCGGTATAATTAAAGCCTAAAAAATTTTTAAATTAAAAAAAGCCTGTTAACCTCTTAAGTGTTCTATAGAACTTGCTGTAACGTAAAAATGTGGTCTATTGGAAGTCATCAGGCTCTTTCTAATAGACACAGTTTTTGTTAACACTTTGGAACCTTTATTTCGCTTAATCGTCTTTTTACTTTACAGGAAAATACTCTTTGGCTCTTTAATTAGTAGAACATTTCGAATCCTAAAGGAACAACTGGATGGGTCACTCTGTTAACAAGGCCTTCCCAAGTTATTTCAAATAGGACTAGCTGTATATGGTCTGCAGTCAACGTAATCCTATGGCTCTAGCCAGATCTATCTATGTCGTGAGTGGACGTCCTACGTTTCGCGGATGATAAAGCTTAATAGGCCATTTTTAAATGCCATAAATAACTGCTGTTAACACACATTTATAAATAGGTAAGTTTTTGTTAAAAATAAAAGTATCTATTGTCAAAAGGGGCAAAAAGTTAGTGACTTATTTTGGTAAATATTTTAAATGCCATATGGAAATGAAAGTATTTTACTCGTAGTTAAACAGGTCTGGCTTTTGTTAAGTGTAATTAAAACCCATCAAAAACAATACTTGTCAAAAAAAACCAAGTCTCGCAATTCAGTTGTTCTGCAGTAAAAAGTTGTGAGATCCATGTAATACCAAGTCGGTTATTAATTTATTCAGTCTCTACTTAAGCGACTTTCTGTCTTAATACGTCCAGTCTCTAAGACCACGATCGTGGTCCATAACAATTGAAAATCAATTGTGTCTGGAATCTCCGTAGTTGAAGCATTAAGTTGTTACGTAATAATTAACAGCATCTTATAGTGACGCATATCGATATTAAAATTCTTTAATGTTTTATATAAACATATTGAGACTTGGCCATCGCACTAAATAATTGAATTTACATGTGTTTTCAGGCGATTGAATTTACACGTGTTTTCAGGCGATGGCCAAGTCTCAATATGTTTATATAAAACATTAAAGAATTTTAATATCGATATGCGTCACTATAAGATGCTGTTAATTATTACGTAACAACTTAATGCTTCAACTACGGAGATTCCAGACACAATTGATTTTCAATTGTTATGGACCACGATCGTGGTCTTAGAGACTGGACGTATTAAGACAGAAAGTCGCTTAAGTAGAGACTGAATAAATTAATAACCGACTTGGTATTACATGGATCTCACAACTTTTTACTGCAGAACAACTGAATTGCGAGACTTGGTTTTTTTTGACAAGTATTGTTTTTGATGGGATCTCATTTCTTTTTGTATATTGTAGACAGTTACGGATACAAAGCGGCGGCCGCCATGAATTCAGACGCGGAACCGTAAGTACTGGTTTTTACCATTGCCGTTGTATACAAATTAGCGTTAATGTAGGTGTCTCCATGCTCGTCACAAGTATACACTTGTAATTCATCCCAATGCGCTACCACATACTCGATTATAGCAAGTCTAATAACGACGACTCAATATTCCCATACATAGAGAATGAAAAAGAATTAAATAAACACGAACCATCACCAGGTATAGGAACAGCCCAGTGTGGACAAGGCTGATCATTCACATACAGTATTACTGAATCCATTGCGACTACCTACAAGTTAGATTGCAAAGTTATTTTTATGCAGAAATACGATTAGGTAATAAGAAATTTATAAATACTTAGGTACTTAAAGTATCAATATTTAATTTAAATTATTTATTCGAACAACGTCTAAATTGTAAGCAAATACAGTAAATTGTAAGCAAATAATATCAGTAAACCAATGAGAGTAGCCTTTAGTCGTCAAACTAATAATATAGCAATCGAAATTATCAATGAAAATCCCAAACTTATAGGTAAGAATTCTGGGCACATCCGAACAGCATTGGGTCGCTCGCGCGTATGAGCGCGGCTGCTGCTCGCTCGGCGACATTCACATGCGCACGCCCCGCCACTGTCCCCGCCGCGCCACTGTCCCCGCCCCGCACCCTCGCGCGGCGCGTAGCAACGGCCGTGCTAACTCGCTAGCGTCTATAATTATATAATAATTATATAACTATACAACCTTACGCACTCGTAATAAGTACGAATACGCACGTAGGTACGTTTTTTGCATTAATAAATAATTTAATACACGTGTTTTCATGACGGGAATACCGATTGTCTGTATGGGCTTAGTTTTTTTTTGCGGTTTTTTCTGGATTTTTTAGTTTTTCCTTGATTCATTCGCCAAACACTACTTACATTCCAAATTTGAAGCTTCTAGGTCTGCTAGAAGTGCTTTAGACTTTTGATGATCATGAGTCAGTGAGTGACAAAATTAAACAAAATTAAGAAATTTGACCCGTTATAATTCTTAAAATACTGGTCCAAATTGAATGAAATTTGAAATATGCGTGTCTTTACAATGCCTGCATGGTTACTGAAAATTTCAGTCTTCTAGTTTTATCCACAACGAAGTTACAGGGGGTCGAAAATGGCCTGAATTGCTCCGAGTTGCTTCGAGAAAAGGATGGTACGGCCGTGACGCTTTTTTGCTCGACTTGGTGGGGGCACTGCCGTGCCCCCAGATAAAATATGAAAATACTGAACGCGGGACAGTTTCCCACTAAATGTATATTATCTCTTTATGAACCAAAAATGTAAATTAAGTATTCACAAAGAATCGGATCTGCTTTTATTTTTATGAGCACTAAAGCCTTCCCTTAAAAAATCTAGGTTTATTTAATTGAATACCTATAAAACCCTGAGCCACATGGCAAAAAACACGATTGACAACGCGACGAGGATTTAGAAATACCGGCTTTAAGACAGTAAAAAATTAAACATACTAAAGGTAAAACTTCAGTAAAAAACCAATCCCTACTAATATTATTAATGCAAAAGAAACTCTGTCTGTCTGTTACGCTTTCCCGCCTAAATCTCTCTACCGATTTTGATAAAATTTGGCATAGATAATTTTTAAACTTTGAAAAAGGATAAAGGCTATTTTTAATTTGAAATAAGGGTTGCCAGGGGTTGAAAGGGGGTATGAAAAGTTGTATGGAAGTATCGCTATTTTTAAAGCTAGAAACTTGGAACTTATTTTTTTGCCCATAATTGTCATGTTGATGCCAACATGACAATTATAGGCAAAAATACGACAAACTGATGATGATAATGATGACCTTTCGTTATTACGTAAGGTTATCATTATCAGTATAGTGATCATATTTGATCACTATCCTCAAACGCTTTTATGATGACCTCTTTAAACTTATTCAGGCTATCCAAAAAATACCATAAATTTAAGTATTTCAAAGTACATACGGCACACTTAAATTTTTCCTACTGACCTAATTTAAAACCATTACATTAAAGTTTCCCTCCCTATTAATAACTAGGATTCCAACTACTTGCCAGTATTGTTGACTTACGTCAGTATAGTAGTGTTTTAATTTCCTTGGCGTAGACAGAAATTCGACCCCAAATGTTTTCGCTTCGGATATCCGCTTCAGCTGATTGTGCTGACGTTATATTAATGAGAACTGCCAATTACAAACTAGACACAATGATGTATAGCTACTTATATCATAAGATTTTCTTTTCCAACAAGACTATATAATAAATAAAACTTAAAGTGATTGTTTTAACGTACTTCACTCGAAAATTGAAGAAATAAGTTTGTGTATTTATGGGTATAGATGGCGCTGTACTGCGATTTTGTTTTTGCAGTTTTAAGACTATTATAGTATTTCAGACGTAGGCAAAATTACAACGAGGCAATAGCGATGGTTATGTACATAAATGCAGTCAATAATCTTCGATACGGAATTAAAGATTTAGAGATAGCCCAGTCTGGGTAGCCCAGAACTCATTGCTCGTAATCTGAGCTGTGAAACTCGACAAAACAAAACAGCAGTAGTTTCAAATTAGTTGTTCTGAAACCGTCCTGTAACGCCCGAAGGTATTATCTAGTTCCTACTTTCAATGCCCGGTACTTGAAGAACAAAGCTTTTACTAACTTAAATTCTACTTTAAAAATTGGCAGATACTGTTGTTGATTTTTTTATGCACTCTGATTTTCTTAAAGCTTATATCTGTATGTCAAGTTTTAATGAAATCCTACTACTTTTTTGTATACTCTGTCTTACAATATATGTATTATTTTCATTTTAAATTGAGAAGTAAGGATAATTAGTTGGATGCTGCCGGGCGGTACTAGCAGAATAAAAGAGTAGTCGTAAGAGGCGACTAAGGTATCAGAACGATGTCGATGACCCCCCATTATAGCAGATGTCGAAAAAGCGTAGCACAAATGCACAGGCCAGCTATGTACAACAACATCCTCTCCCGCAAAGCTACGCTCTTGGATTGCCACTGAGCCTAGTGTAGAAATTAAGTACAAAAACCTCGCATTCTTGGGAAAACCTAACGTCCAACAGTGGACCAACGGCTAATATTATGATAATAATGATGATAAATGTTAAAGAGACAATATAGCAGAATAAAGACTCCTATGTTTTCGTAAGAAATATGTCCATTGAGTATAAAGTCTGATAATTAAGCTAAAGAGAAAGCAGTATTGCTTCGACGAAGTATTTTATTAAAGGAGATGGCAAAGTACTATGGAGAAATATAACTTAAGTATAATGTAATAAAATATGTATATTTTATTATTAAAACTTGTGGTTATCAGTTTTTTTGCTGACTAAGACTAAACACGGTGTTATAAACAATACTACTACCACTTATAACAATTACCACTTATAAACGTATTCTAAGTTACCTTATGACATAAGTTGTACGACAGTGAAAGCCTCATCAAAATCAGTCCAGCCGACTCATGTGATAATACAATCAGTAACTTTAATATTATTAATAGGTTAATGTATACATAAACTATAAATATTATTATTAATATTATTATTATTATAAAGCGATGTCGTGTTACTTATATATTCATATAAAGTAAAACCTTATAAATATCAAATTACATTCTTTGGCAACTGTGTTGTGTGGAAGTGTTTCATAAAAAACGTACTTTTCACAGGGTTGAGAGGAGTTCAAATTTTAATTTTACGTACAAACTTTACGCTACATTTTCGATTGTGCTATGGGAACCACTCAAGGGTACTTGGAAAATGTCGTTGATGAAAAGGAGAAATGCTGCACAAATATTTTACAATAGTACTTTGCTACAAAAATGTTATTTTATCGTGAGAAAACGATCTTAACGTAATTCAATTACAGAGGCAAGCACAGAAAGTCAACTGGTAAGAGACACCTTTCGAGAAGATCTATACAGTACGGGGGGTTCTGCCAATAATTTTGACGCTGGACAATATAGACAGCTTAGTCAGACGGTGCAGACAGTAAGGCAGTGATGGGCAGCAGCAATCCTCAAGAGATGGCTGCTGCCCATCACTGCCTTATTGTAATTAAGCTACAATTTTTCTGATATGTATACCGCTGCTTGTCAAGTCTGGTCCGTGCGAACTTTAATTACTAACGGATATTTTTAGAGATTCATAGTGCAAAAATATCCTTTTATAGCAAAATCAAAATTAATAACTTGCCACCAAATGGGAAAATCCTCTTTCGAATAATTTTACACGAAAACTTCTGGTGTAGGAACAACACAATTACTACAAATGTTAAAATTGTGAAGGAGGTGTACACAGGGACCAAATTTGAAAAAGTACAAACTATCAAATACTAACAGCGCCCCACGTTTTCACCCGCGTAGTTCCCGTACCCATTAATAACAAAAGTAAAAAATAACAAAAATTTTGGCAGACATTAGGGGCGCAAATAACAATAATCGTTGTATTTTTGTCTATAATTATTTATAAATTATAGCCTATATATTACATTGCTATATAAGCTATACAATTGTAAGGTTTCATTAAAATCCATTCAGTAGAGTTTGCGTGATAAAGTAAAAAGATACACTCCCGCAAACTTTAAAAATTTCGCTAATATATATAATTATTTACATTCTATTATCTTTCTCTCTACAATCAACTCTACATTCAAATATTTTAAATTATAAATCAATTGAGACTTTTTTAAATATTGGATGCCAAGTTTATTCAGCTTCGACATCTTTGATGAAACTAGTGCAGAAGGAGTTAACCTTTTTCTCCGTCGTTGACTACGCGGCTATTTTAGAATGGCTATTTTGGGTTCTGATTAAAATTCCATGAAACCATATAAGTATCGAACATTTTGAAGGCTTGACATAACTCCTTAAGTTGTTTAATATTAGTTTTATCATCAACTTTCAACGCTGAACAACTTTTCGTAGTTATTTCTCAAAATTGTTTTGTTTTGTTTTTTTTTATATCGACGTCTCTTTGTGCGATCGAATCATGAATGAAGAGATTCATTACAGAACTAAAGTTACGGACATAGCTTGGCGGATTAGTTAATTGAAGTGGCCGATGGTGCCGTAAGGTTTAGGAGTGGAGACCACGTATTGCCAAGTGCAGCGTTGGGCGTCCACCCACAAGATCCCAGACGATCCGACTAAATACGCAGGATCGCGCTGGATACAAGTCGCATTTAACCGGTTCTATTAAAAATCACTTAAGAAGGCCCATGCCCAGCTGTGGACGTCTTATAGCTGATATAATGATGGTGATGATAATAGAAGATTGAATATTACAAATGATTTTAATGGCATGGTCACTTATAAAGAATGTGAAAGGAGCAAATAAACTATTTAAAAATCAAAAGTTTCTTTTAAATTGTGATGTGATGCTGTGCGTGCCCTAATTTCAAATTAAAATCGGGTCTATCGCAACCAGAGACCAAGTCTAACCAACCCGTCGATTCAACAAATTTTAAAATCAACGGTATCCATTTTTGATTTATAAGCCAAACATTAGAATAAGCTATTGTAATCATGTCAAAGCCTTATTACAATATTGCGTAGTAGCATGAACCCCACTATTGCGAAGTTGAAATTAATTTACAAAGTTCGTCCATTACTCATATAATTTCAGTGAAGTTTATTAGAAATTATTATATTCATGGAGATACTTAAAGCGCTTTTATTGCTTCAAGCGGCTACTTAAACACATTGTAGTACGATGTTATCATATTAGTCGCAAGACGTCTACTGCTGGAGATAGAAAGAAAGGAGATTTGGGGATTTCCATTAATTTCCCATAATTGCCACGCTGGATAAACATGAGGAGTAGCTACGCGGTACCACAATCACCTCTTATAAAGGGATACATATGGAGGTAATATTCTATTTTATATATGTAAGCATTGTCATTTGTATAGCATATTTCCAACGACTGAATTTAAAAATCTAATTTTGAAGATCTTGTAAGATGTATGCAAGAATTTGCACTTTAAGTAGGTTTTAAGAGACGGCACAATCTCACAAATGAAAAATATTTGTGTCTGAATATGGCATTGTATTTTTTCATAGCTTTAATAATGAGACTGTCTAAACATATTATTCTGATGTCTAAGTCTCTCATATGTCTGACTCAAGATTTATTTATTTAGAAGCTAGTTTAAATTGGATACGAACAATTGACTACATTATTTACGCCCTGTCTTCGTCTAACCTATAAACTACGAATAAAACATCATTTTTCATATAAATTTTCCTATTTGGTTGTTCTTGTACAATTCTCGTCCTGAGTGTTAAAACTCAACAAGAAAAGGATTATATAATTTGTATCAGCGGTTATAGACGTATACGCAAACTTACATTTCGACTATTAATTTTTATATATGTTAGGTATTGTATTCATTACAAATATGGTAAAACATAAGTGTTGATATTATTAATTCTGGGTTAAATTTTAAATCTACCGGTGTTCGTAAGGTTGAAAAATATTATTCTTAATACCTAATTATAAAAACATACTCAATAATAATAATAATAATATAATGAATTCCCACAACATCTCATACATTGACCTGACTCCGTGATAAGTCGCTTAAAGCACTTGTGTTACGGACGCCAGACAACAGAGAAAAAAATCAACATACTACTTAAATACCCAGACTACATACAAAAAAATTGTCAACAGAACAAATGTAAATATCATCATTTAAATATTTGTTTTGGGTAAGGATCAAACCCACGACCTTTGGTGCACAAGATAGGATCATTACCATCTGCGCATCGGGCCCGTCTAGGAATAATAGAAGCTATTACAATTCACATTTCAAATATATATAGTAATCTTTACTGCTTGGATGACTGATTCAGCTAACACCACACGATTTGATAACGCAGTTGACGGGAATAATGCAAAGCACAATTTTATATTGGATTAGTAACTTGAAGTGACATGGTGTAGGACATACAGGATGCAGGACTGATGCCTGATGAGGTCGCAAAGTTCTGGAACGGAGGCCACGCACTGGCAAGTGCAGTCTCAGTATAGTTTATCCACCCACTAAGTGGATAGACGATCAGTCTAGAAGCGTATCCGATCGCGCTGGATGCAAGCTGTGTACAATCAGAACTACTGAAAATCTCCTGGGGAGACCTAAGTTTAGTGTGGATGTCCTAAAGTTTCTGTGATGGCGACTATTTCTTTCTTAAATAAATATTATTGAGTGACTTTACCCAAGTGCCAATTGTAATGCAAATCATGCTTTACCCATGATGGCTAACGCGCGGGTGTAAGCACATTATCGCAAAAATGTGAGGAATTCGCCTTGTTTACGTGTTCTATCGCGAACAGTAGCCCCTGAAGGGTATTTTTTTCTTGAAAAATATATGGTAGCACACAGAACTATAAGACCAATGTGATGGCAATAAAGCTTAGTTTTCTTAACATGTTTGTAAGGGAAAAGTAACCAAATACGAGTATGTAAATGAAGTGTTGCAATTTCTCTAGTACATTTCCAGTTGAAAGCTACAATACGCAGAATGGATTAAGGGCATTTATTCAGAGTTATATCGGTGTAACTAGGTATCGATTCTTGTAAATCTAGTGAAGATTGAGTCATGTGTATCCAAATCGAGTTTTATCAATTTGTTACCTGCACCAACTTTTTATTGCCTGCGATTTATTTCACAGTGAACTTTTGATATAAATGTATGAAGGCTAAATGTAATTGTCGATAGAGATGATAATAGGTAGAATTGTTAAGAAAATTTAACAGCGTTGGAATTGACAATAGTTTGATGTAACTTTTTTTTTGTTGCTATGTGAATTTGTTAAACCTTCTTTTGAAAACATTTTAGTACTTAATTATTTACGAACTTTCACGAAAGTTATTATAAATGTACATCATATACTTTAGAAACCGATTATTTTCGGCATATACCGTAGTAGCGTCTTTTTTATTACTATTTTACTATTTTCCGAAAAGATCATGCATATTAAATTATTAATTTCATTATCGTATGTTCTTTCTGCCTTTAATCTATTTCTTTTTCTTTGTCAAAATTTAGTTTCAAATATTTTAAGTCAACAAACTGCATTGCTATCCAATGTATACCAGATATTTTAAGTAAGGATGAATTTGGCCTTTAATTACCGGCTTAGTGGGATTTGCAAGTTATAGTTTAGCAACGTGAATGTTACTGCCCATCCCCGCCCAGCGCATTTTTCTGTTCGTCTTCGGTTGAGTATACCTCCATATCGGTACTTAAGCCTCCACCGCCTCTTATGCCTGGAGCTTTAGAAGGTACTATCCTACTCTGCTTTACAAGCATAAGCACAAGCAATGTTTTTATTGGTCACCCAAAAAAATATATTATCCACATCTTAAAACTAATTAAATCATTGATTCCGGCTGTATTTACAGTCTTTAATCTAATCTGCATTTAGTCATGTATCAGGAACAATAAAAGTGTTTATAGTGTGAACAGCATCATACATGCTTTTTCCCTTTTTTACACAGTTTCCAATATTTATATGTGCAAAAGTTTATATTCCTTAATATCCAAGATTATCTGTAGGTAATATAATAAAGAGAGACATCATAGTTTAAATCATATCTTACCTACTGTGAAATCACAAAATTTGAATCCAATTTTAAATGGATAATAAACCTAATATTATTTGAGAGGTTTGCCAGTTGAATCCTAATAGGGGTGGAAATGGAAACCACGCCAGAAGCTGTTAAGCGGTAACACAAACCTATTAACTTTAATAAAAATCTAGGTTTCTTAGTTCAGCAAGAGTAAAGCGCAAAAAAATGGATACAATGAAGTATACTTTATTGTACATCTGGGATATAAAAAAGTCATACAAATTATATTGAATATTTAAATAACATAATGGAGATAGTTTAGAGGTCACCAGTTAAATTTTCATTAGCGGGAATCGAAGCCACGATCCTTGCATCTCAGCCGGTGCTGTTAACCTCAGCGTCATATGAGTCGTTAATTAAAGTAATTTTGACATTCTCTTTAATATTTTTGGAGATAAAGATTTGTAAGTTTCAAAAACTAATTTAAGGTTGAAGCTGCTAATTATCACATCGGGTCCCAAATTTTGGAAATGATTATATAATGTCGCTAATATAAAGACCAACAAGATTAGAATTTGAAGCACTATGCGACATTCATGTGTCAAGATTTGGTGAACAGAATGCCTTTATACGGTAGTGGTTTAGATTAAAGATAAAGTAAGGGTGTTCTTATTATTACTGATTCATCCTGGGCTCAACTAAAGAAAATAAGTCGAAAATTGTTTTACTTCGGCTGAGTCATTAAAGAGATTGCGTAGCTTCCTATCATTTGACACCAGAACTGCTCTTGCCCAGTCACTTCTCCTTCCTATTTTAGACTATGCAGATGTCAGCTACCTTTACCTTAACGAAGATTAACTTGAGAAGCTCGAGCGACTACAAAAATTTTGCAAAAGATTCATTTTTGGTTTACGCAAATTTGGTCATGTGTCCGAATTTCGAGATAAGCTCAAACGGCTTCCCATTCGACTTCTCAGGCATTCTCAAATTTGCGTAAACTCATGTCTTTATTATACAAGATTCTGTTCGACCCTTCCTATCCTGCATATCTGAAAAATCGTTTTGTGTTCCTACGCGACAGCCACGAGAAATCTCTCAGGTCATCAGAGAACCTTTTACTGAAAACGCCGATGCATTCCACAACATTTTTAGTAAGATCTTTACAGCCCAGGCTGTTCGTTTATGGAATGCACTCGTGCTTAGTATTAGATGCACGCAGTCCCTGCTTGTGTTTTAACGGTGGGTAAAGGATCACTTACTTTTATTATAGTTATATCAACAAACTGCATTGCTATCTAATGTATACCAGATATTTTAAGTAAGGATAAATTTAGCATTAAATTACCTATGGCTTAGTGGGAATTATATTTCTATAAAATTAATCTATTTATATTATGTATATTTTATATATTGTTCTATCTATCTTATTGATACCTCTTTGGGTCATTTACTCTTTCCATCCAAAGGTTGCCTGAAAGAAATCACTATTTGCGATAAGGCCGCTCATTGTACTTTATAATTTCTGTTTTTTTTATGTATTTTTATGTTCGGTGTACAATAAAGTATTTATTATTATTACCAACTGGATGGAATGGAAACGGAACCCCCTTTACGTGACTTCAGTCGATAACAAGTTCATTCAGTTCTCTATAGGTGAAGTACCTATTGTGCGTCTTTATGAAAGGTATAAAAGAATATTAGAATAAAAATAAATATGTCACAAATAAGAAAACGGGCAACGTCGCATCTTATCGGGCAGTCAATAAATACCAATCACGGTTATATTGCCAAGCCCACGTAAAATGTTACGTGTTCTATGTAATATTTCTTTATTTCCATTTGATATGGGCTTTGGCTATATTCGTTATTTAAAATATAGCAGAATAAAGGAATTTTTGATTACCGACGATAGATGAGGTAAATAGTCCAAGAAGTTACTGTAAACCAAAGTCGTTGCGGGTTTCCAGTCTCACCTTATAGAAAGTTATAAGTTTTACAGTATTAGTGAACATTTAGCAACTTGGGTGGACATTTAGGCATGGGTACTTTACTCTTACTTATTTGTTTTACCAAATTAATAAATACGCGCATGATAAAGAGAGATACAACGGTGGCGCTTACCACCGCAAACCATATACTTGTTTACTATATTGATTGTCATCACCGAAACAACTTATCACGTCCACTGCTAGAAATAGGCGTAGGTCTATCTCTAGTAGTGAATATTATAAATTATTCTTAGTAGTCTTGGGTAGCCAAGAAATGTAATTCTATCCACAATGTTTTGCGTGGTGACAATCACAGAGCATGGTTTCTTGACGTTAATGCTACCTACGCTAAAGAGTACTGTTCTATTCTGCCGGATGACCACAGCAGTACTCTAGAGGTCAATTAAAGATTTGGGAGAAAAAGTTATTATATATGTTTTGCTGCACCAAAACATAATTATGTCCATTTAGCTTGATTTAGTTCCATATAAGTTGATGATAGATCTATAGAAATTGCTAAAAATACACGCTTGGTGTAGATGACAAATGATAGTTAGCAGTATAACGTCATTCTAAATCCTAGATGGCATAGTGACCAAGATGACAAAACGTCAATGAAATTGAAGGATATACTGAGGAACTCAAAGAAAGATACTATATTAACGGCTTTAAAAGACAATTATTTTTAAATTGGTTTTGTTTGACTTTGCAGTTGTCTTGTTATGAACGTTCTCAAGACTAACAAAATATATTGTAACAGTATTAGGAGAAGGCTGCAATTGCACTCTAGTTTCAAAATGGCGGACGTAGTTTTTATGTTTCAAAATTGTTAGTTATAAAGTAAAGGCTTTTTATTTATTATCGAGCAAATAAAAGAAGTTTTGGTTCTGAAACATCTCTTTTACTATCAGTTTATTTTCCCGCTTGGAAAGAGTAAAATTTTCCATTAAGGTGTGTTATATGTATATGCTATTACAAATTTAACCGAGCTTACCTGCAAAGCTCGTTTCACCCCAAGTAATACAAAAGTTGACTCTTTTCACGTTGTCAAAGTGCCACTTGGCCACCGCTCTGTATTGAGGACGCCGTCCTACTTTATAGTTCCGTTTTGGGTTCAATTCAATGACAATTTGCTAGAAATTTAAAATTTTTTACACATGTCTAACCACATGTAGTCTTTTATCAGCATTTTTACGAATCGTCAAGGCAATTCTAATTCAAATCTTTTAATACAATTTTTAGACGACGACACTGTAATTGATAGATTAGAATAAATATTTTAGTACAATACATAAATTCTTTATTTTACTTTTTAACTTTATAATATACTAGCTGACCCGGCGAACTTCGTACCGCCTTAGCGTAGCTTTGATGCACTACTTTATTTTGTATTGTTGACCTATCTTAGGTATGAGTACCTATTCAATTTAAACTGGAATCTATAATATCCTCCATATATAAATTAATCCCTATTTCCCTGGTCTCGCCATATCTGAAAAGGACCTAATTTTATTAAATACAAAACAAAATATATATTTTCATAATAGTGTTTATTCCATAGGATTCAATAATTCCACTTATATTTTTACAAATCGCTATTGAACAACTTGGCATTTTGAAGTAAATACTGAGCTTAACACTACGCGCGCTCTAGAAAACAACTAATAGCCTCTATACCCTTCACTGTTTCTCTCTATTCTAATGCTGCTGTTTCTTTAATCTAATGCTTTTTGGTACACTATATTTTTAGTTTTATGTTCTGGCGCGTAAATAAATAATGCTGATGGTTTTCCGACACGGGAATAACCAAATTGTAATATTATGTAGTCACCAAAAGTTACCAAAAATCGATATGAAGCTATCAACTTACCGTAATTATCAAACAAAAGCGGTTATGGATGTGATGCCACAGATTACCACAGTTTTTTTTTTTTAACTGGCTTGGCTGTTCAGCCATTCGCCAATGACGCCAATGTCAAGTTAGGGAAACAGATACTACCACAGATTACTAAATAGGATATGCGAAATTTGTATAGGTTTACTATTTGTATTATTTTCAAAAAATTATAAAATAGTGCAATAGAATTTAATTAAGTAACCACGTTTCCGAACAAACTTAATTAAGTAACCACGTTTCCGAACAAACGATGCTCTTTTAATATAGTCTATGGCTGTGAATGACGTTGACATTCGTATAAAAAAAAATTACATTCGTAACGCGCGTTTTTTAAAATATGCAAAATTAAATGTATACTTTTCAATATTTCTCAGAGATTTTCTTAATATTTTTTTCCGTAAGAACCATCCTTGGACTTCCACAAACATTTAAAAAAAAGAATTATCGAAATCGGTTCAGCCGTTCACACGTGATGCCGTGACAACGCGAAACGGGTTTCATTTTTATATATATAGATTTATACACAATGTGTAAAAAATTACGTCTTAACTTATGACTCGGTTTACATAGAGCTTCTATAAAAATTCTTGAACTTTTCAAACGAGTCTGTTGCCATTGTACATACCTCAGAAGAGCCAGATTTTTTAAAAATAATCTTTAGTAAAATCTTTTTAATTTACTAACTCAAACTATTAAATAGATTGTTCTTCAAAAAAAGGCTTAACAAGTACTTATAGCAGATCGGTATCGTAAGTCTTTAAGTTACTTACTAAGGAGTTAGGCACGCTGCGTCTTACACGATTGTTGCAAGTTTGATAACTATTTTCTTTCTAAGTGACTCCGCATTGTGCAATTAATACGCTTACTAATAATAAAATACAGTTCAGGCTTAGCTTACAGTTGGGAGCATTGTAACCTGATTGTTCCAGAGTTTATGTTCAGTCAGATTTAATGATCAATGATGAGCTTCAGAAAACTTTGTAGTGAGAGCCTATTTATTCTCAAAACAAACCGGAGTGGCCGATTATGCTTTTACAAGCTGTAACATATGAATATATAATAATATGTAAGATGATTTGGATTGATGAGCTTTAGTTTTATCGGCGTTTCAAAAAAAAATCTAAATGTGACCTCTTTTAATGATGCGAACAAAAGATTCAGAAGAATAGTCTTTTATGAATACTCAAGGGTCAAGCCCGTACAATTTTTTTTGTTTTTTTGTGTATTTTTTTTTGTACGAGGTCGACCAACATCTATGCTGTGAATGATGACCGCGTGATAGCGAGCGTCACCGCGGCTTATACGCTCGTAATGTCACAAGGATATCACTAGCGCATTACCAAACTTGTGACTTAAAGATGTTTTGTCACATTACCCAGTAATTTCACTGCCTATTTCTCCTTTTAAACCGGAACACAGCAATGAAAACACTGCTATTTGGTGAGAGTAATGTATAAATGCAGAACTTTCTATGAGGTATCCCTCATTACTAACTTATGTAAAAATATATGCTATCTTCTGTCTAGGGTTGAAAATCGTCACAAATGATCATATAACTGTAAAGTATAACTATGAAATTTAACAGAAGTATTCCAATAGAATTGATTTAACCACAAATACAATGATGTGATCCCACGGGAATAAAGTCCTGGGTGGCATTCATTTTAAACTTGATACCGGTACTAAACAAGTAATTTCATGACAAAATTTTATCGTCAACCCCCCAACTTCTATTGTTCCGGACATCGTCTTTATTAGTTCCTTCCCTTAATATTATGGACTAAGCTTCCCTTTTATGGGCAATAACATAAGTCTAGAATGTATCAGATGATCGTAATATTGGACCAATAAGGCTCTGATTAAACTTTACAGGACTAAGTTAGCGTCTACGCTTTAACATCGTTTTGTAACCTTGCTATTCGTATTGCTGTGTTCCGGTTTGAAAGGTACGAGAAGCAGTGATTTTACCTAGATAATGTGATATAAAATCTTTAAGTCACAAGATTGGCGACGCGGTTGTGATATCCTTATGATGTCATGAGCGTTTATAGACTGCAGTAACGCTAACTATTACGCAGACTGTATGCTTGTTTATCAACCGAATCTAACGAAAAAAAACTGTTTTAAGTCATTGTATGTAAAACTGTTTTAAGTAATTGATTTGACAAAAATTATATATAATGCAAGTTATGCAATAAATATAAATGCAAATGTTATTGATTGTTTCTTGTGGGTCAAGGGTCGTGGGTTCAATGCCCACCCATGAAATTATTTATATGATGGTATTTGTGTTTGTTCTCTGTTCAGGTGCTAAACGTATGTATTAAAGTAGTATATTTATGATTCCTTAGCTGTCTGATGTCCTTAACACAACTGTTATGAGCGACTTTACGGAGTCTGGTCAATGTATTAGTTATTGTAGGGTTTTATTTACGAGTATTATCAAAAAATAAACTATCCTCTACCCAGGGCATTTCGTGAATCTTTAGTCACAAGCTATCACATTCTTTTCTTAAAAACCGCTTTGTTATGAATCACTAGTAATAAATACTTTAAACTTCCTGGTCCACGAATTTATCCAATACTCGTAGCTTTATCCAGTGGGTTAATCGATAAACCATTTCTTAACCACTGTTTTTTTATAATAAATTATATCGCAAAAATTTTATGACATTTACATGAGGTAGAAGATCGGCTGAAATGGTATGTTACTCTTAGGTATTTATACCGACAAACAGCAGTGTTTGCATTGCTGTGTAGTTTGAAGGAAGAAAGAGAGGATTTTACAAATTGTATGGGCTGTATGGACTTTAATTCGATTATTAACGACAATTACGAGAGGTCTAGATAATTCCAGCTTTGAATTCTTCCAGTCTTCATTTATGGGTACCAACTATCACTTAGTCTCTTAACTTCCGTTTGCTTAGATTATTTAATGCATTTTCTATTTTATTTAATACTAATCACTTAATTAGCCGGTTATGAGTCTTTTCTCACATCAGAACTCTTCTAAGCACGTATTCAATTTAGTCAGCCTTTGAAGTTTTTTTACAGCTGCTCTATCAACCTTCACTTTATAAAATTACTTCTACCATTTAATTAATACCAGTAGCTTGGGAAATGGCCGCAAAATACCGCGCAATCGGTTTCAAGTTTACGGCCCTTAAATTAATTTTATTATCTGTACCAAATTTAAACCAAATTTAAGGACAAGCAGATCAATTATTTCAACTGATTTCTCTTATTTCACCGGATCAAAATACACAGCCGATTCGCAGCACAATGGAAGTTTGTGTTTAATTTATTGTGTCGTTTAACGTATTTTTATTGCCTTGAACCTTCAATCGGGTTACCTGTCGTATTTAATTTATTGTCTACCTGATACCGAACATGTGTTTATGTTTATCTTTATTTAACGATAACAAACGGCATCTGTTTCAGCGAAATGTTTGAACAAGGGCTAATCTGTTACGGCATACATAAAATTGTAAACATTCTTATATATTATGATAGCAATGTCCGCTTGATACCATCATCTTTGTAAATACTACTTACTCTCGGGTGTATACCGAGAACTACCCGATGCACTCCATTCTCCTTTTCAACTTTCACATGGCCACTCAAGCCTGCGCCATTGAATAATCCCTGTCAGTCTGGTTCCGATCTACTAAGCTTTGAGGAGGCTTCCATGTTTCTCGTGGTAGTATCGTAGACCAAGTGAGAAGTCCTTTTGTTGCTTAAAAATGAGCGACTTGCCTGTTCCATCTTTAGTGGACATCTGAGCGTAACATCTAGGTATATGATTTTGAATTGAAATCAGCCTAAAAGAGGACTTAAGATACGTAATAGCAGATTTGGGAATATAGCCTAGCGGCTTAGTAAGTTGTTAAGGCAATGGACAAGTCACATAACACACAGAAATTATGGTTGATGGTACCATAAAGATCTGTAATGGGGCACCGGCGATTTCAGCATAATACGTTCACTCACAAGGAAAGTCAAAAATCTGACTAGAAGGGTAAGATCACGCTGGACACAGGTATACATTTGGTCTTATTGGAAATCTCTAAGGGTACTGTATCCAGTTGTGGACGTCCTATGGCTGATCTGAATGTGATGAATTTAAAATGAATTAAGTGAATAAAATTTATAGATCGCGCCAAAGGCAATTTTGGTAGTGTCTCACATTTGTGCACCATAATTTTAAACACCACCCAGGACAAATTTTTAAGAAATTAGTTCACATGTTTCTTGGACAGGTTTCCGAAATTCAACGCCTTCTTTGCGTCTGTTTTGCATTTTTCTGGACTGTTGGCTTTATTCTTGCCAGTCCAGTTTCTCCAGGAAGAGAAGCCATCCTTTAAAGTTTCAGGTCATCTTCTGTAGTGCCCTCGGAGGTTCAATGTATTGCGCCATGTACTCTGTCAGCACAGGACAGTCCAAGACGACATGATCGACTGTTTTTTTGCTCCCTACGCAGGCTCTACATAGTGGGATGTCAGTGATACCTAGTGAGCAGGTGTTTCTTTTGAACGGTATGCCCTGTGTATGCTCCCCACCAAAAGCCACATCTGTAATCGGATTAACTTC
Source organism: Heortia vitessoides (assembly GCA_020976665.1). Taxonomy (NCBI): domain Eukaryota; kingdom Metazoa; phylum Arthropoda; class Insecta; order Lepidoptera; family Crambidae; genus Heortia; species Heortia vitessoides. The sequence goes on from JACJUM010005601.1 coordinate 13,286,058, forward strand.
CTTAGCCGCAGTGACAGTCTGTGGCCTATTGTGGATACCGCTTATTATAGGAACACCAAATGTTCCTTAATGTGTTTTGACACAGCATGCCTCGTAGCTGTATTTGTATCAGGAGCAGGATTGTTTCTGCTCCAACAACCTTCGCCCTCGAGCTCCATTTTGATAGCTCGTTCATCATTGCCTCGTAGGCCACTGCCTGATGACACTCGTAGATTATTACCGAGGTCACGCTGTGCCTCCATAGTGCTACCAAGATCGACCGCCCGCCTGAGTGTAATTTGATGCTAAAGTTGGTTACCTTCCTCGGTGCAATTGCTTGCGTTGCCGTTAGTATACTCATACATTCTGCCTGAAGGACTGTGCTGTAGTCTCTCAGGGGGATGGATATATGTTGTTTAGGGCCTCGGAGAGACCTCTTAAGCATGAGCCAAACCTTGTTTTCGAGCCATCAGTATACATATATATCACTATTGTGCTTACATACTTACTGCTATCTTACTGTGTTTGTATTTTTTAATAAATTATAAACTGTACCGGTAATTTTTTTTAAAAGAAAGTCTTGGCAGCTCGTAAAGCAATTGTTTTAATATTGTGACCTTCGCAACGTATTCCTCTTATAAGCATGATTGAATGCTTATTATTATAGAACATAAATTTTTTAGCACCTGTTTGTGAATCTCTATGACCATTTAGATGATTAATGCTTCTATTTATAATGGTTGGGAAAATGTTTTTTTCTTTCAAACATACGTTAGCCAATTCAAATTGGTCGCACAAAAGTTTTTGCACTTTTAATTTCTAATTAGAGATAATTACAGGTTGTGTAACAAAGGGGTTAAATTGCAGGTTAAACACAAATAGAAAATACAAAATGTTTATTTAACTAAATTAGTATGATACAATATAGTATATAGTTGAAGCTGACTATTAAACCAAAATTTTACTTTTTTATTCATAACCGCGCTTCCGTAGCATGGATGCAATAGATTATTTTAAAATCTGAATCATATCTACACCTATACTTCTTAAAATAAATAATAATATATGAAATAAAAAATGACATATTATGTGTATTCGTGCATGCGTGTGTGTAGATAAATTGTTATTAAATTATTATTTATCAGGTTTTCATTACATCAGCCGTATGCAATCAATTGCTAGATAGACCTCCCCGAGTACGTTCTAGTCAAATTGTCTGTTAATTATTATTAATCAACCTAACTTATTCTGAGTAGAAAAATGCATAAGCAGTTTACTTTCAAATGTCGGTACATAGTTATATTAATTTCTAATATTAACGTGTTCACTACTTATAATACTCCAATGTAAAAATCCTAACACAATATGTTTATCAAATTTGAAAACGGCTGCTGCTAGGTGTAATAGTGTTTTGGTGATATTTAATTATTTACGAAATCAGTTTATTTCATCGTGTAATATCCGTTTTTTTATTCTTAAAAAACTAAGTATCTAAATAGAAATAAATACTCCCACCTCATAAGATTATACCTTATCTTTTTAATATTGTTCTCCGTATTTGCTAGTTATTTAACAAAATCAGATTGACTAAATGCATAGGAAAGAATTACTGACCGGATGGCGCAGATGGGATCGATCCTAATCAAGGGCAAACACTTTTATGATGGTATTTGTATTTGTTGTGTGTCTGGGTGTTAAAAATATGTATTTTATTTAAGACTGATTGAGTGTCTTATATCGAAGATAGATCGTATGAGATGTTGAGTGAATATTAATATTATAAGAGTTATTTTTCAATTTGTTCCAAACGAAGTCCTCGACAACGGCTAGGAAGGTACTGGGGTCGGGTACTTTGTGGTACCTGATTCTAGAATTAAGTTAAATATACATAATATTTAGTTTTGTTTTCATATTACTGAATTTGAATAAGAGCATTATGATGCATCAGTGAAGTCAAATAATACTTAAACTTATACTTACTTTATCAAATCTATTCCAGTGAAAAACGTAATGACCCCGAATTTAGTTCAAAGTAAGTTTGACCTCAACGACCTTTTGTAACGACTGTTATGGTAACATCGAGTACCAGGGTATACTGATTTGATTGTTGATTGATTCATTGATTGTTTTTTGTTGTCTCATGCGCTAATAACATGTTATTAATTTTATTTTTGTTAGCTAGTTTCACAATTATATATATATATATATATATATATATATATATATATATATATATATGTGTATATATATGTATATAATATAATATAATATATGTTTTTTTTTTTTTTTTTTTTTGTTTCTACTCCAACATTTTAAACTCTGTTCGGTCAACAAAATCTTAGTTCACGTAATGTTGTATATATATAAAATAGTAAAATATTTGAGTTTTTTATTTTTGAAGTGTTATTCATTAGGTAATGGGAATATTTTATTTGTCATGGAGCGCCGGTAGAGTAGAACAGTACCACCCTCTGAACATAACTAGATAGAACATAACAAAGTACCAGATCCATACCACGCTAAAGGTGAAAATAATCTTCCAAAACAATAAACATGAGTTGGCAAAACATACGTACAGAAAGTACATAATGAGTAATTTGGACCTACCCTATAGCATCTTTTCTACAAATCCTCCTCAGCTGTCTTCTCACTGACGCTACACTACCATCATTACTTCACACATACAAATAGAGTCTCACCCCCTCCTCCGAAGGCGCTTTAATTAAAGTCTGAGCAGTTCAACTTTAGGCTCTCCGGAAAAAAAACCAGCCGCAATAGCGCTAGACTCTCTTAGTCCTTCTCTATTGCCAACAACGATTTAATTGTCTCCATTGGCGGAAGTTCGAGCAAAAGCTCTCAAAGACGCCCTCGAGATATATCCTTTGAGGCTTGTTCGAAAAATAAAATTAAGTCGACTATTTTTCTGACGTTTAGCCAATTCTAAATTTTACTTATAATATGTTACACGAACAAGATGACGATAAGTAATTGGGCGACTAAGCAGAAACTTGATACGAGCATATTAATTAATTCACTTCATTAGACATTACTGTCAACGGTTTGAATAATTAGAACGTGATGTCAATCGAGGTCCCTCGGCTTGTTTGTTGGTTTGTTAGTTTGTATGTTCCTGTTAAGACTACCAAATAGATTCCTATGCTGATTTAATTAAAGGTTTACATTTACCAAATTAGATATCTTTATGATGTTATCATCATCCCCATATTGATCCTATCTTGTGCGCCAAGGGTCGTCGATTTCCATCCAGAGAAAATATTTATATGATGATATTTGTGTTTGTTCTGTGTCTGGGTGTAAAATATATGTACTTAAACAGTATATTTGTGATACCTTTGTTATTTGGCGACTGTAACAAAACTTTATGCGACTTACAATGGAGTCAAGTCAATGTATGAGATTTTGTAGGAATTTATTATTGTATTAACTTCAAGACAAATGCATTAAAAATTCCCAAAATATCAACCTTAACTGATAACCTCCATTCATTCTTAAGAAAAAAATACTTTTCTTTATTGGAATGAATGGAGTAACCACAAAAAGATGGTCGTCTGCATATATATGCACCTCGCCTATTTCTACCAGTCAAACAGCAGTGTTCGCATTGCTGTGTACCAGTTTGATGGGTGAGAAACAATTAAATTACTGGTAATGTGACATAATATTATTAAGTCACAAACAAATGATATCCTTGCTACAGTGATGTTTACTATCACGCGGAATGTATGCTTAAGTTATTAAGCGAAAACAAAACTTAGGAACCACCCTAGCGCTTTTGTATCAAGAGAACTATTTTTGTGCTGTTACCAAATAATAGTATTTTTAATATTACTGGTAAGGTATTCGTCATCACCATATATGCCAATATATCACCATCACCTTCAAATGTGAGCCGTGAGTTTAGTCACGAGGTACAGGCAGAATAGAACAGTACCTCCCCCTGTACCGGGTGTCAGAGGCGACTAAAGTACCGGGACCGACAGATGGCGGTATATCCATCCTGAACAGTGCAGCTCACACATGGCGGGATGGGCAGCAGCATCTTCGTCGCGAAAGCTGCGCTCTGTAATTGTACACTCTCTTGCCCAACGTAGCAATTATGGTTAAAAATTCCCTTTTCGTTGGGGAGGCCTATGTCCAGCAGTGGACTTCCATGGCTGGTATGATGACCGCCAAATGTGTAGCTTGAGAAACTTAATGACATATTACCATAGTAATATCAGTATCTCTCAAATCCTTTTGATTAAAACACATGCACGTTTGCTGGTAGAAATAGGTGACAGTGACGTACAATAAGAACACTCATTGTTGGAAATCTATTTCTAACAAAATGTAAAATAAATTACACACACCTTTCAAAATAAATCTTTACCGATTTTCCTCTTGTACTATCATAATATTTCAAGATTCACGTGATCTTTCAAAGAAATATCTCAGAAATTATATAAACATCTCGGAAGTTGGATTAAAAGTGCGAAGTTATGGAAGTTCTCCTTTTGATAAGGTATTGGAAAGTGATCGATCGTTTAAAATAATTCCTTATAATTTATGTTCTAGGTATTGCCGATAATATAAATTCGTGGAAGCGATCACCTCTCAACTCGCTTCTTCGATGGAGCTAATTTATCGTCTAATGAACTGACAGAGGCGTGTTCACGGTATCAAGAGATTATACTTGAGAGCAAAATTTTAGGTACAACGCCTAGGTAAGGGGCAACTCTATATACAGATTTTCTATGAAACTGCAACAAATTGTTAGCTAAATTTATAGTATTGAATGTGTACACATAACTCAGTCAATGCAAACTGGATATATATTTTCAGGTTAGTTGTATTTTTTCATAATAAAAATAATAATTATAATAAATTCTCATACATTGACCCGACTCTGAGGTAGACGCTTAAAGTATTTGTGTTTTATATATTAAAATACATACCTATGTAAGTATGTTAAGTATTGTATCTCAAATACAATACTTAAATACATATATTCTACTCTCTCTATTTTAAAATTTGTTGTATTTTGTTTTTAAAAAGGAACGAATTTAAAATGTTGTTTTGCCCTAGATATTTAAAAGTTGTATTGTTTACAACTAATACCTACATTTACTCCAATTCCTATCGCATCACCGATGTGGCCGACGACTAATCTAGTACTTCAATTTTTTTTAAAACATACGTTACATGATATTTACTGAAAGTTATGTATGTATATCAATCCAAAGTAGTGTAGCTCACATGCAGCATTCCCGACGCGAAACTACGCTCTGAATTCTCCCTTTCTTAGGGGAAGCCTACGTCCTGCAGTTGATATTTTACGGCTGATATAAAGATGATGAATGGTCTTTAATAATTATTCAAATTAAAGATCTTTTTTAGGCATTGTTATAATTCTAAGTACTGTACAACTAATAATATACAATTATTGATATAAACGGGCACTTGAATTTCTTCATATCGGCCGAAGGATATTATAATAATATAGATATAGATCTGCCCTAGCCCATTAAGCTTCTGTGCAAACAAAAAAAACGTAAACATCATCCAGAACATCTTAGTTGTTATTTTCCTCTTTGATCAAGAATTGTTATAAGCTCGCATTTAACAAGCCAGATGTTAAGCTCCATATGAGCTATCAATCTGTTTTCTGTACATTCGAAGTTTTACGACGCACAAATCATAGTAATGGCTCTTAAAATAAGCACCATTCTGCTAATTTGATAGTGAATGTATGCGTTAGTGAATATAATCGAAAACGTTTGGTCACTTAGGAGAATATAGTAAATATGTTTTATGTGCATTGCTTCCTCATTCTTACCTAATTCTACTGCCACATCAGTGTTCGCATTACTGTGTTCCAGCTTAAAAGGTTGTGAAAGATAGTTAAATTATTGGATTATGTGAGATAATATCTTCGAACCAGGTTGGCAACACGCTTGTAATTTACTTGCGATCGATTCGATCTATTTCTGTATCTGAAGTATAAAATTGTCGCAAATACCGGAGATCCAGGCATGGAGTTCGCGTGATGCTTGTGTTATTACGAGATACAGGCTGCGGTAGGCACTATCACTAGAGCGTTGCCAACCTCGTGTCTTGAAGATATTTTGTCAAAGTGTCAAATTACTGGGTAATTTCACTTTCTCTCTCAAACACTTCAAACTGCGGTTAATACAAACATCTATATTGCTTGCTTTACTCAGTCCGTATTCTTGTTAATAGACTAAGCCATATAAAATAAGAGAGTAGCGGTTTTTTTTAATAGTAATCAACTAACTTGTCGAAACTTGTGTTGTTGTAAGCCTTTGAAGAGCTTTTTTCGCGAAATCTTTACTTTGTATCTCATCTCTAAGGAACTCTTGTGATTCTGCGAAGAAGTCTATATCGCTCTCTGACTGTTAGTTTGTGCTGATTCCTCAGAGGAAAAAAACTAGATCTATTCCACGGAAACATTTTTCCAAAATTCAAATTAGCTTATGTATTATACCAGAATATCAATAAGTTCTGTGTCAAATTTCTTCTAGTTGTTTTCATAAATACATACTTTTGCGTTTGCCATATTAACAAGATAGTTGCGAACATAGGTGAAGCCGCTTGCACTCTACTTTATCCATGTTATGTAAGAACATGTCCAATATTAAGGGTAACCTATTTAAGATTATATCTGAAACTAGCAGTGCTCAAGACTACGTTTGCGTAGAATAGTGACTGGGGGTCTAGTGACTCTCAGGATTGATTTTAAAATATTGATAAATTAACTGTCCAACACTAAACGAATTTTACATATTGCTATTACATACATTACATATACTAGCGGCTTTTGAGATTAGCATGTTCAAACAAACAAACAGATTCTTCAGCTTTATAATATTATGTATAGATGGACAGACACACTTACGCAATCAATCAAATTTCTATTGTCAATATAGGTTATAAGATTGATAAGAATATTGCATTTGACGGGCCCGATGGCGCAGATGGTAGTGATCCTATCTTGTGCGCCAAGGGTCGTGGGTTCGATTCCCACCCACAGCAAATATTTGTATGATGATATTTGTGTTTATTCTGTGTCTAGGTGTTAAAATATGTATTTAAGTAACATATTTGTAATTCCTCTGTTCTTTGGCGTCCGTAACACAAATGCTTCTAGCGACTTACCACGGAGTCAGGTCAATGTATGAGATGTTGTGGGGAAAAAAGAATAGTACATTTAAGTGTCATCCATATTCGGCCTAATGCCCACAAGTCCTCAGGGCCCATAAGTAAAATGTTTATTTATGGGTATAGTTATTAGTTTCAATGGTATTACTAAAGTCAGACATCAGATATCACACAGAAACTCTTTTAAATTATAGAAGCATTTAAGAATTAATAATTCTAGTTTGTTTTATAACGGTGAATACTCATGTCTCGTAGATATCTCTTCTATATTTGACTATATATTTATGGACCATAACCAAAAAAAGAAGGCTGTTTTACATGGTAATATACATAAATATTGAGCATGACAGTTACTTTAATTGAATTACTAAAAACACTTTGCGATTTCAGTCTTGTATTTAGGGTTTCCGTAAGAATACGGCTTTGAAATAATATGTATGTCACTAGCTGAAAAAAACTTTTCATGAATAAATCATTTTGAAAATCATCTTTGTAGCTTTCGAGATAATTGTTACAAAGGCAAAGAGTTTGCTTATCTATGCAGTTTATGCTACTTGATAAAAATGTAGTTTTCCCATAACAAGAAAAACCAGGTTGAGACTGAAAAGGGTCTAAAAAAAGGGTCAACTAATTTTTCTTTAAAATATTCGTTTTAACATCATCACATAAGCTCTTGGAAGTCCACTGCTAGACATAGACCTCTCCAAGAAAGGGGAAATTTTGCCCATAACTGTCGCGCTGGGCAAGCGTGTTGGCAATTGCAGATCGCAGCTTTCGCGACAAGGGTTCTGCTACCCCACCCTGTGGACATGAACTAAATCGTATCGAATGGATATACCGCCATCTGTCGGTTCTGTTACCTTAGTCACCTCTTACGACGCCTGGTACAAGAGGAGGTACTATTCTACTCTGCCGGTACCTCACAGCTGAAAAAATATAAAATATTTTCGTTTAGATTTTCTTATATGCACGTGTAATTAATTCATTTCAACGTCCCATTAAGGTAAAGTATACACACCAATTTTATTGTAGTAATTTACAATATACGAAATGCCAGGGATCTTATCATTCTTTAAATAATGAACCAGCCGTAATTGCTAGATCGTAAAGCACAATAGCAACGTCGACATGAATCGGCGCACAAAGATTTAAAAATAAAACAAAATAATACTACTACACTTAACTACAAGCATATTTAACTGATGCCATTATTTTTATTTCATGTTACACTTTTAGAACTATATAATGAGAAAGTAATTAAATTTTCTGAAGTAATTAAACACCAGATGGGTATATTTGCGTATTTATTAATTCAAAAAACAGTTTTTAATTGATACAATACTTAAAAGCAACGACCTCACAACTTGTTTAGGTCGTATCAATCACAAAGAGGTCATTGATTCAACATTAAACTAAGTATACTGTAGGGCACAGGCTGAGCAGAAACAGTTCAAACTATCCAAATGTGTTAAAATTTACAATCGATATGAATCTACAATTGTGTTTAAAATCTACAAGTTTTATTAAATTGTTATTTCTTACCGTACCAGGTCTCGTATGAGTTGACTTAGGTAACGGAACCGACAAATGGTATATATCCAACTGAAATAGTGTAACTCAAATGCACAGGGCTGGAATAGGGAGCAGTATCCCCGCCGCCACGAAGCTATTTGATTATTACCAGGCCTGTACGGCAAATATGGGCAAAATTCCTTTACTCTTTGGGAGGCCTATGTTATGTTTAGTAGTAAACTTTTTTCTGCCTCCCATGATAATAAAACGATAATAATAAACAATTGTTTTAATTTTATTTAATTAGTGTAACTAGAGAATATTTATGTATTGAACATTTGTATTTGTTTTTTCTGGGTATTTTATAAGTGTATATAAATATTATTTTTTAGTCTTCTGTTATCTGATTTGCGTAAATTTAAGGCTTTATTTACTAACCATTGAGTCAGTTTTACTTATGATATGTCACGTAAAATGTATATTAAAAATAAAGTTAGTTTATTTATAGTTTAGTTAATTACTAAATCAGATCGGAAGACTGATCCTCCAATCTGAATTAGTGCAAATGTACATTATTGAAGGTTTAACGTAGTTGCCTTCTGGCTTCAGTGTAACTTACTGATTCATAATATTTCTAAGAACAATATGTTACCTTTGTGCACAGGTGAAACTCCTTTCCTTCGCACATCTGATCTCACCAGCTCTGGAGGTATTACTTGTACTTGACAAAATTCATAACCACCTCTACTTTATAACTTATTTTAATACTCAAGTACCCAGACAGTGAAAATTAATCTATTTCTTAAGATCCCTGAGCCACATGGCTAGCCAATGTACCATTAAGATGTACTTTGCACTTTATCGATTGATAATTAATTACTACAGTAGATTACTAGGGTGGGATCGCCGAAACGTGTTTGTTGTAAGTAGAAAGAAATGATGGCCTCCTGTATTGGTTTCCCACTACTGAAGAAATCCCAAAAAAAATGGGACTTTTTATTGTTAAGACAAATATTTATTCTTAATACCGTTCTTAAAAAACATTCAGATCTCAAATATGATCTTATTATTGATAAGCATAAACACAGAAGGGGTGCAACATGTGAATTGCCCTCTACTCATCTCGGTTTCTCTCATAGGTTCTGTAATTTTTTCAGTTCTTCTATCTACACTCTGTCCAAGCTATTTACTCTTTCCCTAAACAAGCCTGCATGCATACTGTGTCAACTTGGCTGAAATCGTTAGATTATGAAGTTACAGAACATCTTTCAATTTGTCTAACCTAGTTTTGCTAATCTTCTTTCTAACTTAGGTTATAACCTGATTCTTTATATTGTATCAAATTAAGCATTGTTAATAATATTCGCTTCCTTTTAGACCTTCATATATGTATGCCTAATTAATTAGATTTGATTTATTGTGGGACTCTGGTATTTTATTGTTGTTGTTTTATTAAATTCAGGCATCAGGTTAATTTTGATTGATGTGTTATGCATGATGTTTGTAGTGGACCTTTAGTAAGTTTAAATAAATGAGTTTATTATTGTTTTTGTGATTAACTTGTGTACCCACTTAGCATAGAGTTGCTAAAGTTAGCGCGTTAGTAAGCTCAACATAGAGTTGCTAGAGCTAACATAGAGTAATAAGAATAGCTAGCTATATTATGTCTAGAAAACACGTATATGTTCTAGCAACTACTTTTAGGACTCTTTCTAGTAAAAACCTGTAAAAAGAGTACTAAAACATGCATTGTAAATCGCCGACTTATTCCATTTAAATTTACCAAGGAATGAGAACGCATTTAGACATGATTAATTATATCATTCTATTATAATCCCTAACGACGGGGAGAGATGCCATCAAAAATACATCACCATACAAAACATTACTATTATGAACTTTCGAGCGTATGACGTAAACTGTTTGGGTTAAATATTTAGATTTATTGACCAAAGGAGATATTGTTAAAATTATGATTAGCCTAGTTTATTGCCTTAAAATACTAAAAATTATAGTGTTTATTATACACAATGAATAACGTACAGATTTTTTTTTACTTTAAGAAGTTACTATTAAATAAGACAACAGATCTGACTATATTCGCAGGATTACGTTTGATGACAGCCTAACACAAGCGGTTCTATACACATTTTTTTGTATCAATTCAATTTAATAAACAAGCGAACAGTATTTGTGATATTAGCATCACTGCAGCCTATAGACGCTTATAATATCACAGGAATATCACTAGCACAGTGCTTACCTTGTGGCTTGAAGATATTATGTCGAATTACCCAGTCATTTCACTGCCTTTCTCACCCTTCAAACTGGAACACAGCAATGCAAACACTGCTATTTGGCGGTAGATAAAGGAGAGTGAGGTACCAACGCAGGCTACCTTTGTATGAGATCTAACTCATGTAAATTGATTTTGTGGAATACAATAATTTTGCAAGTATACACAGCCTTAAAAATTTAACGTACGCTTATATATAAATATTGGTATATTAATTTAGTTATTGTGTAACTATGCTGTATATATGTATACACCAAACTAGCCATTATCTTTTTCATATGCCTATACTATTTTAAAATTTAATGTAATTGTAAATGTATATAATTAAGTATACAATAAAGAAAAAAAACTTTCTACCTTTTGCTAACATTCCTAATGAAACCGAAGTTTATCCGATATAAGTGATAGAATATGTTGGTTGTCGGCATCACTCATCGGAATCAATAAAAAGTCATGACTAACTTTGAAATGAGAACTTAAAAATCTGACGGTTCATAATACCTTAAAATTACTAGTCCCGCCTGATGCCTGAGATAAGTTATTTTTTCCAGTAAATATTATCCGTATGTTTTATTATTTTTATTAATTGTTGCAATTGTTCTGAACACATTTACTATAAAAACATGAATACTATGGATATAACTAGCCGTAAGCGGCAGCAGAGTAGTATAATACCTCCCTCTGTATCCGGTATCGTAAAAGGCGACAGATAGATCACTATCTGGATATATGATATATCCACCTGAAACAGGGTAGCTTAAATGCATAGGGTGGCGATTACCAATACGCCTGCCTAGCGTGCTAGTAAAATTCCCTCTTGGGGAGGCTATAACGATGATTTTAAATACGCTCATTTTCAGTCCTTTCCATTTCCATAAAAAAAAGGATAAACTATAATATATAATAAGGATAAACCATATGGAGCTTTTAACTCTATATATATATATTATATATGCCTATTAACATGGTAATTTATGCAAACCTAATTTTCAAAGGTTGAAGTAACAGTGTTCTGACGCATAGCTTCAAAATATTGCACGTGAAAATCTGTCTGTCAAGTCTGTACAATATACGCGGTATATAATTCATGACTTACAACTATGTGTTCCACGATTGATAAATAATTACAAATATGTAACTATGTGCTAGGATTTATCTACATATATATATATATATAAACAAACACTATTTTTCAGCACAACAACGAGTAACTAATACGCGAGTACAATCTATTTTAATTATCTACCGCGGCTTCCACAAGGTGGTAACTAACTATTTTAACTTTATTAATATTAACGGTATGTTAGATTTTCCCAGCTTTATTTCTAAATAACTTTCTAAGTAATTTAGTTGCGAGAGAATCCTTGTAGGGAAAATTATATGAAGAAAACAATTTCGAGGTAAGTGTAACAGGTTCATTATTTTACATGTTTTTTGCACTGGCAAATGGAAGAATTTTGTGGTACCACCAGCCATGTCATAAGTGTCAATTGTACTGTACCGTTGTATGTTTTTCTATGTTATTTGAATGTGTTGTTTATGATGTGTACAGCAGAAAATATTGTTATTATTGGATTACAATTTCACAAAACACTGAGAGTATTTCGGTATATAATTAAAATTCACGGGTTTAGGCCAAGTAAACTTCAATTTCTTAGGAATAACCTACAATAATGTTATCCAGATTACAAGTTGAATTTATAGAAAGTTGTTACAAAGCATAATTTTTAACAAAGAAAATCGTGTTGTCGGTAGTAGATATTTAGGAGCATTTACCGCCTGCATTTCTAAATTCTTAATATGTGACAACCTCCCCCCTCCCTCCCCATTCCCCCTCTACCCTCTCCCTTATTTCACCCGCCCATCTATTCTCCATTTCCCTCTCTCCCTTCATCGTGCGAATCCCTTCAACGAAATCGCTGAGGTGAACACGTAGCGTAGCCTTCCATACACGCACCGAGGTTAACGTTCGACCTCACTAAGAACTTGCACGGAGAAATAGGCGATAAATCTGAGGGATGTGGCGACAATGACGTAAGTATACGTGTGTTCATAATAGCTTCGATTCGCGGGTACAATGTGTAGTCTGGAGTTACCGGAAAACCTTAAAAAATAGTTTTAGCAATTTTTACTCGAGGCTCCAAATGTCTGGGAAAATTTATCGTCGCATGAAAAGCGAAACGCAATCTCGTTGACAAGGAGCTTAAGCGTTTTCAACGAGTGCTTATTTTGTTTATTTGCTCATCATTTTTTTACTATTATTACAGTAGACAGTTTAACCGCGTCACGAAGAATAATTGTGCACAAACAATTGCAATGCAAGCGCAATTTAATTGCTGTTCAGGCTGTTTTTTTTTACTTAAGGCAAAGCTTTATCTTATATACATCTATACGGATACGACAGATGTCTGATTTTGGCTGAAATATCTATCTTATTCCTAATACAAAAAAAATCTTTAATAAAAAGATAAAATTCCACTGCCATAAAGACGCACGCACAGCCATACCTGCAAATGATATAAACGTGAATTTCAGACAGCTATTTTATTTCGAAATTCGGTTGCAAACAAAGGCGAGATTTTTTTTTTAATCAACCTTAAAGTGGATTGCAAGTTTGTGGGAATAATTCTTTATATTTGTTTTTAATTAATGCTCTTAAAAATATTTCATTGGATAAATGTTTCATGTTATATTGGAATTCTCCCCCTAAGGGTGCAGAATAGGAGTAAGTTTCAATGAAAAATATTGAAAATTTGCTCCAATTTCAATTCATAAAGAAATAAAATAATGTAATCAAAATCCTAAAAACATTATTTAAGCTTTCTTTATAATTTTACTCTGTTTCAGTAACACGACGCCAAAACTAGAGTGCACGAGTATGTGAAAGGGTTTTAAAAATTATTTTTTGTTAACCATCCGTGGGAGGCTGGGGCGGGCTGCTTAAATAGAGGCTTGTTAGATGCTTAAGCTAAATTCAAATATCTCATACAGTGTGACCTGATGTAATTGTAATAAAAATATATAAAAGCCTTTCTGTTACGGATATCAGATAACAGAAAAATCGCAAATATAATCCGTGAAAACATATTTAACTCCCAGACACAGAAAAACACTAATAGTCATCATATAAATGTTTGTCCTAGGTGGAAATCGGACTCATGACCTTGGCGCACGACGTTTTTCTATATTTTAATAGTTAAATTTAATTTCGTACTTATTATGACCGCAGGGTTGAATAGTAAGTACCTCTGTAACATGTGTTATAAGAGAAGATTGGGTATCGAAACCGACAGATGATGGTACATCCATCTGCAACAGCGTAAAACAAATGTAACAGGGCGAGGATAGGCAGCATGGCTACTATCTGAAATCTCATGTCAGGCCTAAGTCGGTCAATGGACGACCTTCTGCTGGTATGGTGCCGATGCAACATACAATCAAATTGATAGTTCTGACATTTTTAAGAAAGTTCTAGAATTTCAACTTATATTCTATATGTGTCGTATGCGCCAAGGGTAATGGTTTCTATCCCCTCCCAGAACAAAGATTTATAAGCTGATATTTGTGTTTGTTCTTTGCTTGGGTGTTGAAAATACATATGTATTTAAGTTTTATATTTGTTCCTTTGTTATCTTACTTTTGCAACGCAACTGCTTTTAACAACTTACCTTGGAGTTAAGTCAATGTATGGGAATAACATTTATGTGCAATAATATTATAAAACAGAATTCAGATTTTCAGATTGTGCTCCCTTTAACTTTTCAGGAATGAGCAACGCAAGGTATCCTAAGCTTGTTTGATTATTCAACAAACAAACTTTTATCTAACTAAACAATTTATAGTATTAATAAAGCTTCCAAACCTTAACATTAAGTTACATTTGGTTAGGTAAGTCGTTACCATAGTTGGTACATTGAACAGTTTCTGATGGTCATTGTTTCTCTTGGAATATAGATAAAGTTTAGACCAGGATTGTGTGGTGGAACAATAACTTAATATGAACGTTATCAAATTTAAGCATACAGTGTATTTAAGATACGCTAGCATTTATCCGGATATTACAATTTCTCACTAACTAGCACTTTCTTGTGTGACTTTGGTCAAATTGAAGTAAAAAAATAGACTGAGAATCTTTTTATCCGTCACTTCTAGGTCGGCTAATACCATTGTAAATATTATACGGATTACGATTAAATAGTTCTTTAATTGTATTGTAGTATTCAATCTTAGTTTATTTTGCCTTCAATCCTTTAGACACCTACTAATGTTGAATATGCAAAATATAATTCTACATGCGTTACAGTTTTATGACTTAAGCAATAAACATATTATTTTAGAAATTTGCCATTAGTGATATTATATAATAAAACATACATATAAAACGATAGTGACAGTTGACATATCACAACTTCCTAACATTTGCAATAACTCTCATGACTGGAAAATTATTTAAAACTAAATATTCTTTAGTATGATGTATGTCATCATCAGGGGATTTCACGAGGTAGATCACATACAAAGGTCGTATGCAATGTTACCTAACTTTCACCTATTTCTACCGCCAAATAGCAGAATGTTCGTATGCAGTGTTCCGGTTTTAAGGGTGAGAAAGGCATTGAAAATACTGCTATCTACTTATAATATTATAAGTGTAATCATCCTGCGTAAGGAGGAAACAAAAAATATATGCTGCGGTGACACTTACGCGGATTGTAAGCTTGTTGGTCGACCTGGTCAGATAAAAAAAAAACTAGAAGTAGACAGATTAAAAATGCCATTGTTCCTGAATATAATAATATTTTAATAAAATTATTATTTTTATTATATTATTGTCTAGTTATTTGTTTCTGAGGCTTACGTACTGACAGAGTTGAATAGTACCTCCCTTCATAGCAGGTATCGTAAGAGGCGGCTGAGCTACCAGAATACCTCTAGGCTACGCTGTTCCAGGTGAGCAAAGCACCGTTTATCGGCAATAGTGTAACTCAAGTGAAACAGGATCAGGATAGGCAGCGGTACTCCCCTCGCGACTATGCTCTTGATTGCGTCTACACCTGCCCACCGCGGCAAATATGGGCAAATAAAGAGGCTTATGTCCAGAGGCTTATGTCTTACTTTCTTTGGCTGCTATGATGATGATGACAATATCATGGATCTTGATATACAATATGTTTGAAGTACTACGTCAAAAAAAATAATTTATTATTAATGAGATTAAAGTGTTAAAATAATAACGGATACACGCTACATCGAACCCGATTAAACAATATTTATATAAGGAATATTATTAAGGATTTTCAAAATAAATCACCAATTGTTTCTATGAAAACACAAAGTTATATTTTATAAATCATGCTTACTTTTTCCAACAAGTATTATTTAATTTAGCTAATTACACTGAACTGACAGATGCTGTCATTTATTTAAAATTCATATATGCATATCAAGAAAAAATAATGACGCGGCTATATATTGAAATATACGTAGTTACGAAGTTTGGCCTGGACAATCACGGTGACACGTTTTATATATATATATATATATATAAAGATGACTTTAACGTAACATATCGCACTTCTACTCGAATGGAGGTTTTTTACCCATAATTGCCATGCTGGGCAGCGTGCAGCGTTGGCAATTGCAGAGCGGAGCTTTCACGATAGGGATGCTGTTGCCCATCCCCGCCCTGTGTATTTGAGCTGCACTGGTTGGATGTACCGTCATCTGTCGGCTCTGGTACCTTAGTCGCCTCTTACGACACCTGGTGCAGTGGTAGGTAATATTTTACTTTGCCGGTACCTTACGGCAATGCCAATATCTCACGGCAATGCCGGTACCCCAAGGCAATGACAGTTCTTCACGGACTACACGGTTCCAGATATATTGCGATATATATATAAATTTTTAAACGATATGTCCATTTCTTTCAGGAAAATTTTCATTAACAACATGATCAGAAAAGTTTTCTGGACGAATAATTATACGAGTCCCTAATGCAATTATCTTCATTCACAATAAAAGGTGTACATAAAATTACAGTTTTAAGTTATTGCAATCTTCATATAGGGGTGCGATATAATATTAATATTTTAAATAAGTAAGATTTTTGGAAGCATAAATTTTATGGCAGTGCAAAGAACCATCACCCAGTTATGGTTTTACATTTCAATTAGTATATAATATATTAATAGTATTAAATAAATCTATCATCTCCCATATCTATACAAGATTAGCTTCAAAAATGAGTTCATAATATTCATGTTGAAAAATGTTTTTATATTATTAATTAGTACAGTGATGGTGGCAGGCATTATTTTTCAATAATAACATTGTTGCTTGAAATTATTGTTTACATTTAATTAACTTCAGACACATATTCATATATTATGTATTCTGACATTTTACTCTAATGTTTTGTATCGACATTGCTATTTAATTTTATCCATAGTGATTTTATAATTACTAATTTTGTTTCATTGTATATTTATAAATTAAATTCAGACTTTACTATTTTTATAATTATATGCATATTAAGTTGTGATATTTTCTTTTTCTAATATAAATTGAATTGTATTAAATTCTATTACATTACGATACTATTTTTTATATTCTGAACAGCTGTACGAACATCAGTACAGCAAGCAAATGTATTACTTAGGACAAAGAGATTTTTGAAAACAAATTTGAATGAATTATGTTGATGTCATACTTCAATTATTTGTGAGCACTTTAAAATATGGCGATGACGTCACAGTTTATTTTTACAATCGTTTCTTGATATCTGCCTCTTTGTTCTAAAGCGTCAATTGTATTTTATTTGCATTCAAATTTAAATCTTAATTCTTAGGTGGCATCATATATTATTAAACACAACAAAACAGATCTATATACATAATGATTTGCAATAAAATTGCAATGCGTATCAAAACACAAAGTCAGTAAAATACTTCTTATATTTACTACTACTTATATTTAAAAGTAATAAAACGCGGTTCATTGACCTTTTTAATTCTTTCGTCTGATGTTTACTGCAAAATAAGCGATACATAAAAATCGAGTTCATCAAATCATGTGAGGATACATCTATCTATTATATTTATACCCAAGAGCTTAAAATATCATTTCCGAACACATCCGATATGAGCCAATAAAACGAGCCCTCGGGCAACAGAGTTACTTTGTACAGGTAAGCATAGATAACCTCCGTCAAACTTCGAAGTTATCGCGAGTGTTTGGGATTGTTTGTATAGTGTAGCTATAATATGTCGTAGGTACTCTATTCGGCGTATAGAGAATATCTGAAATGTAGTTATCAGACAATATCAGGTTCAAATCCCCACAAAAAGCAATATGTCCAGTATATTTTAATATTTTTATTTTCACTTTGAATCTAGGCATAATGAAATGCTTTCTTAATCAGAAGTACTTGAGTCTTTATTCTTAAAGACTGGATTATGATTGGAGATATGCATTTATTTATACAAATATGTATGCCACGTTTATTTATTTTGTATATATATTGTCTGCACCACTATATATATATTTTTTTCTGTTTTGTGTAATGGTTGACTGGGAGATAATGCCATCTGGCATTAAGTCCGCCATTTGTACATTTTGTAACATTTTGTGCAATAAAGTTAAATAAAAAAAAATTAATTGACCAGTTACATTTGCCAAATCTTCAAAATCCAATTGTTCATAAAAACTCTGCAGACTCAGTAAATACATATACTTAAATTATCCGAACAACCCAATAAAATATAATTAATTACAAAGAAACATCTTGCATGTCACTAAACGCTGTTTAAATTATTTATTTATCGAATTAGAGGACACCTGTGAATTAAACTCGGTTCACACCGTCTTAATAATAGCTTAGAGATTCTTTAAATAAATTATTAATGACAGAGATGCTGTCGAGTCGTGTAACTTTAAAGTGCTAGAGGTGACTTTGTAAATCTTTAAAATATGATTAGGATCTAGAAGCAAGTGAATCATAATAATCAATTGAAAAAAATATAAAATGATTTATCAATCAAATCTGTATAGAATATTGGATAAATAAATATATATATATATATATATATAAATTCAGTCATTTTATATATATATATCAACAGAGGGCCAAAATTATAAGGGTTCAAAACCAAAACTGTTGCATAAGGGTTTTCAAAATTCCGCTTGTAAAAGGGGTAAAACGGAAATGTGAAGTTAGTATGAAACTTTGCTGGTTTAATTTCATCATCATCATATCAGCCATGAAACATAGTATATCCCCTATTTTTTGTGATGTTCTACTTTCAGTGATGTTTTACGGCTGCTATAATAATGATGATGAACTACTTCTAGTCTTCCTAATTTTTTAAGATCCTTTTTATTCTTGCATGGTTCTAGTTAGTTGGTATAGTATATTATTAACCGTGTATCGGCGTAGTCGTAAGGTACCGACAGAGTAGAATAGTAGCTCCCCCTGTACCAGGTGTCGTAAGAGGCAACTGAGGTATCGGAACTGACAAATGGCAGTATATCCATTCATATATAAATGTAGCTCATATACAAACGGTGGGGATAGCAGCGTCCCCATCGTAATAGCTCTCAGATTGGCAAAACGCTAATCCAACAAGGCAATTATGAGCAAAATCCCCCTTTTCTTGGGTAAGCCTATGTCTAGCAGTGGACTTCCATTGGCTGATATGATAAAGAGTATAGAATCCACTGTGCTGAATGCTACTTCCGGCTTTAGTTTTTGGCTATGTATACAGGGTAAGCTTTTACTGACACCAACCAATTTTATTTTCACACTTGAATACGTGACATGCTAGATGAAGTTAAAGGAGACGGCTGTATTCAATTAAGTTAACTACATTACAGAAGCTACACTACATTCGTACCACATTTTAAATAGCGCTTTGTTGCGTTTCAATGCAAATGGTACAATTTTATGGTATATAACTTTAAATTTTATAAACTTTATCTCAGCAGAGTAGAATTTTACCTACTAGGTGTCCTAAGAGGCGACAAAAGTACCAGATCCGACAGGTTAATTCATTCCGAAACAGCGTAATAAAAATGCACTAGGTGGGTACATGGCTAGCAGCATCCCCATCATGAAAGCTGTGCTCTTCGATTACCAGCACGTTTTTCCAGCGCGACAATTATAGGCAAAAATCCCGCTTTCTAGGAGAGGCCTATGTCTAGCAGTGGATTTCCAATGGTTGATATAATGATTATTAGAGCTAAAAATATTTATCTTTCGTTTATCTGCTCAAGTATATGTTCTCATGAGGCCAACCGATAGTATCTTTATACTGTATCTAAAAACATAAACATTGTACGAAGTAGGACAACTTGTAATCTGCTAAAAGAATCAATTTCTTTTAGCAGATTACAAGTTGTCGTAATTGAGATTAAGATGACTTTAAACAATAGAAGGGCGTGATGGTGTAGGTGGTGGTGATCTTATCTTATGCGCCAAGGGTTGTCGGTTGGACCCCCACCCCGAACAAATATTTATATGATGAGATTTGTGTTTTTTCTATCTGATTTTTAAAAAATATGTATAAAAATATTATGTGTTGTGATTCCTCAGTTGTCTGATATCCGTAATCAAGCGCTTTGCGTGACTCATCTCGGAGTCAGGTCAATGATATATGATATCAGTCAATATGTGATGTTGTGTGATTATTATTTAAGCATATCACATTTCCAAGGAACGAAGCAGTAATAGTCGAGAATTTTCATCCGTTTACGCTAGGAGGAAGAGTTAAAGATGATGATATGTTTTGTTATCACGTTTTAAATGGTGTAGTGCTTTATTGCATTTGTGCCAATCCTAGCCCTGTTGATTTTGAGCTTCACTGATTTAGTTGGATATACCGCCATCTATCGGTATATCAGTCGCCTCGTCAGTGTAGTAAACACTCTGGTAAAGGGGGAAACACGATTTATCCGAAGACTAATTTGAAATAACTACTAGTTTATGAATATAAGTGTAACTTGAAACAGATTAAGTACTAATTTGAAATTGTGAGGATACGAAGTTTTAAAATGTATAACATAGAAAGGAAGTTTCTTAATAACTAACTTTAATAATACACAAACTAAGCTAATAAAGTCATAGTTTCTGAACTCACCTTAATTCCGTATACGATGTTATTTTGAGTGGAAAATTCATATGATATTTACCACTCTCTGTAGAGGTATTGTAAAATTTAATGACTGCCAAACTTCATCTTGTTGACATCATAGCTGGGCATATCGTCAATGACACTTCAATACCGCGTACGTAGCTTTAGTACGTAAGGTTCATATTCCATCTTTTTTAATTGAATTTTAAACTTTATTTGCAACTGCTAGTTACGCGGTATTACATTGTCAATGACGATATTATACTTAGGCGTGTAATACCTATTAAAATGTAACTTGCACAGAATAAATAACACATATTTGACTTTTTAGTTTTATAATGTCAACATATCAGCCTATAGACGGGCATTGGCCTTACCAAATGTACGCTTTAGCGTGCAGTTTTGTGCCGGAACGATTCCTTGAAACCTTCACCAGGTCATCTATCCGTGGGGCACGTTCTACGCTGCGCTTTACTGTACTTAAATGCCACATTCTGCCTCCCTCATCTGCCATCTTCCAACTATGTTTATAACTATGCCCCGCAAACTATATTCAGGTTTGCGATTCAGTGAGATATGTCGACAACTTTTGTCCTCGAACAATTAAATTTTATTTGATGTGCTTATTTACTATTATTAAAGTGTGGATGAGGTATGTATGCATTATATAAGTGTACATGATTCATACATTCCTCTTATGCATATATGCTTATAAGATAAATTATCGGTGATTTTCAAATAAACAAATTGTTTCTCTGAATATAAAAAGTTTTGTTTTATTCAACACGTTTTTATACAATGTAACACCACATTAATTATAGTGCAATAATGTTAATCTTACTTGAAAGTACAAAGAAACGACATTTAAGTTTATTTATATCGCTCCCTTAATTGTATCATTTACTTTTCTCTATTTAGTTTATAATTGCACATACAAAATATCTTAGTCTCATACGCCATTGAATGACGCGTCAACCCAACGCGCCACAGATAAACAACTTCGACAGATAACTGAAAAACGCGCGAAGCGCGGCAAATTCCTATAATAAAATTTCATTGCATTACATGCTTATTCAAAAATCAGACATCCGGTTTATTATAATCCTAATTTTAAGAATTTTTTTTAAGAAGCCGATTAAAAAAATATAACTAGTCATGTAGTCCTTTTGCTTATCTCCGGCGTATGGAAAGTGCAATTTTTACGCCCTTGCGTAACGAACAGCTTCGGCTTGATCGCCTTCACTGACCAATTGCTCCAGCTTACTTGGGCGCCGCTTCGTGACTACGGACGAGGACTGCCCTCCTTCCGCGCCTCCGGCTTTTAAATTATCTTTTAATATATGGCTCGCAAGTACCACGGTAGCAAGACCACGGCGAGTCGGATTTCACATTTTTATATCAGGTAAGTTATTACATTTATACAATTTAATGTTTTTTATCAGATAGTTACTCTTCTAATAAAATTCTTCATGAATGAATTAAAAAATAATGAAAATGCTGAATTATATTTATAGTGATATTTACTAGAATAAAAAATAACCTGTCCCGCCTGACATTTGAGGGCCCTAATTAAGTAACTATTTTCGAGATTGTAATTCGAATCGTGTCAATAACAATACGGATTTTAAGGTATTCGTATGAATATTTAAAATATTTGGAAGAAGAGGAATCGTGAATTTTTATAGTCAAGATTTTGTCTTTTAGGAATTATATTTTTCGGAGATTTCATAGTCAAAATATTAAATTTGAAATCAATTATTTCAGAATCTTAGGGTGCTCCCATTATATCATTACCAGATCGGTCGAAGGGTATATATATATATATAGATATATATATAGTATGTTAGTAAAATGCCGTTTGTTCCTATAATTGTTATGAAGCAGAAAATGCACAATATATATATTTGAACAAACCTGATACTGGATCACTCACACGTCAATTATACCGCCACCGCAAGGTTGGTCAAGTTTATTAATAAATTCGAGCATTTGTTTTTGTGTTACGCTATATCGAATGAATAAATTGTTATCATCACAGGGTACTACTCTATATGCAATATATTTTTGTAACTCCTATATGTTTCTTCTTGCTTCTGTATAACTTTTACATCTCTATATTTAATATCTCTCTTTATAATATAATACTTTACTTCTATTATTTTATACATTATAGAATGTAGTTGCATATTTAACGAAAGCCCTACTTTTATGCAATTTATTGGTAATAGCCTCCACTCTCATTTGCCAATCTTTTCTTTTATCTCTAGCAGTTATCATCACGCACATTTTACTATAGCTTTATTATCTTATGGTTTCTAATCACTTACGAATTTAATTATAAACCTCGTTAGTGCACCTATTATATTCTGGAGTAATTTCAGCAAACAGTTTTTCATTATTTATTTAAAAAAAGAAATGTCTTCTAATTTCTATTTTTAAAATGTACTATGTTAAAAGTCTTATTACTCGTTCACTCCTCATAATAAAACTACTTTTTTTACTATTTCAAAACGCGCTTTATTTAAATAAATTACATAGTAGAAGTCATATTAATTAGTAGCCATATTTACATTTGAAATTGCGTTTTTTAAAAGCGAAATTCTTTTATAACCAATTATCTTAACTCTAATTGCGCGGAGTCAAAATAAGAATATGTTTATACATGAGATGAGTACTTTTTAAAAAGCTTTAAAAAGCGGTGGATGCTCTTCAATTGTTTCAACAGAAAAAAAATATTAGAATGTGAAACATGAAATTTGTCTATGACAACAACATTTGACAGGCCCCATTCGACCTGTCAAATGCGCAGATGGTAGTGATCCTGTATTGTGGGCTAATCAGGACAAATATTTATATGATGACATTTAAGTTTGTTCTGTGTCTGGGTCTTAAATATAAGTGCTTTGAGTAGTATATCTGTCATTCTTCTGTTGCCTAATGTCTGTGACACGAGTGCTTTAAACGAGTTATCGCGGAATCAGGTCAATGTATAAGATAGAGTGAGAATTTATATATATTTATTTTAGTTTGCATAACCAATATGGGTGGGGTTATTGCTTAACAGCAATATTAATAGTAATCATGTACACAGTTCATAGCCAGAAATATACCTGCCTTCGGGATAAGTCGCTTACAGCATGTGAGTTACGGAAATCATTCACACATATTAAACTCAAATACATATATATTTAATTCCAATCAGAATTCAAGAGATCCATAGAAGAACCAAAGTTAACCAAAGAACCGATGTAGAATGGCGGATTAGTTAGTTGAAGTGACAGTGGGCAGGGTAAATAGTACGCAGAACCTATGGCTGATGGAGTTGTAAGGTTCTAGAATGGAAGCCACCCACAATATGGACAGATTATCTGGCTAAAACCCCGCTGGACACAGGCCGCATACAACCAGCCCTGAAGATCACTTGGGGAGGCCTAAATCTAGCAGTGGTAGTCCTACGGTGGTATCATTATGATATAAATTTAACAGCCAGAAATAGAATAAACACAAATACTAACATTGAAATATTTGTCTTGGTTGGGGACCGAACCCACAAACAAGCTTTTGGCACGCAAAATAGGATTATTACCATTTGTGTATATATGGTTGTGAAATATTAAATTCCTAGAGATCTGATTAATTCTCATCATCATGAATATCATCAACAAAGTATTTATCATCAACATAGCAGCCCCAAGTAGGCCTGGAAGTGCTACTAAACACAGGCCTGACCAAAGAAACGAAGATTTTTACCCTTAAATTCCCCGCTGGCTAAATGCCAGGCTTGGTGGTATTAGCAGTGCGTAGTTGCTGCCCAGCCAAGCACTCAAATGGAACAGGGTTGCGCAGAGTTACGCTGTTTCAGGTGGGTATTATGTCTGTCTGTCAGTTGCGGAATCTAATACTTGGTACATTGGGAGGTTAGGTAAGTGCATATTAATATTGATGAAATAGAGTGTGTAATTACAAGTTTATAATTTTTATTTTGCGTACTTGAAATAATATACCGTGGATACGGCTTATTTTCACCTTCAAGATCAAAGCAACCTTATTTAAATAGTA
Source organism: Heortia vitessoides (assembly GCA_020976665.1). Taxonomy (NCBI): domain Eukaryota; kingdom Metazoa; phylum Arthropoda; class Insecta; order Lepidoptera; family Crambidae; genus Heortia; species Heortia vitessoides. The sequence goes on from JACJUM010005601.1 coordinate 13,311,210, forward strand.
TTTACTGACCATAATATACTGAATAAAAATTTTTGTTAGGAACATGAAAATATATAGTATAATTTAGACTAAAGTTACCTCTCATGATCAAAGTAACACATAGTAGTATTGACTGTAACTAATATCAAAAACACTACAGTTAAATTTTATTACTCACATTAGCGTATATGTTTCAAAAGAGTAACAAATGAAAACAGTAATTAATACCTCGAACCAAAATCAGATTATGAAGAAAATTCAAAATTCACAAAAAGGGTCGTTAAAATCAGAAACAGTCGTAAACTGGCAGAGAAAATCGTTGACTCAATAAAATAAAATCGTTTGTGAGGGCGTGAAGAAATCAAGGGGATCCCTTCTAATCAAGTTTTACGGTTCTCGAGAAGGGCGCAAATGAGAAGGCTTTAAAGCCACCTTTTAAAATAATAAGTAGGTTAGCAAATAGTTCATACATTTGAGTATAAATAAAAAACGTGCTTTTCTGGGCATATAAATGATATTAAATTGTAATTAGTCACGATGTAAACACGTCACGTGCGAACTTTTAGATTTCTGATTCTCTCTGTTTTAACACATTATAACATACATAATAAAACAACTCTTTTGACGGCTTTAAAACGAGGTTTATATCATCATCATCATTTCAGCCATGGAAAGTCCACTGTTGGACATATGCCTGTCAAAGGTAGGGGGATGTTTACCTATGATTGCCGCCCTGGGCAGGTATGATAACAATCGCAGAGCACAATTTTGCGGTGACGATGATATTGCCCATTTTTCGAATGGATATACTGCCATCTGTTAGTTCCGTTACCATAGTCGCCTATTACCACACTACAGTACAGGAGAGGCTTTACTATGTACTCTATTCATAAATTTAATATGTATGTATTAATAATGGTTGCTAGTGTTTAACTATCTTATGGACGAATTCTTTTTTACCAATTTTAATTTACAATATTTATTTTACCGCTTTTTAAAACTTTATGACTATTTTGGTTACGCCCTTTTTTATTTCGTCTAAATGACGTTGGCGACTGTATCAGTTGACAGTTGAATATCAATTATTTTTTAATTTCACCATGACGTATCATTCGGTCTTAAATTACCTAATTTATGCATGGTTGAAATAACATTTGTTGCATTGAAGCAAGCCTGCAGTATACCAGCAACTATGCTTGCATTAGAAGTCTCTCTTCTTCTGCGCTTTTAGAATGCCGCCTCTTTGCTCTGACGTAACGAGGGGCAAGCACCCGTTCGAGCTAGATTAGCTGAGGATGGTCATCGAAGAGCGCTGAAGCTGCAGATGCGAAGGCTGCACTCCTTCCACGCCTACAGCTTTTATAATAGGCTCTAGTATTGGGCAGACAATTAGTACGGCAAAGGACCACGGCAAATCGGAATTAGCAATTTCTAGACGGGAAAAGGGGTATTTTAACGTTGTCAAATAAGCCACCTGTTAAACGAAAAAAGTTTTAAAAGAATTCTGGCCAACTATAAAAATTTATTCTGATCTATAAAGCGCAGTTTGATAAAATTGTGCTTATGTCAAGGGACATTTCAAAGCAAAAAATTACAAAATAAATGACGATCTAAAATATGCGGTGTTTGAACTGAATTTCTGTAAAATAAATTTTGGTCAATAAATAGGTTACCGTTGCTAGTTTTATTATAGGTAGTAAACACGTAAATTTGATAAAATATAAATTATATTTATCTTTAAGTTTAATTATTGGTACAATTTGCATGCGACGAAGTAATACTTTCAATGAGATTATTTTAATTAGGAAACGTCAAACTATTTAAGCTTGCTTGCAATGCTTTTTAAAGCATATTATAGTGTTAAAGATGATGATAAAGTTTTGCAGGTGTTGTTACCTGGGATTGAATTGCTCTAACTAAAACAGGAAAACTATATATACGATAAATATTTATATTTGTTCTGTGTCTGTGTGTTATGTATATTTAAGTATTATATTTGCAAAGAAACGGATTAACGGGATAAAAAACTATGCACTGAGAGCACGATGTGATGTGAAAGTTAATAATATCTCTAAGATTTTGCAAATTATGTTGCTATAGACTAGTAGAATAGACGGATGTAAGTAGAATCATGAATGGGATTTATATTGCAAAGGTTAATGAAGCGACAGCTAAAGTTATACCTTGAAAAAAACGGAAATGGTCTAATGAAGGCGAAACCGGCGATCATGTTGTGAAAAAAATAATAAGAGGAAGCATATATCAGAATGGAACAACAATAAAACAAATGAAAATTAATGGCACGTGTGACTTTGTCTGCGGCAATTACATAATATGTAAAATAATGTAGGTATGTTTTATGAGCTACATTTTTGAAATTACCTAGTAGCCGTAGAACGTTCACTGCCGGACATAAGCCTCCCAAAGAAAGGGGGTATTTTGCCCATGTGGCATTCGCAGCACGTGGCTTCGTAACAGAAATGCTGCTGCCCTTTTTCGTCTTGTTGCATTTGAGCTACGCTGTTTTGGGTGGACCATTACCGTCATTTGACAATTCCGGTTCCTTAGTTGCTTTTTAAGATACAGAGGAAGGTACCACTAAACTCTGCCGGTATTGCACAGCAATATTTTATAAATATATACTTTCTAATTTTTTTTTTACATTTGCATGTACACTATTTCATTCTTAAGAATAGTTGCCGCCAAAAATACGACATGTGAATATAATGAAACTACTTTTAAAGCCGTTCAAAAGTATTAAATAGTAGTAAAGTATAACTAGTTTGTTACATCTGATTTTGTCAGTTTTATTGAATTTAGAATGGCCAGCTCATGCAATCATTTTACCTTGACGAATGAACTTGTCTTCTGACTCAATTTTGCATGATAAATTGTAGCTGGTATTAAATTCTGAATTATAATATTTAAAATTCTACCCTTCATTCCTTTATTGGAATATGAAAAATTCAATTTTAAGATACTTCTGAACTCGGCGCGACAGCTTCAATCTGAATTTTTCTGCTGGTGGTAATATTATATATTGGAGATATTACTATTATTTATTATTAGGCAAACTCCATATAACTCCGTATAAAATAACATAATCAAAATGTTTTGAATCTAACTTTTTAAAAAATTGAGAAAGTGAAAATGTCTTTGAGTGTTTATGATGATTCTAAATGCCTTTATTTTCTACTGCACTCTAACTTTGTATCTGCCAATACGAGGTAGAGGTCAAGTGATCTATTTTTAACTAAGTATATTAATCTTTTCTCAACATCGCCGTATGTTGCAAGGCAACTACTTCTATCGTGCGGGTGTCTCTAAGGCGTAATACAGTAAAGAGCTTCAGAGCCTTAGCAAAATTGGTTTTCCTTGCGCAAATGACTAGAGACATGTGTAGAGGGTCGACATATATAAGTGTGATCTGAGTTAATTAGCAAGAGTTAATTTAAATGTAATTAATTATATTTATCAGTTTTGTATAGTTATTTTTGGTATTATTTTTTAATTTATTAAGTATAAATATTTTTTTTATTGTTTTTCATATTATTGCATTAGGTTAAGTAAACCTGTCATGATAGTTTAGGTGTAAACTATAAATAAATAAATATTTGAGGTAACTGATATCTTAGAAGTCATCAAAAAATATAATAATTAGAACACTAACTATTTGCTACTTTACTCTTTTATTTTACACATAAGGTAATTTTAAGGGAACATAAAATACCTTTTTAGCAAGCACCTAATTTAATTATAAGTTCTTGGAAAACTTACATGTATTTTTTCATATACCTACATTAATTTTATGGAAAATATTGAATGATTGATGAGTATTGTTTATTTAAAATTATTCTGTTATTTATGGAATTAAGTGTACTTAAATCCGATTTTCCCTGTTAGGTTTTCTCTAAAGATTTCTAATAATGCTGGTTGTATATGACTTGCATCCACCATGAAGTTTTATTTCCTATTTGTCGGTGGCTGGTTTTTACTTCAGAACCTAACGACCCCATCATCGGCGTTTAATGTACTTTGTACATTGCTAATTCAACTCACTAATCTACACGACGATTTACTTTCTTAAATTCTAATCATTTCCTAATATCTCTATTCCGTTGTATTAGAACATAAGACAGGAAGTATTTCTTTGAATGAAATGAAATAAAATCGTTGAATTTCTGAATTTATAGAAGTTTTCTCTAGATCAAAAGTACTACTATGTTAATAGCTCGAATCTAAGGAAAAGATATATAACTTTCTATATTTCCAATTCACTCACTTTAAAACATGCAAAATTTTACCAAAATCAGCTGACAAGGTAATGCATAAAAGTGTAATAAATAGACAGACACATTTCGAATTTAATCTATGGATTAAATACATCACCATGTTACATTATTCAAACACTTAGATATTTACCAATCGGGGCTGCTGTTAAGTATAAAGTGGTGTATCAGATAGTAAAACAACGCAATTGCCATTATTGATTGACTTATCTTCACGCGGACATCATAGCCAGTGTTGTCAAGTGTCTTGATTTTTTGGAATATCCTGGTATTTGGCTTGTCGTATTATATTAAACTTGGGATTAATTTTTTTTATTGAAAATTATACGCAAAAAGGTAACGTTAACCGAAAGAGTTTAATATTTTTATATTATACGCATATTTACTATGTAAATAACATTACATTCCATTTATTTGGGCCTGGTGTAAGCAGTGCCTATTAATTTACATTGTCTTCAATCCTGACATGCTTTCCTGGATTCTTCCACATTCCTATTTTTTCCATACACAAGCATCAGTTGAACGTACTTTTTAAAGGTTTTTATTTGCTTTAATTCTGACGTACTGTCCTTTCGTCCTTCACATTATTTAACATTTTCAAACACAAGCATCTGTTAAATGTGGCAGAGTTTTTAAAGAAATGATAAAATGCTTTTACCCTAACAGGGATTTTCCACGTTTCTTCTCATCATATATCTCTTTATACTCAACCAGTTGTAGTCTAAAGATATAAAAAAAAAATCATACCTCAACTGCCATCCATCTCTTGCTCTAACCTCTTTGATATGTTCATTACAGTACTTACTTACTTAGTTTCCATCCATAAAATGCACTCATCGTTTATTGCGCAGTTTTATTTTTATTTAATTTATCAGATCTATATAATAAGTCAGTTAAAATTACATTTTTTAACAATTTTTACCAAATTTAGTAGTGGTAGTTTATTTAGTATTGCAAAACTACTTTAAAATAATGTAATTATTTTAAAGTTTATAGCAGTTTTAATATATAATGTGTTCACCTCACCCATGAAAAAGCTAAAAAAGCTAGTCACGCTGAATATATGACTTTTATTCTTAATTTCTTCGATAGTAGGACGCTTACGCTGTTGACGGTAATAAACTACTGTCCCTAAACTACAATCTCATTAAAATTTAGCAGATTTACCTTAAGTAATTAATATTAGATTTGAGAGCCATATGTGAGTGAACCACTTTCCGATTATTTGATTTTTTTTTTTAATTAGACCAGGTCGACATACAAACCATACACTTCACGTAATAGTATGCGACATCGTAGTCTATACACACTCGTAATATCACTAGCACGTTTTCAACCTTGTGACTTGAAGATATTTTGAAGATATCTTGAAGATATGAGGAGACCTTCGTATAAGGTCTACCTCAGGTACAAATTACTTAAAGAATCCTCTGTAAAAGCAGTGAACGACCTTGCACTGTAATTATGAAAACTTTTATAAAGTTAATAAAAAAAATGTATACGCAAAACATCACTTATTTTATGGACTTCGGTTAACGGATAAATCATAATTATAAAACGTAAATACATATTTCACTCCCAGACACAGACCAAACACAAATATCATAATATAAATATTTGTCCTGAGTGGGGATCGAACTTACGACCTTTGGCACACAAGATTGGATAACTATTATCTGCGCTATCGGACCTGTCAAATAAAAACTCTAACACTTAAAATTAGCAGTTATAAATACTGACTAATGTTTGATTTTTTTATGTTTTGGTAGCTTGGGACTTGGGATGTTTCACTATTTACTGATAAAGTGCCTGATAGCCTAGATTTATATCGAATTTTATGTATTGAAATATATTATCTTTAATGTAATATGTTGTTGCACAAGACTATTAAAATTACCTACGCCGGTGATAGTACATATATGGATATTTTATTTGTTAGTTATATACCAGTAAAAAATCATTATACGTGCTCTATCAAATATATAAATTATTGTTACTTTTATTCGTTGGAGTGCACGTAAAAAAATTGTTTCACACTACAAAGTTGGGCAGAATATTTTTTATGCATGACAGCGTTGTAAGATTAGTTTATATTTGAATCACGCGTCTGCGAAAAAATAACTAATACCATTACTAAGGTCAAACTATATTTGTATAAAGCGCGGTCAACGGGACCGCAACGTGACGAAATTTGGGGATATGGTATTTACCGCCAAGTTGAGCAGAGAGCCCTTAATCACACCCTTTTCTCGAAGCTACTCCTGGTATTATTTAACCCCACTCCCTTGCGACTCCCCCAATCCTTAGTTGAGGATAAAGTTAAGCAGTTCCTTTTTTCTAGTCAGTACTATATTATAAATAAGTAGAAATATTGCCAATATATATATATAATAGAATTTAATAAAAGAGGTTGTATAAGAAGACCAAGGCGAACATATCTTAACCAGTTATAAGAGGATTTAAAAAAGGGTCAGGTCAGAAATACTAAATAAACAAAAAATCTGAATAAACGAGCGTGTGTGAAATAACTATTGCGAGTAACGGAAGCAAGAGAGATATGCCGAGATCATAACAAGTAGAGATCTGTAGTCTCTGCCTACCCCGATGGGACACAGGGATGATGTATGTATGTATAAAACTGACAAGCGACGGTATACCTATCCGAAGCAGTGTAGCTCAAATGCAACAGGGCAAGAATGGGCAGCAACATTTCTGTCGCGAAGCGATACTCTGCAATGACGTTTTATGGGCAAATTCCCCCTTTTTTGGAGAGGCTCATAATGATGATGAGAATATACCAGATGAGGAAAGAAGCAAATGTATCTCAAATGTATCTCAAATGCAAAAGGGGGAGAATGACCAGGAATATTCCCGTCGCTAAGTTATGCTTTGCGATTACCATCACGCCAGCCTATTTTAGTATCTATAGGAAAATATCGTTCTTTATGAGGCCTATGTATATCTATAATCTTCCAATGAGTGTTATGAGGATGACGATGAAATAATAGTTTACTTAGGACGCCAAGCAGTACATAAATTTATATACATCTATATATTTAATCTATATATATGTGATTTTGTACATGTGATTTTTGATAGTGGTAGAACTGCTTTGCGGAACTTGACATTTTTTTATAGTATAATTACATTATTATAGTATTTATATTTATAGTATAATTAACAATTATAATATTATCTATCGATTTGATCAAGATTCAATTATTTAAGGAATGTGTATCTTTCTGCTCGTCGTCCGTCGTGCCATATTATATTTTTACGACTAAAGGGCTGAATGGATTATAATAAAAATTTTCATTTCGATGATTTATATCCGAAGGATAAGACTTTTAATCGCAGAAAAGATCAACGTTCAAGACACAACGTTATGTGATATATATAACTACATGAACAAAGTCACGGTTAAAAAGCAAGTGTATTACAGCAATCTTAAACGTGTGTCGTAGGTTAAATTATATATTTACCAATAAATATATATTAAAAGATAAATCACATATATAGAAAATACAAATAAAAACTTAGTCATTTAACTACACTTGTAAATGAATACATAAAACTTTATTATACTTGACAAGTAAAAAGGACGCCTATTTTTACACCCATAACTTTGAAGCACCATTGTATGCACTGTAGAAGCTGTCTACACGGAATATCTACGTCTATAGTCGTAGTAGGCGCGCCCGCTTCGTAGTCACAGTTGAAATCAAGCGGCGGCGTGCGACGGCCGAACCGCGTCGGTCGACTCCGTAAAGTTCCCGCGTTCGATTGAAGCGTTCCGATTTCAAATTTTGGAATTCCTCTTTTGAAAGTTTAAATTACTTTTTTTGTGTGGCATCAGCTCAAGGTGTTTTTACTCATTCATTTAAAACTTGTGTGACCAAAAAGTTTGTTTGGTCTTGAGTTTCTTTCAGTGTTGTTCGGATATGTGTGATTTTTATATATAATAAGTGAAGTTTGAAGACATTGTGAAATAGAAATCAAATCATTGCTGCTTAAATACAGGTATTGTTAAATTATTCAAAATTTGCAAATATAAGTTTATTTCAGACAAGCATGTATAACAAAAATAAAAATAAAAATAAAGAAAAATTAACTATTCATTCCATTTTTACATAATATAACTTTAAACTTTCTTCAGCTTCAAGTCTTTTTTATATCAACAAGTTTCACTAGAGAGGAGAGCTAATTATATGTCAAGTACCATAATGCAGTCACCGTTTTTAGCTTTACAAACTGTTTAAAAAATGTTAGTAATAAATTTAACTATTATAAGTTTTAAAAGAAATCGATATTTTATTAAAATCGAAATATTTTAATCTTAAGTTTATATTTTATTTTATCATAAATAAGGTGAATAAATGTTGAATATAAAACAAATAAAAAATAATATATTAGTTTCTCCGAATAATTTTATTTGAATAATTTAATTTTAAATAATAGGCGTACTGGTGCCATTTTGCATTATACAGTTAAACTAATTAATTTAAATAGCGATAAAAAAATTGCATTTTTTTCTCAAAGCCATCGCTTGTAATTTCTTTCTTGTCTATTTTTGGTGTAGCATTAAATAAAGTAGTATTTAATAAACCCACTTTTATAGTTAACGGGAGAGAGGGTGAGAAGATGGAGATAAAGCGTGCTTATATATTTTTTTATCGTCGTTATTTTGTCCTTTTGGACGATGAAATTGCGGTCGAGTTTTAAAAGACTAATACTATTAATACTATGTACCAGTAAAGTAAATAAAATTATATGAATAATTCATATTTAAGTTATGTAGTAAACTTAATAAATTATATAAATCAAATACTGGGTTTCCGATTGAGTTAAGACTCTACAAAAAATCTAAACGGTAGACGTAATTTATTAAATCTGATACTTTAAAAAAAATCACTTGCAATATCTAGCAAGTGAAATTCGTCATAAGTAAATTTTATCTGGGATTCATACTTTCTTTCTTACTTTTATAAATTCGCTACCGAAAATTAAACCACATTGTCAACGGTATATTTAATTTATTATTTTTCTTCTGTAAAAATTCTAGTATAAGTTTGGTGAAACGGTGGCTTCTAACTTAAATAATACCAAATTTGTGACATCATTAAAAAATATATGATTCAGTCTGTTCTCGATTTATGACATGAAGTAACAAAATAAAGTAGAATTAAATGAATGTGAATTAAAAATCTCTGCTTAATCCACTGGAACATTAGACTTATAAGATTGTACATATTATTATTTTAAATGTATAATTTGATCAGCTATATAGCCTTATCTTAAACAAGCTTGAGACTCAGTGAAGGCATGCAGGTAGAAAGCTAGTTAATTATATATATTTCTGTTTTTTTAAATAAAGAAGATATTGATTATAAAGTTAACTATTGTTCCTTTAAAACGTTACGGCAAGTTAATTGAAATAAAGAACTTTTAAATTAAAAGTCAACAAGTAGTTCATCAAAATAAGTAGTTACTAATTTTAAAAGTTTAAATGATGATGTGAAAACATTCCATAAGGCGATATCAAGTATCAAAATATACCGTTAATAAGTCTAAAATATAAAGGAATTTTAGAGTAAAATAGAATATTACTCTCCCATATTCCTTAATGTAAATGTAGTGTTTCAAGCTAAATTTATAATTAAGTTAGTATATATAGTTAAATTATAAGGATAACCGGATTGGGAACACATTATGTTGTCAAGAGCAAGCCTACTTTAATACTATAATGGCGCCTCGTTGATTATACTCTGCAGTTATATTATTTGACACAAAATCGAGAGTAAAGAAGGAAAACAAAGAAGAAAAGGAAAAATTTTAATTCTCTTCCATCGTAATATTTTCTTCTAGAAACTGGAAACCGATCTTAGTTAATCTGAAAGTAAATTAATATAAAACAAATTAAATTTATTTTCTGTATTTATTCCATAAAATATCTATTATTTATTTTTGTTGTAATGTAATGATATAAATTGTATATATTATTACGCCAATTATAAATTGTATATATATATACATTTTTAAAATCTATTGTTGAAGTAGTTTTACTCTTGACTTTGAAACAATGCGACGGGTATTTAAAATGATTATTTCGCAAAGGCTCAAAGCCATCTCCCGTATTTATTAATTTTTTGTTTTTTACACTATACGCTAACAAATTTTATTCTATACTCTCACATATTTCTACCGCCAAATAGTACTGTTTGTATTGCTGTATTTCTGTTATAAGGGTGATAACTTCTAGTCGGTACTAGGTTAGCAGCACGCTACTGATATCCTTTATTTTATTACGAGCGATTATTGGCAGTGTTACACTATCACGTGGACTAAAAAAAAAAAAGATATATATAGAAAGGAGGAACTAAAAGCTTAACTTCCTGGCATTATTTATATCTTACTACTAGAAACTACATATAAATGTATACTTCAGTTCAAATTTCGTCTCATGTGATCAAAAGCAGCGTATATCTTTTCCTAGAGTTTACTTTATTTACGTACAAAAACATAACAAACAAACATAAACACTTTTACATACGTAATGTTTAGAGTTAGTTACATTAGACGCTCAGTGTTGCCAAATCCCGTCCAAACTATTAAATGGATTAGAATAGAGCTATATAGACATTAATTTTTCCATATAACTGGGAAATTGTGCTAATTGTGTGTCGCAAATGCTGCTATTGTTTATTAAGCTAATGCTTATTATACAGTAGCGCTGGGCAAGAGTATTGGCAATCCACACCCCGGAATTTGACTGATGATGTGTGTTTTGAGTTTCGGATGGATGCCGCCATCTATCGGTTTCGGTACCTTAGTCGCATCTTGCTATACCTGGTACTAAAAGAGGTACTATTCTGCTCAACCGTTATTATAAGGTAATTTATGTAATCTTTTCTAAAAAAAAGAATAACTAACATCTATCCTCACGAATTATCGCGATTGTTATGTAAGCAAGATGCGGCTTTAAAAGATAAAAGAATGGATAGGGATATTTTAGCATAACAGCTAGAGAATACAGACCTTAACGAGAAAGATAATTGCTACGCTAGGCAGAAGTGGTGGCAATAGCGGAGCGGAACCTGAAACTCACAGATTCTGGTCATTTCCAGAAATTCCTATCATTCACTTTTGTTTTATATGTGTGTACATATAAAGCAGCGAAAAATGGCTATAGCAAAAATATATCAAAAATAGTATGCGAACTTAATTTTATCGTCATAAGCCCCAATCAAATAGAAAATTCGACGGCCTACACCGGATGTATGCCTTAGAAAGTTTCCAATGGACTTTTGAACAATTAATTGCGGTCGTTGACTTTATTCAAGTTTTAATGTTCAAAGTGCTGACAATTTAAAAATAGAATATAAAATAAAATTAAGTCATATGATCCATAGGTTATTATTTCCAATAGGGCTCGTTGAATGCAGCCTGGATTTCGTGCTATCGCAAGTTCTTAGTCAGATCGTGGGTATACATCCTACGCTGCACTTGTCAGCTCCATAGGCCATCATTTGTATGTACTAAGTGTCCTGCCCACTGCCACTTCAACTTACTAATCAGCTGGGATATATTGGTAGCTTGAGTTATTTTACCGAACTCCTTATTCCAGATTCGTTTGCGTAAAGATCTCCTGAGCAATACCCACTCCATCACTCGTTGAGCTTTATTGAGTTGATTTATAAGGCCAATAATAAGAGACCACTAAGAAGGAAGTTTTAGAATAAATTCTTTTCTTTTTGAAAATTTTTTATTGAAAGTCATGAAACACGTAAAAAATATTTTTTACGAAATTCATCCCTTGAGGATTCATCCCTTTTAACTAGTTAAAAGGGATGCAAAGTTAGTATGACAGTTCTATAATTTAATGCGAGTGAATCCGCAGGGCACTGCTAATTTGATTTATATGTATCGAATCACACAAAAGACTGAATCCGAGAGCTACATTTAGCTAGCTTGGAATCTAAAGAGAATCGCAAATGATATCACTTATTTATATCCAAATCTATGCACGGTAAGCGGCGTTAAGTCTGTAAAAATTTTAGGACTAATCAGGCGAGAATTTTTTTGTAACGTATCGATTGAGATCTCAAATAGTATTAATTTTCACCGAGGGACTGTGACCGCGCTGCGCTTAATTGAACAGAGCTATTATTTGCCCTCACAATTTGCCTCTCAATCGTCTTTGGTGATGTCTATACGATATATAGGCACCTACACAAATAAGTAGCGCGTTGACATCGTCAAGTTCATTGAACATCGTTAGTACTTCTAAATGTTGTTTGCAATCATTGTCTTCGTTAGCTGTTAGGTGTTTTAATTCAGGTCCATATAATAAAATTTGAGCTTAACATCATAATGTGCACTGTAAGTCCACTGCTGGACATGCTGCTTGATTGACAATGCTGCCTTCTCAAGTAATTTCCGATAGGATAATAATAATAAAAAAAACACATACATAACACCTTATTCCTTGAACTGAATCTGAAATAAATTGGACTTGTACTACGGATATTAGAGAGCAGGAGTTTAAAATATAATACTTAGATACATATAAATATCCAGACACCTAACAAATACAAATATTCCTCATATAAGTTATTGATCTGATACTCACATAATCTGGTCATTTCTAGTAATTTCCAAAGCTTTATTCAATTTGTAAAATAGTAAAAATGTCTAGAGCAAAAAGAGGGTCGGTATAAAAACCAACCCCAAGCACAAGATCTGCTCCATCGAGTCCGTCTTTAGAGAGGATGGATTGTATGCGATCTGCCTCCATGGAGACCCTGTGATCAGAATGTCTGGCCAATTCGAAGGTATATGGTTCTTATTCCATATACTTACAGCTCCATCGGCCATTGGTGCTGCATGCTACATGCTTTGCCACTACGTCTTGCTGATCCACTAAACTATACCGCTCATCTTTATCACATGCTGTTGGACATAGGCCTCCCAAGAAAGGGAAATTTTTACATAATTACTATACTATACTATAATTGCCTCGCTGAGTAGGCGTGGTGGTAATTGCAGAGCGTAGATTTACGACAAGGAAGCTGCTGCCTATCACCACCCTATGGTATTTAAGCTATGCTGTATCAGATGGATATACCGCCATCTGACGGTTCTGGTACCTCAGTCGCCTTTCACGACACCTGGTGCAGAGGGAGGTACTATTCTACTTCAGCGGTACTCCACGGCTTCGAGCACAGCCCTTTCTACAGCTCGTTGGCTAGTAAGTGAAAAACCACGTTAAATTATACACATGTCTGACTTTCATAGTTCATTCTTCTCTTCTTCAATTTAAAAACAAATAAAATTCCTATTACGTTGACATAAATATTAGTCGGAAATAGAGGCGTAAGCGCTCTGCAAAATGATTCGACTGATAGACTTAATTTTCGTTTATCAGCGAAGAATATTTCTTACCTCAATGTAATTTTAGATCAGGCATACATTGAATTACTTATTCATATTTAGCTTAGTGATATTCAAGTCAGTTAAGTACATGCCTGTAGCGTTGACTGGTGTCTCATTAAATAGTAGCCACAAAACTAGGCTCACAATATTGCAAGTAATGAGATAGACTTGATGCAGACGTGACCAAAATTTTGTTAAGGCCCGATGAAATTGCTTATCAGTTTTTTAGGAGTCTCGTTTTAGTAACAATAACGACTCAAGTCTGAATTTACCGAATTTCGAAACAAAACACAGTCGAATAATTTTTTAGACCCTTTTTTGTTTTAATTTCGAACTATCATTTGATTTGTCAAGACGAAGACTCAACATTATTTTTGCTAAGTTTTGGAGATGAGGGTAATTGTGTTTTCTTTGTTTGTTGATATAAGTTTAAGCGAATTTTATATTTAACTAACAGTAACCGCGACTTCGTCCGTAGAATAGTGACTTGGGGGGGGGGGGTATAGTAGCCTTTTCCCCGTTCTTGCAACATTTCTCACTGACGCTTCGCTCCTATTAGTCTTTGCGTAATGTTATATAGCGTAAATCTTTTCTCTATAAATGGACTATCCAACAATAAAAGAATTATTCAAATCGAACCAGTAGATCCTGAGGTTAGCGCGTTTAAACAAACAAACAAACTCTTCCGCTTTATAATATTAGTATAGATAAAATTTATCCAGAATTAAAAGATTAGTTATCTGATTTGATCTAAAATTATTTATTAGTTTTGGGGTACCTCATCCTCCAGCATATTTTTTGTTAACAAGCTTCTGAAGTACCGAAACCGACAGTTGGCGGTCACCCAAAACTTGCATATCATAAATAAAAAAGGCATATCCCTATATAGGTAGCAACATACCAATGTCAAAGCGATGCGACGATACGACGCCTATCCAGCTGGGCATTTATTTACATAAAAACTTCCTTTCCTCAGGAGGCAACTGTAATGCAGTGAACTTATTTTTATCTTACGCAATCAAAATCTGGTTCCGGAGTAAATCAATATTTACTTCTACAGAAAGAAAACAGGTCAACAAATTTAGTTTTGATAACTCCTGTTACACAAATATTCCTAAATTAAATATTAAGATCAGAAAGCCTACTTCTTTTACCTAACGCTTAATAACCCCACTCGTTTCTAGAATATTACTAATTGCTTGCAATCTATTTGTACAGTAACTACATAAAACAGCATTTTCAAATTTCACATTTCTGATTCTGGGCGGACGCGATGGCGCAGATGGTAGTGATACTGTCTTTTGTGCCAAAGGTCGAAGGTTTGATTCCCACCCAGGACAAATATTTATAAGATAATATATATGTTTGTTCTATGTCTCGGGGTAAATATATGTATTTAATTAAGTATATTTATGATTCCTCTGCTGTCTGATGTTCGTACCGCAAGTGCTTTAAGCGACTTATTATAAAATTAGGTCTGTGTATGAGATGTTGTAGAAATTTTTACGTAAACATAGTTGCGGTCAAAAGTTATATATAAAATAATAGAAAAAATAATCATATTCAGGATTAACTAAAACACAAAATAAAAAAGTTTTCTATATTTCTAATAGATTATATTGATATAGTAATTAACCTATATAGCCAAGCTTGCTAGATGATTCCTAAAATTATAAAGTGGTTTGTGGACTAAACATCGAGAGGAGAAGTACCGGTATAATCTAGAGATACCGGCTGAGTAGCATAGTGTCTCCCTCTGTACCAGGTATCGTAAGAGGTGACTAAGATACCAGAACCTACAGGTGGCGGTACATCCACCCGAAATAGTGTAGCTCCAATGCAAAGGATTGGGATGGGCAGCAGCATCCCCGTCAAGAAAGCTGTTTTCTGCGATTACCAACATGCTTGTCTATACCGGTAATTATGTGCGAAACTCCCCTTTCTTGGGGAGGTATTTCAATGGCTATAATTATGATGATGATAAAGTATTTTATCAAATGTGCATGTTGGCCTTTCGGCATGATAATCTAAAGAAAAGTCGTCAACAGAAAAAATAGATCCAAAACTCCCTACATTCTATCGATATGTGTCAGTCAGAAAAATGTCTATTGGAATGAGAAAAAGCAATGGATACCATTATTTCTTCCAGCATACTTATCAAGTCACTATGAACGCTAGTCGAAATGACGAATATCGCTAGGTTAATACAATGAATTTTGTTAAAGGCCTGGTATACTTAGAGCCTTTAGCGACTTAGTTGGTCGACTAGTGATAAATATATGCGATAAGAGTACGATCTAAAATTGAGTCTTGTTTTGTTAAGTCATTTTGCAAGTCTTTTTTATAACCTTATTAATAAAAAGCATTAAATTCTATTTATATTGGGTCATAATAACTATATAATCTTTACATATATATATATATATGTAGAGATTATATAGTTATTATGACATATGTACATAAGGTGTAGTAAGAGGCGACTAAGGTACCAGGACAGTTGGCGGTATAACCATTCGAAACAGTGAAGCTCAAAGGCACAGGGCTGGGATGGGCATCCTCGTCACGATAGCTACGCTCTGCGATTGCCAACACGCTTGCCTACGCTTGCCCAAAAACATCCTTTCTTGGAGAGGCTTATGTCCAGTAGTGGACTTCCAATGGCTGGTATGATGATAAAGATGATGATTGATATATAATCTATAATTAATTAGTTTGATATAATCAGATGGATCATTTTTAAATGTTGTTTACTTATCTACCGGTGGTATTATTCGTAATTTATGTAAGTTTGATTAAATGTGGCTAGAGACTGCTTTGGATTTAGATAAGCAGTTCGCATCAAATATATCTTTTGAATTTCGTAGGATTTACTTTTTTGGAAACCTAAAAAATAATTTCACATAAATATCAATTTAGAACAATAGATGGTCTTATCGCATGAAGTGAATTCTGCCTGGCAGGTACATTTACATACAATTTTCATCCATTCCTTTCAATCAAATCTTTTAAAACATCAAAAAAGGAATGATAAAGGCCTTTTTTCGCATTAAATATCTTTTCTTCGGGCTTTTTGTGAAACAAATTTCATATAAATCGGTTTAGTAGTTTCGGCGTGAACACGACAGACAGAGTTTTTTTGTATTTATAATATCAGTCATCATTTATGTATGTAGTCCATTGTAGGACATAGGCCTCCCCATGACAAAGGGTAACCTATGTTTGCAGGTGTGGTGGCAATTGCAGAGCGCAACTTCGTGACGAGGATACATCTGCACATACCCACCCTGTAGTAGATATACCGCCATCTGTTGGTTCCGCTACCTTAGTTGATTTCTTACGATCCCTGGTACAGAGAGAAGTACCATTCCACTTCGCCGGTACCCCACTGTATATAATATTATTATCCTTAATAGTAAGGATATAATACTTATTTAATACCCAGACAGAGAACAAAGAACAAGTATGTATCATTTAAATGTTCCTGGTGTTCTAGTCTTGACAAATAAAATAAAATCTGTGCTATCAGTCCGGTCAATATCAAAACTTATATACTCGTATATACATGAGGAAACCTTATATGAAGTTCGTCAGCCTAAGTCCTCTCTCTCACCTATTTCTACCACCTAATAGCAATGTTCGTATTACTGTATCTTGGTTTATGAGAAAAGCTGTAAAATAACTTGGTAATGTGACATAATATCTCCAAGTCCCAAAGTTGGCAAGACGCTTGTGATATCCTTGTGATGATAAGCTTTTATACGCTGCGAGGACGCTTACTATCACGAGGACCGTATTCTTATGTGTCACTTAATCTAATATAAAAATAAGTCAGATCAAGCTGTACACAGAACCCAAAACAATATTAAAACGGATGCAGTAAGCAGCTTAGATGTTTATCCCGGAAAAATACCGTGAGACGTAATATTTAAGGTTTTAAAATGAAATCGTTGCCACAGTACTCCATTGTGGTAGAGACCCAAAATGACATTACATTTCACGTAGATATTCCTTGTTCAGCGATCGTCAATCATGAGAATCGAATGGTTCCCTATTTTTCTTTAAGAAATAAACTCGAACAATAGATACGTTCATTCTTGAATCTAATAACTTGGAATGAAACTCTCTAAAAATCTGTTTAGAGGTTTTGTATGACTCTTTAATCTTTTTAAAAATATCTTTTATAAAGCTAATAAAGTAATACATGCTGGAAATACACCACCACAAAAAAGAAAAAAAAATTGCCCATAGTTGCCGCGCTGGGCAGGCGAGGTAGTAATCGCTAAGCGTAGAACGCAAACGGAAAAGGTACTATTATTGCATTTGAGCTATGCTGTTCCAGATACACCGCCATCTGTTAGTTCCGGGATCTCAGTCGCCTCTTTCAGCATCTGGCACAAGAAAAGATACTATTCCACTCTGTCATTACTCTACGGCATACGGCAATGCACCGTACATCTTATTATCATCTGATGATGATATGATTATCAGCCATAGAAAATCCACTGTTGGATATTGGCCTCCCCAAAGTAGGGGGATTTTTGTCCATAATTGCCTTACACAACTTGGCGACGAGGATGCTGCTGCACATCATTATAGTATTTAAATATATCCATGTCTATAGTAAATTTTATATATGAAAATACTATATAAAATATTACAATATAAAGTAATGCACAATATTCATTCTTCATTAATAGTACATAACAATGGTAACCATTTTATCTGAGCATTAGTTTTTTTTTTATTATTATGCAGAAGTTTTGTATTTTATTCTACTAGTACTTTTTGACCATGTGGTGATAATTATTTAAATATTTTGTACTTATTTAAATAATAATAATACATTACTTAAGAGGTTGTAGTCATTGATAAAAAACGAATTCCACCTGAAGCATGAGACAATACATTATTTTGTAGTAAATATTTTCTTTTATCGTGATTTGACATTTATTTCTTGCTTCTAATACCATGAATAGCTTTTTATAACAAGATTTTCACATTCAATCTGAATAATAAATATAATAAATAAGTTTAGATGGCTGCTTGTTATTTACTTAATCATGTGAGAAAGAATTTATCCATAGTATAGACACAAATTAAAGTCTAGATTAGGTTATTCTTTTTCCTGGAATTTTTCTATTTGGTTAGCACGGTATTTAATAATAATTAAGAATATATAATTCTGCCTGCTTAGCACGGTAATTATTGACTGAATTCCCCTTCTTGTGGATACCTTTGTCCTGGACGTAGCACTGGACAATCTACGGCTTCTATGATTACAATGATCATCGCCATCATTAATCACATTGTATTTATATTTAAAAGATCTGTCATCTCTTACACCGTTTTTATTTTTTTTTATGCGAACGTAGTCGCACCCAATAACAACTATTTTGTATATTTTTAGCCTTGGATTAGAAGCATGTCCGTATTATTACAACGAAACCATGTTAAGTACCAATAAATAAGTCTACCTACTATTTTCATATGTTATTTACTTTTATTACATCTGATCTTTCAAATTAACGTTGTTTGTTTAGTGACTTTTTTTGGTCTTATTTTTAAGATGAATATGTTTGTTAGGTTTTTGTCAAGTTTATTTTATTTTATTCTCTGTTAATATCACACAAATTTAATACAAATTGAAACAAATAAGTTATAGTTATTATTAATTTTGTTAGTCCCTAGGCTATTATCATCAGTATGGTTGCCAAGCATTAAAGGTATTTGTAGATTCTTTTTTTGTATGCTTTAGTTTGTTTCAAGACTTCTTGTTTGACTTTGTCCAATTTTAGATCATGTTATATCTGTTAATTTGTGACATGCTAAAGAGCATTAACATTTTGTTCTGATTATTACGATTTCTATGTTGGTTGTTCAGTCTCCCATATCTCATATATTAACTTGACTCTAAGATCTCTAAGACTCTAAGCACTTGTGTTACGGATATCAAACAACAGACGAATCAAAAATATCAGTTTAATTTAAATAGAAGATAGATAACACCCAGACACAGAACAAATATTTATTAAATAACTAAATGACCTGGGTGGAGATCGAACTGTATTATTTTGTAATATTTGTTTACCCATAACCTAATCACAACTTCGCTTTAAACCTTTAAGGTTTAAAGCTTAGATGTTATTCGTATACAAGAGCGTATAGATTCATTCAATTCCATTAAGTAGTTTAAAAGAGTAAATTGTAAAGGAAGCTTGTAAAAACTTACGGATGCCGTAAGTTTTCTCTCTCGTTTGTATTGCTAGTAGGAATTTCACATTGAATTGAGAGTTTCTTGGAAATGTACGTATTATATATTGTATTAAAAGCACTTGAGTTTTGTTTTTAATGTAGGTCGAGTGCTATCTCGTCCTATCAATAGAAACTGCACAGAACTCTTCGTAAGCCACTTAAATATCAGATTTATATTATTAGCAAATATCGCTATAGATATATACTTCGTAATATAGTGCTAAGTTTTCAGTTTACAATTAAGAATATATATTCTTTTTCTTATCCTGACAGTTCTATTTTTCATCCTGAATATGAGACACAGAAACTTGTTTTCCTTTTTTTTAATGTGTTATATGTATTTTGATATTACCAAATGTTTAAGGCCAATTGGCGACGCATATTATCCTACAATATACAATCAATTGTATTTTATCTTAATAATTGTTATCTATTCATTATTATTTGTTAAAATTCTTTTAAAATTTATGACAGGCCTGATGGTGCAGATGTTAGTGATTTTATTTTGTGTGCTAAAGGTTCGGTGACCCAGGACCAACATTTATATGATGATATATCGCGGGCATATTTATACAAATAAAAATAAAAATTGTTAAGTAATTAAGATATAAATAATATATAAAATATTGATCAGAACAAAATAATTGAACGACCAAAGAACTACTCGTAGCAACTTACAATCGAAAAGCTAATTTAAAAAAGTTTTTGGTGCAAGGTGGAGTAATCTATGAAATTAAAAAATAAAAACATATGTATGTAAACATATTAATGTTTTTACAAATCAATACAAGAAACCTGATATTTTAACAGTAAAGCCACTTTTATGTCGTTTGATAATACCTAGTCATATGAATATAATTATGAAGATTGAATACAGATATATAGGTTGAATCATGTGTTTTTATTTGTTGAAAGAGTTCTGAATTAACCCGGACATGTGGCAGTAAATTAACTAACACAGCTTAATTGCTTTAATTTTCCACTCCAGTTGTGTTTTTTAACAGAATTAAACCTCTTGTAATTGTGACGATTGCATTTATTCAGGCGACCCGTAGAGCGAAAACTTCCTAAATAACATTTAGGGTGTATAGTAACAGATTTTATTTCTTTTATGTTAACGTATTATATAAAATAAAACCGCCCGCTTCGCCAATTATGGGCAATAGGCCTCCTTTCTTGGGGAGCCTAGATTTAGGCTTGCTGTTGAAATGATGATGTCGAAGGAAATGTATAAATAACATCAAAGATGAAATACTGAACATGTTCAATTCATATAGAACAAGACTAAAACTATTTATGCGTAAACCCTTAATGTTGCGCTCTATTAAGCCAAAAGTTTGATCTATCTAACATTTCTATTATCGACTTGCAAATATTTATTTGGTAAGAGTCTCGTTCGAATCCAAGCAAACAGTTTTCTTCGCGTCTCCTAAGAAATCAAATGTTAGATTAGCCTTTTAGGGTTCACTGTGACAGAAAATATTTTCTTATAATGTTAAGACATTATCAGAAAAAAGGCAATCAAATGATATCGTGTATTTCAAATCTCAAAATCATGCCGACCTTATGTTAACAATTTGGTATACTTGTAAATGTGTGATTTATTGCTATAATGCTTAAACATTTATTTATTGGTGACAATCAAACAATTGAGTGACGAATATTGGTATCTTGTAAACTTATTTATCAAATCTTACATTTAAAAAAAATAACAAACAGTCTCTACATTTGCTTTTGCCGTTATAGTGGAATTAAGTGATTTTCTTACAATAAAGTGATAAGTCTGAAGTAATGCAACCCATATTTATAAAACAATTCTTCTAACTGGTTCGTCAATTTTATGAGCGCAATTATCTTTCATACGTATAATTAGTAGTAACAACAAATGGCGCGACATTATAATAACGAGCATCTTAAATTACTCAACGCCATACAGAAACGCCTACCTCGGGCATGCAGCATTTTCATCGAATTTAATTAATCCCTCCGTTGACTACCTGAATATCTTCTCTTTTCACATAATTAGTAAACTATAACATTCGTAAAATTTTCATCTATCACAAACACATAGCACCAAAATAATGAATATCGGTGTTGTTGCAATAATTTATACAGCCACCAATGTATTGACATAAATCGTCAGGATTAGTGAGTTCATTGATCATTTTATACGGAGCCCTCGCAATCTTATTCTGTATGAAAATACTCGATACGTACAGTACTGGAGACATACATATATTCAAGAATACGTACGTACGCATATTCAAAAACATTTGGCTACGGCTTTGCATATCCGAATTCTGTAAACGAAAATTATATGTAATGCGGAAAACCATAATGCTCTGTCCTATTTTCGTAAAATCAAAAGCTACGGTTGATTCGGGTAACATTATACTATTAGGATAACTTATGACTATCTTTTTTAGCAGAGTATAACTATGATTCACTGAAGATTAATTTTTAAATTGTTTTCAAGAACAATCTGCATGGCAAACGCTTACTGATATTCTAAAGCTATGTATATTTATTTTACTAAAGCTATAAAACAATGTTATCTTAATAGCTCAAAGTTACCCACTCGATAGTAAAGATGCTAGAAATTATTTGTTTCCTCAGAATTATCTTTTTCAATAGCAAATATGACCGTGTGATTGAATGAGTCCAACATACACTTTTTGTTTTAAAGTAATAAAATCACAGTTTATTTACAATTTCAAAGGAATTTTTATGCGATACTGTAGTTTTAATGAGTATTTTGGTGTTTCCAGTTAATAATAGTACCTCCCTTTGTACCAGGTATTGTAAAGGCGACTGAGGTACCAGAACCAACAAATGGCTGTATATCTATCCAAAATGGTGTAGCTCAAATGCTGCAAACTGGGTAGGGATGGGCAACAGCATCTCCTTCGCGACTGCTGCTACTTTTTATGAATTTAGTAAAAATTTGATTCTTTAACTGACCCTATTATGTCAAAAATGTTATTGTTATAATAAAACATTTTTCATGTCAAGATAAAAATATTTTATGCTTTAGGTTCATAATTATTTGCTATACTTTACTATAGTTTACTCTAGTAAGTACCAAACACAAAAACATGTGATCAACAAAACAGTAATAACAACATTAATTAAGCACATGCAAATAGCTAAACATGATAATATAAGTAACATATAGATTGGCCACAAGAGAGCTTCAAACTGTACAAGAATAGACCCCTAGGTGCGAATTTCATTAATACCTTCATATCATAATTTACTCTCTTACCACACATACAGCCTCACAAAAGCTCCCACAGGGTTCACAAGATCTGAATTGCAGCGATCACTCAAGGGCACCTGTAATGCATGGATCTATTAAGATTTATATCCGGGATGAACTTCTGAAGGATTGAACTCTTTAATACATTTTTGCTTACTATGTTACAGTTGTAACCAACTTAAGAGATAGGATAGTTTATATATCAAATTATAGTTTTATTATTTGATATATTATGATGTTGGTGTACCATAGTAAATGAAATAATGATAAGACTTTTTAGGAGAATATTCTATCGTAATATCGTCGACCAAGAAAACCGATAAAAACATAGTGTGAATACATCACTATAGGTTTTGTTATTATTTCTCTTTAAATTTTCTAGAAAATCTTTGTTAATAATTTGGCAGATCAAATGATGTATTGGATACTGTTTGGTTTGCCTAGATTCGTAAACTCGATTTTTGGTTGTTTCTAGGTGTTAAAGCACTATATTTGTAATTAACTTAATTATGTAATACGAAGGAGCTTAATTTACTTTGTTCACGATCAGGTTAACGTATCAGATCTTGGTTGTTTTTATTAGACTTTATGAAGTGACCAAAATATTCTAACTTTCAATAATGGCTATTCACTGTATCAGTCAAAAAGTTCGTCGGTCTAATTAGGGAGCCCCAAAATCGGCTACTGTCTTCTTTATTAACAAATTGATTTGCCTATCAATATAACGGAATTACTAATTAATCATTGTCTAGACATTGAACAAACCTTTACACTAAAAGCCTTGTGACGTCATGGGAAACATTTTGTTACCACGGCTTTTATTGGTGAAAATGCCGATAAAGTATCGTTATTATTATATTCGGTTTCATATTGAGCGTCGATGTTTCACTCACTTTACAGATTGAATAGTGACAGTTATGTATAAAAATAAATATAAAATACTCAGTGTAAATAAATTTGATCCTACACTATTTCTGAGTAGAAGTTTTATATTTAAGTACATTGAAAGGTTTCCTATTGCTTTTAGTAATCGTTCTATTTTTTAATTTCTTGATTCTATAGTATACAAAAACAAAAAACTTAACATCTATTCCGTACCTACAACTAATTGTAAAACAATAACAACTAATTGTAAAATAATGACGGTTGAAGACAATCACGTACGAAAATACTGAAAAATCATTAGAAATAAATAAATAAAGATAAATAGCTAGTAAATATATAAAATATATATAAATAAAATAAATAGATGGATGCATATTCTTGAAAATGTTTTAAAAACACATCAAGGTAACAAAGCACAAAAAAAAAATATTTTTGTAAAAGCAAAATTTCTACCTGATATATCGCAGCTTTTTTTCCGATAACATCTCATACATTGTTCAGATTTCGTGATAGGTTTCTTAAAGCGTTTGTGTGACGACAGAGGAATCATATAAACTACTTGAATATATATAGTTAACACCCAGACACAGAGCAAACATAAATATTATCATATAAATATTTATCCTGAGTAGGAATAGAACCCACGACCTTTAGCGCACAAGATAGGATCACTACCATCTTTGCCATCGGGCCCGTATAACTAATTAAACTAACAAATAAATTATTATTACTATTATATTATATTAAACGCCGCTAAAAAGTGTTGTGGATATTAAACTCAAAAATATATTAAATATTAACTATAAGCAAAGTTTTTAAGTAGTTGGCCGTGTGGTTCAGTGTCTTGAAAGCGATATATATTTCAATTTTCTTTCAAAAAATTGTCTGAGATAAGTTGCTTTACGCGATAAGGCCGTCCATTGTACTGTATTTTATTTATTTTTTTATTCGTTCGTTCGACAACCTAGCATATATAGAAAGCGTCAAAACAGCCTATAGGTGCTCGAATTCTCATGGATATCACTAGCGCGTTGCTAACCTTGTGACTTTAAGGTATGAGCTCTACCTGATGTAGAACAATAAGATTTGAATGGATTCTATTTAAGACAAGTGATTTGAGTAGAGAACTTGATGAACACTAAATACATAGCCAGCATGTATTCTCGAAAACTAAACTAGTAGAGAAAACTTACAAAACACATTCTATTACTTGGACATTCATTTTGATAGAGCCACAAAGGTAGAATTGGCGATGTTGGAAAAACGTTAAATCACAGCTAACCGAGTTTAATTTAGGAAAGAAAATTTATAGACACTTCGTTTTCGTACAATCAAAACAAATTTAAATATCGAAATAATATGAAAAAAATGTTGATTCAAAAGCAGTTCAGAAGTCTTATTGCGAATAGTGAACGAATTAATATAAAAAAATATTAATTAGCTTTTCAATTAGGCAGCTTTGTTTGTTCCTGCTTAATTGCGATTAAACAAGATTATGTGAAGGTTAAAATGAAGAGATACTCACGTTTACATTTATAATATTAATAATTTATATTATATTAGATCATAGAACATAAAAAGAGTTCTGAAGTCATACGCTGGCGTTATTTAATTTATAGACTCCTTTCAATATCGATGCGCCCGATCCTATCTTGTACGCCAAAGGTCGTAGGTTCATCGAACCCCACTCAGGGCAAATACTTATATGGTGAATATATGTACTTGTTCTGTGTCTAGGTATTATTATGTATCTAAGTATAATGTTGGTGATTACTCTATTGTTAAATGTCCTTAAAATATGAGATATTCTTAAATACTGAAAAGTATTCCCTAGACATAATACATGCTAGTTGCTAAGTGCCCATAAATTACCAAATAACCCTTGATGCTGCAGACGTAGGCTACGGTAATTTTTTTCCGTGAGGTGCCGGCAAAATAGAATAGTATCTCCCACTGCACGGTGTCGTAAGAGGCGATTAAGGTACCAGAACCGACAGATAGCGGTATGTCCATGCGAAACATTGAAGCTCAAATGCACAAGGTGGGGGTGAGCATCTGCATCCTCGTCACCATAGTTGCGCTCTGCGATTGCTAACACGCTTGCCCAGCGCGGCAATTATGTTCAACAAACCTCCTTTCTTGGAGAGGCTTATGTCCACCAGTGGACTTCCAATGGCTGGTATGATGGAACTTTTGCTATAGGCTGGTATAACACCGTCGTAACAATAAAAACATTGCTATTCTAGTCTGACTACACTATCATTGCAAACGATTGCTAATTTACAAGGTGGCCATGAGGTACCGGCAAAGTAGTATAGTACCTTCCCTTTTACCAGATGACGTGTAAAGACAAAAGAACCAGAACATATAGATGGCGGTATATATCCTTCCGAGACAGTGTAGCTGAAATGCACAGGGCGGGGATGGGCAGTATCATCGCCATCGCAATAGGTGCGCTCTACGATTGCCAACACGCTAACTCAGTACGGCAATTATGGGAAAAATGCCCACTTTCTTAAGGTGTATGTCCAGTCGTGGACTTCCGATTTTTGATTTGATGATGGTGACTGTTAATAATTTTATCCTACAGTAAATACGTCCTAAACAGATGGACAGGTTAGATTTAGTTAGAAACCAGTTAGATTATATCACGGAGTGCCCGAAACTGTTCCACTGAACTGTTCTCTCTGTTACTAGCGAAACGTTTCTCAGCATTCTGCGACAAACTTAGTGAATTAGTTGACAATTATACTGTTTTTACTAATTACCTCTGGTACTGGTTATCTCTGGTACTGATAACCTCTGGTACTGGTTACCTCTGGTACTGGTTACCTCTGGTACTGGTTACCTCTGGTACTGGTTACCTCTGGTACTGGTTTATAATTGAATCGGCTCAACAGTCCAATCACATTAAACTTAAAGCCACTTTCTCTTCGATACTATTTACGATTATACGATTTACGATACTACATTTACAACTTGATATTTTCTGTGTTAAGATAATATTTTTCTTTGACTATTCCTATTTTTCATGATTAAATATTTACGTAACGCTTTAAGCGGCTTTTATATGAAAGCATTTCGTTTTACGAATGCTTGAATATAGCCGAAATGATGTAGACATCGCATTCAGGCGTCTGGGGTCAATGAAAACGAGTATAAGTCTTCATTCTCATAAGAAGGTGAAATAAATACGCCACGCTATCCTTTTTTGCCGTATGGTACGCCGCAGACGTAGGGGCGAAATTAATACTTTTTGCTGCCATAAAAAATAATTGAGCACATATTGGATACTACTCGTACGACGAGGTTGGACTGCAAACAACATTATTTGCTATATGATATCTTTGGAAATAGAACTAAGTATATTTTTATTATTCCAATTTCAGTGTTATCCGTAAGGCCAATTACTATTTCCGTGGAACATATCCCATATTTTCTATGTTTTAAGTCCAATAAATGAGGCATTTAGCTTTCAAATTTTAGTGACCTCTTTGGTTAAATCAAATCTTATTCTAATTTAACCAAAGAGGTTGATTTTTTTATAATATTCATACAACATCTCATATCACACAATCATCTCATGGACCTGATTCCATGGTAAATCGTTGAAAACACTTGAGTTACGGACATCAGGCAATAGAAGAATCAATACATGCTTTAAACATCTAGAATTCTAGACACAGCACAAATACAAATATCATATAAATATTTGACTATAGTGGGTATCGACCCCACTACCCTTGGCACACAAGATAGGATTACTACCACCTAGGCCATCAATTATTAATAAGCAATATTTATTTATCACAGATTTTCTTAATACATAACTCTTTTCATATTAGCTGTAATATCTACGATATTGTGTAATTAAGCACAGCTGTAACATAAGTGTAGTTTACGTGATAAATTACCTAGATAACATTTATTAATTTTATTAACAGAAATACCCTTAACTTTTAAATTCAATTATTATATAACATACTTACAACAGAGCCACAAGCATTGTAACTAACATAATAAACTACTTTAAACATAATATAACCAAATACTACAATATAAATTACTTGTGCACTGATAATATATTTTATTTAAAGCGGTTTTTTACATAGAAAGTGCAGATATATATTTAAGATGATATTTACGAGACAAGAAATCAACTGATTTCAGGTGTCGGGCGGGACTCGAACCTACATCTTTCCCATACCGTATAAGAATTATGCAGATTCGAGTCCCGTCTGACACCTGAGACAAGTTGATCAAATTATATTTTAATTTATACTTTTACTACCTAGACACAGAAAAAACATCGTATCGTATAAATGTGTGTCCTGTGTAGAGATCGAACCCACGATATTTAGCGCACAAGATAAATGCTACCATCTGCGCCATCGGGTTCATCATATAATAATATAATATAAGTATAAATTATCTAAAGACTCATATGCATGTAAAGTCCAACTCTAGCACCAATCTTCTTACTCTTAACCATATGAGCTGTTAGACGATACACGCGTATTCCACAGAGTACTTAGTATATTGGTACATAATAAATGTGTTAATGATGAGATTAGTCGCACGAAACACGAGTCCCAAAGGATTACATAAACGTGTACCTACGTGAGTAGCACCTGGTGCCTCTCATTATACAATTCAGACTATCCCAACACACGTAGATGTACGTTAGTTATCGCTTATTATTGTTCTGGACAACTTTAAACTTACAACAAATTTATTTAGATGACTTAAACTAGTATAAATGCTACAAACCAATCTATCATCACATCCAAATGGGCCGGGCACCTCTCTCTGTACCAGGTGTCGTAAGAGGCGACTAAGGACCCAAAACCAACAGATGGCGTCCCCGTCGCAAAACCTGTGCTCTGCGATTACCAACACGCTTCCCAGCGTAGCAATTATGGGCAAATTATAGAATATGGGCGCTGGGCAGGCGTGGTGGCAAATGCAAAGCGCTTATTTGCAATGAGGATACTGCTGCCCGTCCCCATTTTATAATATTTAGGCTGCGCTGTTTTAGATATACCGTCATTTGTCGGTTCTAGTACTCATACCTTAGTCATCTCTTACAATACTTAGTACAGATAGAGGTACTATTCTAATCCACCGATACTCCACGGCTTTACAAACCAAACCCTCTTTGATCACAACCATAGCTGTCGCAAAACGCTCTCTGCTGGATATATTGCTAAAAAACGAGGATTTCACCCACAATTTGCCGCTGGGCAGCCGTGGTGGTAATCCCTGAACGTAACGTCACGAGGGATATGCTACTACCCATCTCCGTACTTTCACATTTGCGATGTTTCTGTATCGGGTGGATATACGGCTATTGGACGGTTTAAGTATCTAAGTCACCTTTTATGTCACCTAGTAATATTCTATTCTTCCGTTACCGTATGTTCCGTTATGAGCCAATGCTGGACATAGGCCGCTCCAAGTAATTTCCAATAGGATCGGTTGTATGTGAACAACATGATCATGAATTTAAGATAGATCGTCTATCCACATTGTGGGTAGGCGCCCTACGTTTTGCTTACTGTTACGTAGTTTCTATTCCAGACTCCATCCTCACGACTCTATCATCTATCGGTTCTGCGTGCTAAGTGCTCGCTTCAACCGCCCCTATCACTTCAACAGCTAATCTGTCGGGTTAAGTCTGGAACTTTGGTTCTTTTATCTCTCATTCTTAATTTCATTCAAAAACCTCCGAGCATTGCCTTCATCATCATCACATAAGCCATTGGAAGTTCACTGCAGTATAAGGCTTAGTATATGATAGGAAGGACAGCCATGTCAATTACTCGTGTGGCTGTATCAGACAATAGTTTTGATAAAAGTGTTAAACATGCACTCCTTCCTTCCTTCGTACTTTATTATCGTTTAAATCTTTAATAATTTTTCCGTTTTATTTTTGATTAATTAAAGTTCAAAGTTTTATTATGTCCAGTAAATCGGCCTTCTGATGGACTGCTTCAATTCAACGATATATACAGCAGAAACGTTTCTAGTACGACACTACAACAAATCATTTCATAAAATTCTTAAAATGGTTAATCTAATTTTAAATTTATATTCTTTGACTTATAACTGTACATGACCTTGCGATAACCTAATTTAATAATGGCAAAAATTTTTAAAGATGTTTTATGCGTTGAAAAATGCTGAATTTCTGTTTTTCGAGTAAAAAATATCTTTTAAAATCTTCTAAAAGACATTTTTTTTAATTAGTACAATTATTGTCATTTCTAATTTACAATAGAAGAAAGAGATTAATTTACACTAAGCGAAAGTGGATCACTTCACTTGACAGCTAAAATAGTATTAATACGGCACTCAGTACCATTTTTTCATTGATTTTAAGAACGCATTTATTTTGACAAATTGTATCTTCATCATTACAGCCATTGGAAGTCTACTGCTGGATATAGGCGACCCCAAAAAAAGGGGAATTTTGCCTATAATTACTGCGCTGGACAAGCGTGTTGGCAATCGCAGAGCGCAGCTTTCACGACCGGGATGCTACTGCCCATCCCCACCCAGTATATTTGAACTCACTGTCTCGGACGGATATACCGCCAACTGGTACTATTCTACTCTGCCGGTACCTCATGGCAAAGGAATTGTATAAATCATATAAATTGATAAGTGTTTCTGAAACACTAGACTATTTCTATAAAGCAGCCAATTAATGTTATAAAATGAAAGTTATTGTAGAGGTTGCATGTTAATTTTATAAACTCAACATTTTATAGAGAAATTTTTATAAACAAATAAGCAGCTCGGATGGCATGGTAGCATGACCTGAGAATATTTATTTCAGGTCATCCAGTATCTTCACTGCCTTACTCCCATTTTAATTAGCAGTAACACGAGCGGCTTGGTACGAAGAATATGTCTATGTAGTATTTGTAGACAACTTATATAAGAAAGGACGCGCCTCAACCTCTAAAACATTTTAAGTGCATCAAAGGATATCTTATCGTGGTGCAGTGGTAGATTAGAATTGTTGTTATTTGTGCTAGATGTTTTAATAAGCGACTGAGCTACCCAGCCCGATAGATGGCGATATATCCACTGGAAACAGCGTAGCTCAATGCGGGGCGGGAAGGTACAGCAGCAATCCTGTCTCAAAGCTGCGCTCTGCCTATCCAAGCCTGTTTTTCTGTCTCGTTCTCGTGTTTCTCCTGTCTCGGCCTATTTTACATCAATTGATGTGTATGATAATGATGATGATGAAAAGTTGGATTTGAAATTTGTGTAGCGTGGGTGGTATTTTGCCACTAGACGTTTAAAGCGGTAATATGTAGTCACGCACATTTATTTAATCAATTTTTTCTACAACCTTGGCATATATCTCTTACTTTCTTTACTCGCATTAGTCCTTTCATATACGCTCGTTTGTTCTCGGTACGTCTGACCTGGCCATTCTTTGTTACCTTGTATTTAATTGATTTATATTGCATAAAAAATATATTTAGATGCCAACAGATGTTTAGGTGACAAATGTACGCCTACAACAAAAGTTTTTAATTAATACGGAAATGTTCGAAATCCCTGCGGGTTGATGACATGAAATGTAATCTATGTCGATGTCACTCACAATGTTCTTGAGTACTGTGGGAAATGTGTTGAGTTCTCAAATTGGGAGACGCCATGAGAATGTACTCCACTTGCCACAATCCAGTCAATTATTTATGTTAAGAACTGTTCATGCGGCTTTTCGCGATTCGAGGTTATTTTACATACACAAACAAATCTGGACATTTTCATGTTCAATTTACATGATAATTACTGATTTTCACAAAAGGTAATACGATACATAGATTTGAATACAAGAATTTGTTTCATAGTAGTAGACTTTCGAGATGACACTATTTAATTATCCCTACTAATATTATAAATGCGAAAGTAACTCTGTCTGTCTGTCTGTCTGTCTGTCTGTCTGTCTGTTACGCTTTCCCGGTTAAACCTCTCAACCGATTTTGATCAAATCTGGCATAGACAATCTTTAGACCTTAAGAAAGGACATAGGCTATTTTTGAACTCGAAATAAGGGTTGTAAGGGGTTGCAAGGGGGGATGAAAAGTTGTTTGCATGGATCGCTATTTTTAGAGCTAGAAACTTAAAACTTATTTTTCAGGCCATTGATTCGATATAAATAAACGTGACATTCAAAGTTTATATAATTTGAAGTAAATAGGTATGGTACCCAAAAAACTATTCCACGCGGACGAATTTGCGGGCACAGCTAGTAGACTATATTTGAAATTTACTTATAGCACTCGATAGCCAAAGGATTAAAGAACCATTCCTTATTGATAATATTGCGTAAGCATTCTTCATCACATCACATTCTCGTTTTACACAAACCATGTAATGTGTCTCGCGTTTAACTGTGTCAATACTTATAGTACACCAACGCATAAGGCCCGCGTAAACACACGATATGCCACACTCTTTACGATGACACTTGGCCAACGTCAACAGCCTCGGCATATAGACTATAGATGCTATAACCTTACGGATTACTATGCATTACTCAGTAATATCTCTACTTCTCTCACTCTTTAGAGTGGGACGCAGCAATACGAGCTCTGGTTTTTGCTTGGAAAAATATGTGAGAAGCAAACCATAAAGACGAAATTTATGAAAAATTTATCCGTTTCTTGCAATTCTTACAAAGGCATACTGCACCAGCCATGATCATTCGGTACATGCCTTCTGCTTTTTAATTTTTAAATAACCCGGTACTAACTAATGCTTTTGCATATGGGAGTCTTAATCCTGGGTTCGATAAGCTCTTGTCCGCGAGGCCTATATTGCATCCCCGAGGAGCCTATTTCGAGAAAAATAATTTATGTCGTAACAGCTATACTATGCAAGAGGTCGACCGACTCCATAAAAACAATAAAAAAGACAAATTTATTCTACCAAAATATGTTATTGAGATTAGAAGTAATCTATTTGTTATTCCAAACTATCAGTAATATCTATGGCAAATTGTATTTAGATCTGTTTAGCTGTTTCGGCGTGATATAGAGACTAACACACATCCATATATCTATGCTCACAAACTTTCGCATGTTATTAAGGATATTCTGTAAAAGTTTTCCCTGAACCAGTGTACTAGAAGTTTTGGCTTTGAAGACAACGAACTAAAATCTAGGTCATTATATTATATATTTTAATATATCATAAATTCACGTTATTAAAACAACGTTTAGAAAAGTAACTTACGTCCAATTACAGGCATCTTCGAGTTACAATGTTCATAAGCTAATTACTTGTACGCTTACTATTCTGCTTAAATGATATTTATAATTGGCTTGTTAAATCTTCATGTTGCATACTTTGGATATTATATATGCTTTAAGTTTATGTATCAGATGTTCTGAATATGAAAATATTTGTCTATCACGAATTTTTTTTAATAAACCATCATCATCATCGTCATCATATCAGCCATAAGACGTCCACTGCTGGACATAGGCCTTCTCAAGTAATTTTCAATAGGACCAGATAAATACAGCTGCTTGTGTCCAGCGCGATCCTGCGTTTAGCCAGATCGTCTGTCCATCTTGCGGGTGGACGTCCCACGCTGCGCTTGCCGGTATGTAGGGTCTATTCCAGAACCTTACGACTTCATCGGCCATCAATTCTGCGTACCAAATGGCCTGCCTTCTGCCACTTCAACTTACTAATCCACCGGGCAATGTCGGTAACTATGGTTCTGTTACGAATCTTCTCATTCTTAATTCGATCGCGCAAAGAAATTCCGAGCATTGCCGTCTCCATAGCTCGTTGAGTTACCCAAGAAGGCCAATGACAAGAGACCACGTTACGCTACCATAGGTTATAAATAATTAAATTTCACAAAATTTATTTATTTATTAATAAATAAAAATTTCTATTAAACAATAATAAGAATAAAGAAATGTGCATTTTTATGTTTGCTGGCCAGACCTGTACCATTGTTTTACAACTGCAACTTACACTTAAAAACTATGATATTTCTTGCACTGAAACTTTTTTCTGTATTCTCAATAAAAGCACCAGGTTTCAGACAAAAGTCCTATTAAAGATTTATTTCACCTTTTATAGTTAATTTTATAAATATTTAATAAAGTCGATTTAAAAATTTTCTATATATTAAAAAATACATATATTTATTTCTAAGAAAAATATACAATAGTGCTTGCTATATACCATTAAAATTAAGAGTGAAAAGAATAAATGTTTGATAGCTTGGACTTTATATTACACCCCTTTTATATCAAAATCCTCTCACGGCTGCCCATTAAGCAACTATACATACTAAATATCTTAACTAATATATTGACCGCATTAATTCTTAACTTTTAGACCCAGTGATTTAGATATGGAGGTCGTGTCGATGTTCAAATCATAATATTAGTATTAAATAATCCACTGTAGGACAGAGGCCTACCCATAAGGGATTAAAGGGATTTATGGCCATAATTGCTGCACTGGACAGGCTGGGTGACAACCGGAAAGCGCACTTTGTGACGAGAATGCTGCTGCCGATCCCCACCCTGTAGTACCTTAGTTGCCTCTTACGATACCTGAAACAGAAGGACGTACTACTCTACTCTACTGGTACCGCTATGGCTATCTAACTATGCTAATATTTTCTTTAATAACTGTTATGAAAAAAAATGGTAGCAACCATATTCAGGACAGTTTATTTAAAATTTACGTCCGTGTTTGAGTTATTGACATACTTATAGACGCGCACCAAAAGTCAAAAAAAAAAACGGTTTTATAAAAATAGATATTGTGAACATATTTTACAAGAAATTGAAACAAATAAAAACATTAAAACAGAAGTGTTATTAAAACCGACTCACACTCGGACACCAGCCAGTTAGGATATATAACTTCATAAGAGATAACTGATCGTAAATTTCGCAATTTAATGTAAATGTTATTTTGCTGCACGCATATTTTGAGAACACTCTACCACTGTCATAATTACCTGCGGTAATTGGTGAAATATGCGGTACATATTTCGTAAAATTTCACCTATTAATTAAATAGTACATTGTATGTATTGATATGAAGGCATATAAGGATTAGTGGAATTTTAACAATATTAATTTGTTTGAATACGTTACATTTTATCATCTCTTTTTTCCTTAAATATTTGAATTCGATGTAGTTCCATGTATGTTCTTTTACAATATAAATAATCTCTTGATTTTCCATTGGTGAAACATCTTTTCTTTTAATAGTAAAATGTATTTTCTTATATTTATCGTTTATAATAAAACTACTCTTTAACGGTTTAAATATGTGGTTTACTTAATTGTCCATCTTTTTTGTTCGGCGTTCGATCTCATGATCAACAAAGTATATAAATCTCAATATCTTTTCTTAAACTTAATAACGGCGTTTTAAAGTCGTTAAAAGACTAGTTTCATTAAAGTAGAAAATACATCGTAAATTACCGTGAGGTACCGCCAAATTAGAATAGTATTTCCCGCTGCACCAGGTGTCGTAAGAGGCAACTAAGGTACCTGAACCGACAGATGGCGGCATATCCATCCTAAACAGGCAAAAAAACCTCCTTTCTTGGTGAGGCATATGTCCAGAAGTGGACTTCTTATGGCTGGTATGATGATGATGATGATATAGTAATATATGGACCCAATATCGAACATAAGGAACATGTTAGGAGAGAGGCACAAAAACTCAGAAACATTTTATAAGACATTACAGTTGTCTTGACATCGACCTTAAAAGTTTAGGATATAGGGCTCATTGAAATTGAATACAAATAAACATTCAAATATGATTGGCAATTTTCAAATAAAAACATCCTCATTTAAATCAAAATAGCAACTAATGCTCCTAAAATATAACAGTTCTATCACTTCTGTTGCATGTCAAAGGCGAAATTATACTGTTGAAAGTACAAAAGGCAACTTCCACCAATAACCATTTTCGAGAGACTGTTCTTCGAACCCATATTAATTGTTTGGAAGGGTCTTGGTATGTTTGCCATCATCAGTTTTGATTAGTCTTTTCCTGTAGGTGTTTCTTTTATTGTCGTCATAATGAAACTGAAGGTATTAGTTAATCGACGCTTTTTGACCTTATTTTCATCAATGACATACATTTCAATAAAGTGTACATAATTTTATAAATTAATAGATATATAAAAGAATGAAGAAGAATCTGGCTTCATAATTGAAAATTAACTTCATTACTTTTTTGTTATTTACAATATACAATCAACTTATTATCTATTTATTTTATCCCCTACTATAACTATATACTAAAAATAGCCACTTCAAAATATGTTCATACAATGTTTTAAATGAGAAAACGGGCGCCACAGGCCGCTTGTTTGTCCGATGCAATATTGCTGTAATAAATTTGAACTACGGGTCATATTACGAAATACGTTACGGACGTGTTTGGCGAATTCATTAGCCGAACGCGCTGTAATCTTTTAATTATGATGATAGTGAAACGCAGTTTTGTTTAGTAAACAGGCATTCCAATGTGAAATAAAAGTTTTTATTATTTTATAGTAGTATTCTATATATGTTTGGGTATAATTCATGAATTTCCACTAGCCGCTTTGACTTTGTCTGAGATTTGCACTCATTTTTATCCTATTCATCCCGTTACTTTGGGAATTTTAACCCCGTTCTTGACTATATATGACTTGACTATGTATGTATTACATTATGTATTTAATTAATACATTTGTAAATTCTGTAATCTGATTTCCCTAATATTAAAATATCAAAATAAATAGAAAAATATTATTAAAGTCGATGTTACTAAAAACATCCGTATTACAAAGAACAAAACGCAAAATCGACTCAGTTCAAATACCTTGCCTATATTTTTTATTAGTTAATAAACAAGAACTTACTTTAACGTCTGAAAAATATAATCTAATAAAAAATACTTCACGCAAACAACTTCTCTATATTCTTCTTATTTACAGGCAGAACCTGTTGAATACAATTATTTGGTCGAATGGTGTTAAATCTGGCTTGCTAAATTTAACGCTTTGGTATTATTGCAAGGGTTTGACGTAACGCATTTCCAAATGATGCGTCCTCATAACATTAATTATTATTTGATCTAAACACCAACACGCTGTCTGTTTATATAATTTTATAGAGCTATTTTGACATGATCCAAATTTATCTAAGTGCATTTAATATATTCACACAAAATATCATATGTTGACCTGACTCCGAGATAAGTAGTTTTAAACCTTGCAATCTAATTACTTTGCTTTTATCAATGTACTAAATAATACATTGAACTCGAAGTAATATTTTGTACATTTACGCGTTAACTACTTATAATTAAACTATTTACTTATTTTAACGGATTTCAAATGCAATTTATTTAAGTTAACAGAAACAACGAACCAAAAAGTTTAACGAACCGTGTTTTATAGCCGCTAAAAAAGAGTTTTGATCTAAGATTAAAAAGAGTTTATTCTCGTCATTGTCTTTGGGCCAGTATATCTAGAATATTTCGTTAACTATATTGAGTATTTATATATTATTTTTTTTTAGTTATAAAAAAGTGCTTGTTTAAATTTCACTTAAAACCTTAGGCAAGTTGATATTTTTCTACAATCCTTTCAATATAGCTTGTTCAAAATGATAATTGTTAAACTAACATATATATAATAACATATTTTATATATTGAATTATTATTATTACATACATTATGGTGTCAAATACGGTATAAAAAAAGAAAATTTTCAAATATTTCGCGAGAGTTTATCAAATACACAAACGATATTAGTCATTGTGTTAACGCCAAAATAATTATTTACTGGTCTCTCTTGATCCTTCGCCACAGATTTTTTCCATGAAAAATAAAGCTCTTTTGATTGGCAAATATTTCAATTTCAGCTTGTACAATTATTTATTGAGCTCCCACAATCGGCGTTTACAAACCATTCTCGATTTTTGTTTATTTGCATTAAATTAGGTCGTTCTGATCGACTTTTTTATCGTGCTCAATTGTCAAATTTAAGATTTAGTATATAGCATATACCAGGTAAGACGACTAAGGTACCAGAACTGACGGATTGCAACATACCTGTCTACTTCGACAGGGATGCCTATCCAGCGAGGATATTACAAGTTTAGGTTAAAAGCAATGACGGCAAATCGGGCTGATTGTAGTAACTCTATTCGTGTGCTCCAAGAGTCGTGGATTGGAGCAATATTTGTATTTGTTTTGTGTCTACGGGCTATTAATATGTATGTATTATAATTGTAATTCATCTTTTGTCTTATATCTGTAATAAAGGTGCTTTAAGCTACTTATCTCGAAGTCAGGTTAACATATGAGATATCGTGTAAAAAAATATATTTCTTACGAAAGTAACATTTCACTTCAAATATATACAATTATTATATATATATACGTTTACATACATATACACCGTTACATTATTTTGTGTCAATAGCCGGTACTGGCTTTGATATAAAAATTAAATTTAAACTTTGAATCATCTAACGCATTCAGTGTTTTAATTAAATTGGCAGTTTGTTGGGCTCTCTTAAATAAAACTGTTTTTGTTTAATAGTTATGTTTGAGTTAATCAGTTTAAGTTTGTTTTTGTTTCAGATATCGTGTATATTTTTTATGAAAGTAATATGTTTGTTATATTAGTTATTGTTGGTAATTAATTTTCAATCAAAATGCAAGTGTTATTGTAATGTGATTAAAAAATAATGGAAATCCAATTAACAATTACGGATATATACATATATATAAAACAAGACAACGTGTGTCGGATCAGCTAATAACAATATAAAACAAAACTTCGCCTGCCTGTTTGGGTGTATCGTATCCTACATGGCATTCTCGGTAATTTTCAAGAGACATTTTTGGATTTAGAACGCATCTGATGCAGACTTTTAGTAAGTGGTAGGTGCCTATAAGAACAGGCCAGACCTAGTTTAGGTACCTAAGTATTAAAATGTATTTTAGTTTAAGTTACCTTTTGTTGTTGAATAAAGTTATTATTATTATTATTAATTTATTTTACATAAAGTCTACAAAAATCACAAATAAACAAAAGAAACAAACAATGTATGAGACCGCTTGAAGAGACCTAAAACAAAACTCTAATTTCTTTTTCCCTCTGGTATTTTAGCGCGGTGTTTACTTGGGAACATGATACTACGAAATTGCCGTGATTAAATTAGAAAAAGTAAAGTGGCTAGCTTAAGGAAGATTAGTATTCTGTATGTTAAGCCATTAGTTTTCTGTTATCCGCGTAGAGGTTGGCCTAAGTTGGCCTAATTATTTTGGTTGTTGCCTACCACAACATTTTACATATTATACTTTCGTTAAAATTTTCTGACTTTTTGTTTATTCATATCTGAAGGAACGGTTTTATAACGCATTTTGCTGTGTTAAAATACGATGAAATATTTGATTTCTTGTGGTTACATCCATCTATATGTCAAAGGAAAAACTGACTGATAGATATATTAAAGCAGAGGCTAAACTATAAGTGTTAGAAATTGTGCACAAGGGTTTATTTTATAACATAGGAGAGCACTAAGTAAAAATATTCACCCCCTAAGGGGGTTAAACGGGGATGCAAAGTTAGTATAAAACTTTACTATTCATGAAGTTATTCAAATAATATTTTGTATAATTTAATCTTCATTGAATAAAAAACATATAAAAATATTTAGCGATAAGGCTTCTTGTACCTATTATTACATGTTTTTGTGGTGTTCTTTTCATTGGTGAACAATAAAGAGTATATTATTATTAATATAATAATTTATATGTTAATTTAGACTATCAATAATCTCTGTAGTAAATTTCATAAAGATTTTTAAGGGCTTCCGGCATGAAAGAGTTACAAACATACATCTACAGTGAAATTTTGGAGTTTACAATATAAGT
Source organism: Heortia vitessoides (assembly GCA_020976665.1). Classification (NCBI taxonomy): domain Eukaryota; kingdom Metazoa; phylum Arthropoda; class Insecta; order Lepidoptera; family Crambidae; genus Heortia; species Heortia vitessoides. The sequence goes on from JACJUM010005601.1 coordinate 13,351,264, forward strand.
AAGAAAGACTCTACTTACTAGTCTAACATTTATCAATAGTTTGGTAAAGTTTGGTATATTAAGGCCCACCAATACATGTGGTGTCTTTTTGCTAGAATTTATATGACATCCGTTTATTTTATGGGTATATTAAAATCCGTTTTATGACTCCGGTTACAACCGGTTATTACGGATCTACCTATGGAAACTTTGGTTATCGCACGAACTCATATATCACAAAGTTTGGATGTACCCATTTCTTAACGCTTACAAACGTAAATGGGAAAACGACGACTGATCTCGGTCGTCGTTTTACATGCGTACTTAACCAAACATTCCTTAATTTTAACAACCAATCCGTGAGTAGTCACTTAGAGGCAGAGTAGAATAGTACTTCCCCTAATACCAGGTGTCGTAAAAGGTGACTAAGATATCAGAACTGACAGATGGCGCTTTATGAATCCGAAACAGTGTAGCTTAAATGCCAAGGGCGGGGATGGGCATCTGCATCTCCGTCGCTGCGCTCTGCAATTACCAATACACTTGCCTAAACTCTCCCTTTCTTGGGGAGGCGAACAACCAGCAGTAGTAACTCTATTGTTAGTTAATATTCACGCAAAATATTCGCGTATAATAAATATATCTAAAAAGTAACTACGCTAAACCCAAAGAAATATATCTGTTGTTGTCCCAATATTCTTGATTCTTATTTATTATTATTTACATAAAAAGTAATATTAATGCAAAAGACAGGGTCAGCAGGAATGTAATGCTGGAATCAACGATTGCAGAGAGAAATGTAGTTTATGGTGTGATACACCTAGAACCGTCTCAAGAGCCAGGCAAAAGTGGCAAAAAGCTATTGAGGTTTTGAAACGGTAGATGGCGGTATATCTATTTATAACAGCATAGCTCAAATGCGCAGAGCGGGACGCTTATCTATCCCGACATATATGCGTTACACACATGCGTTAAGTATCTTGGCCTATTTATCGACTCTTCCTTAACCTGGGATACACATGTTAATGAAATTAGCAGTAAGGTTACTAGAACGCTTCGTGCTATCTATCGATTAAAATATTTTCTTTCTACTAAAACCAAAACCCTTCTTATTCAATCCTTGGTTTTACCCATAATTGACTATGGTGACGCGTGCTGCACTAATATCTCTCAAGAACTCCTTAATAAATTGGATCGTCTTCGTTAAAACAACTGTCTTCGTTTCATTTTCGGTTTGCTTAAATACGATCATATTTCCCATTAGCGTTCTCTTCTCGGCTGGCTTCCTATTCGAGAACGTCGCAAAATTCGAGTTCTAACCATACTATTTTCAATACTTTTTGATCCGTACGCACCAATTTACTTAAAGGACAGATTTCAATTCCTATCTTTCTCTCACAAACGTAATCTCCGTTCTTCTAATACTCTCTCGCTCTTAACTCCTTCTCATCTTTCTAGTTTTTTGACAAACTCTTTTACAGTGACAGCTATACGACTCTGGAACGAGCTTCCGTTGAATATTAAGCAATCCCCAAACAAATTTATCCTGAAATGCTGTCTCCGTACTTTATTTTCTGATGCTGCTTCTCTAACTTTATAACCCTATTTCTGATGTACGTTATTATATGTATATATACGAGTATATATATATATTCATATCATATGCATTTTTGCGTTTATTTATACAAATATGTATGCCACGTTTATCTATTTTGTATATATATTGCCTGCATCACTATATGTATATATTTTTTTGACTGTGAGATAATGCCTTCTCGCATTAAGTCCGCCATTTGTACATTTTGTGCAATAAAGTTAAATAAATATATAAAAAAAAATATGTTCAATGATTCCTGTTTATTGGGGAGGAATAATTTTTAGTAGTGGACGGTCAGAAGATGATGTAATGATGTTAACGTCGATATTGACTACGTATTTAATGTTTGTCTCGTTGGCCTTGACACCACATGACTTTATAAAACATTAGCAGAGCTTTGTGTTTTACCCGTGCACTTCCGGTTACCAAAAGAGTAAGGAGATAAAATATAGCTTGTATTCATTAATGGTACTGTAACTTTCTAATATAAATTAAATGTTGAAATCAACCGAGAACTTTTTGAGTTTTTTCGTTACAAACACATCAAAATATAAATAATGCCCTATTTTAGTTGTATAAAGTTTGATTTTATGAACCATAATAAAATCTATAATATAGGCTCTATTGGTAAAAGAATTATTTAGATTGCTTACCATGAGGTACCGGCAGAATAGAATAGTACCTCCCACTGTACCAGCTGTTGTAAGAGGCGACTAAGGCACCAGAACTGACCGATGGTGGTATATCTATCCGAAACAGTATAGTTCAAATGCATAAGGCGTCATCCCCGCCGCGGAAGCGGCGCTCTGCAATTGTCAACCAACTTGCCCAGCGCGGTAATTATAAAATCCTCCTTTTTTAGAGAGGCTGTGAATCCAAAAGTGAACCTAAACCAACAAACGAACAAATATTTCTAATCATAGAATTTTTAGGCCTTTTTGGTAATATCCCATGTTGATTATATTTTCACCAGGCGATCATTTGACGATAAATGTTCTTTTGCCGAAGGGCACATAAACCAGCTATGACCCGATGGCGTACATCCAGGTTTATAGGTTCGACTCCCACCTAGCATAAATATTTATATGATGAGTATTATGTATTAAAAAAAATTACATTTGTGATTCCTCCAAGAACTAGTTTGAAGAAATTGTCTCATATCCTCAAATTAGTTCTTGAAGCGACTTATTTAGTGTCCGATGAATAAGCTATTGTGTGAATTATTATAAATTGTTATTATTATAAATAAAATGACGAACTTATGTATTAAATGAAATGTTTTTTCTCTATTTATGAAAACATTGTTCTATGTTGTGACAACAATAGAGAAAGGAATGTTAAGATGGTTTGGGCATGAAGAAAGAATAGATAAAAGTAATTAATTAACTAAAAAGAGGTATAAAAGAAAGCCCAAGTTAAAAGTACCAAGAACAAACGAGTGTGTTTGAAAGGACTTATGCGAGTAACGGAAGCGAGTGACGTATGCCAAGATCGTAACAATTGAAGATCCTTAGCTTCTGTCTACCCCAATATGTGCACCATGGGACACAGGTGTGATGTATGTACGTATAAATAACAAACTTATGTATTGAATTAAATGTTGTTTCTTTCTTTATGAAAATATAGTTTCACTATATTGACCAAGATTATTATTTTATAAGTTTATTTCCTTGGTCGACGTCAGACCTTTTCGGCCCTGTCGCTACTACGTGTGGTGCGTGACTTGTTTTCGTTTTGACCTTTAATAATGGAATCACTAGTTTCATTACTTGTCATTAATCATTAATATTAGAATCATTGGCAGAAGGATAATGATTTTACATCATTATCCTTGCAGCGTTCAGGGATAATTTAGGGCTTACATTCTTTGTTTATATTTTGCATATTTTTAAATGGAATCGATTATTTTAACGTATTAGCTATGTAATTGCAAAGTACTATGCCTTACTAAAACTATCTTTTTTATTTTTAACTATTTACAAATTTAGAAGTGTCCGATGGCGCAAAAGGTCGTGAGTTCGTTACTCATCCAGGACATATATTTATGTAATGATATTTGTATTTGTTCTATGTACATGTTAAATATAGGTGAAGAAACCATGCCTGTTGCAAGCTGTATGTTTGTTAGTTTTCCAATAGCACCCGTTTTATTTATACAAAAAAAAAAGTCATTCACAAAAGAAAATATTACCCGACTACTCGCATTTTCACGAAAACACAGCAATGTTTACACAGCATTATGCGTCCTTACCTTTTATGAAACAATTACACAAAAGAGCAATCTGAAATGAACATATTGTTTTAGCTGTTTGTTCTACAAAAGTAGCAGGCCCAGTCCTTTTATCCTTGAACTATACATAATTTAGGAACAGAGGAATCTTAGATATGTATTCCATGTGAAATTATAATTAAATTTTTACTCTTAAACTCCTGTTTGATTACATTAAACATTTATTCACTTATAGATAAATAGCATAGCTGATCTGACAGTTTGTCCTGATTTTATTACATTGAATTAGTTTCAATATACAAATTAAAAAAAAACTCAATCACTGATTTGTTGTAAAGATTAACTGCACACTTCCATCTGTCTTGCCAACTGTCCATACATATATATTTATATATATATAAGATTATATTATCCAATGTGTAATTCGGACGACACGGTCAATCAAACACAACTGAGTTTCTCTTACATACCTGTAAGAAAAGAAACGACATTTAATGTTATTATTTACAATGTCAGTTCCAAATCACAACTATTATAGTGGTATTTTATTTAAACAAGTAATTTCTCAGATTATGACATGTGACGTTTGTAGATTATAATTATTTTACCACAGATAAAATTGAATGACATTAGACGCCTGACTGTGCGGAAAAATTTAAAATTGTCATAAGCCCACAGTACAACATATTATGGTCGTTAACTACTTTTTTTATTTACCACGCAACTTTCTACTAACTATTATTTTCAAAGGCCGTCTGTATTGGTACCTTATTCTTATCTAGTTCCAGTAGGAAGGATAAGAGAAACAGTGAAATTACTGAGTAATGCAACAATATGTTTAAGTCACAAGATTGGCTACGCGCAAGTAATATCCTTGTGATATTACGAGCGTCTATACGCAATCTTTAACAATCACAACAAAAAACAAATGTAAGAAAAATAATGTTACGAAGAAATATTGGTGTTAATTTTTATATATACTACATTAAGTACTACATTCAGTTTCATTTACTTTTGTATTAATAATAATCCGATCCAATAATTAATGTATTTAACTTACAAATTACGCCGACAATGTTTCTGTATTTACGGCTTACCTGATTCTAGGAACTTGAATGTAAGAACACGACCTACTTCATCAAAAGCAGCATATTAACTTCCCGGAAAATTATATTACTATATAAGAAGAAGCTGACTAATATATCAACGCAAAGCCAAAACAATAATGAATGGAAACTTGAAATTATGCACTAGGGTTCTTTTATAATATAGTGGTCCCTGAACTAAGAAAAGGTTTTTGATAATTGAGCTCAATTTTCAAAAGGGATGAAAAGTGGCGATGCAAAGTTAATATGATACGTTGCTATTTTCAAAGTTATTTGAATGAAATTCAGTATTAACGTACTTCATGTGAACACGTGTAAAATATTTTTTCGAAAATTTTCTCATGAAGGGGATAAAGGGGATGCAAATCAGGCTACTGTAACACTACTTTTTTTTTTGTCTGTGTAATTAGGTTAAGAGTTTTTTTAATTTTTGCAGTAGATTAATAAACTATGATTATTACTATTATTAATTTGGTATGAATATTCTTTGATTTTCGAAGTTATTTTAATAAAATGTTATATCTATATTTATAAAAGGGAAAGATAACTGACAGGATGTCCTATCAATGCGAGGCCTAAACTATACGATCAGAAGAAAATTAGTAATATATAGCCTACTTATCTAGATAGGTGCATGGCTATATTATATACCATGCTAGGACTAATAACAGCGGAATAAAAATGATACTTTATATTTTTTACAACTTACCGTGAGTAAAGTCGCAGAGCGCTGCTTGTAAACATTAAAGTATATTTCAACATACATTTGTTTCAACCAAAATAAAAAATAACTCAACTATGAAGCAGTTTGGGTATTAATAAAAATTTGGAAAAAAAAATGTTCCACATTCTCTTTTCGAATATCATAGCAAATTGTAGACCGAGATCTGACAGAAAGGACACATACATAAACTTTTATGCGCATCTAAAAGGTATGTCTTTTACTCTTAATTATTTAAGAAATTTAAATTCGAAAGAGCGTCATGCTTTCTTACTCTAAATCATTTATGCTTTAATGTAATGAAGATAAAACATGGTTATTGTGGATTATCCATAAGAAATAGACGTATGCTATTACAAACATTTTTGTAAACCTTTTTAAGGTGTACAATATCGTCATACATTATTTCGTTCTACCTCATCAGGTTTAGCCAGCGTTTGCAATAATAAACCGCAAGAAAATGTGTGTTCATTTAGGACATCACATTAGAAAACTCTACAATTTATCAGTGTTTTTTCATTATATTATGCGTGTATTATACATATAGATCTTCCTGTTAAAACTAATGTATCTATTAAAAAAACTGCATTCAAATCCGTTGCGTGAAGCAGAAAGTGACTTTGTTTTTACTATGCAGTGATAATAGAATATTGCTTTGGGGTTCTGGTATAGTCGTATAGTTAATCCATTAGTATTAGATATTATAAGAGGCAACTGTCATAAACTAAGGTATCGGGACTGAAAGATAGCGGTATATCCCACTGAAACTGTGTAGTTTAAATGGACAGGGTAGGCATCAGTATCCCTGTCGCAAAGCTTCGGGGATTTTCAATACGCTTTCTTAAAACGGAAACTATTGACATTGTTTTCCCGTTCTTGGAGAGGCCTGTGTCCAGCAGTGGACGTCTCGCAGCAAATGGGATGAAGATGATTTGCATTATGTAGTGACCCTATCTTAAGCGCTAAGGGTCGTGGATTCGATTCCCATCTAAGATAATTTTTGATATCATGAATATTTGGATTTATTCTGTGTCTGGCTGATTGATATGTATTTAAGTATAATATGAAAACACCGTGGAGCCCTGCCAGTTTCTGATAAAGACTTAAAAAAAACACTTTACTTTTAACGGTGCCAAACATATGTTTTTTTTAAGTTGTGCTTTATGGCCCTTCACATAAGATTCATTTTTATTTTTTATTTAACAGATAGACATAATCTCATTTTGCTCCTGGACTACAATGAAAATTCAATGGAATATTTTCTCTGCATACTGTAATTACCATTCGTTTGACTTTTAGAAGGAAAAAAAATATGTCAAATGAAGAGATACCTATTATGCTCACATGTTGTATATTCTTTTTTCGTTGTATTTCATTTCATACTAATTTGACGAGTGCCGTATTTGTTAGTATAATGTGATTATTGATTCGAATCGTTATTTTTGTCATAATAAGGGAATAGGTGGTTGTAATAAAATAAATTCTAGTCTCTTTATTTGTACAAAACATTTTTAGCAGCACGGAGTTTAATACTTTAAGAGGCATCATTTTGATTTCTGAGTCTTGAAATGCTTACTATAATTACATTTTGTGACGTTAGCCTATTTTTGGAAGAAATTAATTAATTAATAGCACGCCATATAAAGGTATAATAACCTTAATTAGAATAATAATAAATTCACGCCACAGCTCATAAATTAATGTGGCTCCGAAAAAGGTAGCATTAAGCATTTTAGTTACAACATAACAGTTAAAATACATATTAACCACCCGGACACAGAACAAACACAAATATTCATCTTATAAACGTTAGTCCTGGGAGAAGATCGAACCTACGTACTTTGGCACACTATCAATACTACCGAATGTGCCATCAGGTCCATCATGTATCTGTCTGCAACTGTTTGACTTATGACATGACGTGAGAATTCACTAGGGATTAAAAGCCTATAAGGTAACACTCGCATGTAGTAACATAGTATGGATCACTCATATCAATATATAATGTGTTCGCATTGCAGATTTGCAAGGTGAGAGACGCAGTAAAATTACTAGGTAATGTCACATAATATCTTCAAGTCACAAGGTTGGCAATGCTCTAGTACTTATGATATGATGATCGTCTATAGTCGGCGGTGCCGTAATCATGCGGACGCTTATTAACGCTCCTTTGCTTCGTATTCTAATTAAAAGTAAAAGAAAGGATTGTTATCAATCACCTGTAAGTGTAATTGTTATACAATGTGTCGTTTTTACATTAAATAATATATAAAGCGTACACTAAATATTTTGAATAATCTATTGTATCCAAATAATTACTTATTATTTGCTGCAGGGTTCCAGCAGAGTAGAATAGTACATAAATTACCCTCCTTGCACCATGTGTCAGAAAAGGCATCTAAGATACCTCAAAATGGCGATACATCCAACCGACCGACTGACGACCAAATAATATTAGCTCTAACTAAGAATATTCCTATGTCATTAAATCAGCTGTTTGACATCTACTGCTGGACCTAGGCCCCCTAAGTGACTTTCAATACGTGCCATACGTGCATTGATGGTACGTGGTCCCCATTCCAGAATTTACAGCTCTGTCGGCTATCGGTTCTGCGTTCTGCCGACTGCTACTTTTAATCTTTATATCTCACCTCTATATGAAGACTACAACAACTCAGAAAAGTAATTTTTGTAGTCCTTTCAAAATTGACGCATTTCATAAATTGTCGCATTAAAGGCCAAGATTCATTTACTTATTTTGGACCAAAACGCTTCTGAACATATGGTCTGTTGAAATCTTCCTTTAGGAATTCCAAATTTCTTTTAAATTCGGAAATAAATGGCAATCTTTCTAAGCCTGTAGGAAATATATTATTTTCAATTGATACAGCCTTCATCAAGGTGTGCGATAAATAAACGGAGAAGTTGACTTACTAACATATAAATGCAGGGCTTTATTAAAGGTTAAAATTTTGCAAAAGGAACCCCCATTTAAAATGTAGCACTAAGAAAGAGTTTTTGAAAAGTCACCCCCTATAGGTGCAACGTTAATATGAACTATGAAGAATATGAGCCTAGGAAACTTCAAGCCACGTATAAGTATAATCTAATAATAAAGTTAATAAGGAGGCAATACATAAACTTAGATGCTCCAATCGATCACATACACTTTCGAAATTAATTGTGACACAAGTGCGAAATTGTCGCTTCGCGTTTCTTGTTTACTTTCCATCGGTTTCAATTAACGTACCATCGATAATTCACGGGGTTTTAGTGTGATGTCATTGACGGTTTAAAAAATTAATCAACCTCGTGTGCTCAATTAAATACGCGTGACTAGTAACTTGCGCTGGAGTGATCGACTAATGCGACATTGTAGTGAAAAATCGAATGATGTTATCGTAATAGCCAAGCGATGTGTATCAAACTACTTTAATATACGCTCATTGATTTCTTGGTCATCTGATTTATAATAAACAAAGTTGAAGAGGCAAAGATATAAGATAAACTTTTGTATGCAACTTTGGGCGAGTAGTTTTTCTTTATGAATGTAATTATATTGTATAAACCTTATTTAACTATTAATAAATTATTTATTGTTATTTGTACATATATGTATGTATGTCACTTGTGGGTTAGAAATTTGTTTAGTTTATCTATTACATCAAAATTATAGTGCTGACTTTTCAGTATAAAAAGGTCACAAAAATTCGACAATACAGGTCGCTAAGGTGTCAGTAGAAAAATATAAGGGCAGCCTCCCAGCTAACAGGCTTTAATAATAATAACAATAGCCTTTATTAACAATCTTTATATTTATTTGCATAACATATTAAATACCTAATATGCAAAATATATTTTTAAAGATCAATTTTAGACCTAGCAATATAGACCTATATTTTCTATGTTTATATTTAAAATGCCGTGAGGTACCAGCAGAGTAAAATAATACCTCCCCCTGTACCAGGTGTCGTAAAACAGAACTGACAGATGGCGGTATATCTATGGCAGGATGGGCAGCAGCATCCCGCCCACACGCTTGCCCAGTACCGCAATTATGGGCAAAATTCCTCCTTTCTTAGAGATACCTATGTCGAACAGATATATTAGACACTGGTTTCAAGATTCCAGCCACATTTTTTCTGTCATATTCCCATCTACGATACTGTCTTCCTTTATTTATTTTCTGTATCCAGGACACCGTCCTGTCACTTATTTTGCCAACTTTTCTGTTTTACTTTTCTGTTTAGATGTCTCGACCATTTCCATTTTAGTGTTAGATCTTGTATTTCATGTTTATAATCTTGGTTTGTTTCCTTATTGCCACAAACCTAATTTTGTCCTTAAATTGTGTATTGAGTATATACTTCGTTGCCTTCTTTGTTGGCTGGTTTCTAAACGTTTAATATACCTAGCAATTCATACCGATGTTTGAACACATTTATTCATTTTTTTCGTTTACCTTTGATTGATATTGCTGTATTTTTCATTACGTCTTTTAAGGCTCAATATTTTTTCCATCTATGTTTACTATATTTTTAATATCTTTAGAAGTTATATCTGTGGGCAATATGACTATTGAAATATTGATTGATTTAATGGCTATTTTACAGCAATTTGTCATCAGTTTTGATTTGCTGGTATTCATCGATATTCTTACGATTTCAATTGTCACCTGTAAATACCAGACTATATACTCATGCTATATAGCTCATGACGCAGTGGTAAACTCGCCAAAAGATTTTTTTGCAACTCAGCAAAAGCATTTGACCTACTTTTTCAAGGTTTTGTGTTGGGATTGGTGATTTAAAATAACCTCTGTTATTTAGTAGGTACATTAAGCCATTTAAGGTACCAACTGCATTTTCAGTACTTTACATCTAAATTGAGGCCTCGTGGGGGTCAAGGTCCATGCTCCTTGTACACTCAACATAATGACCTGTATAACTTTATTATTGGATTTTAAATTTATTTGCCATGGCATACCAGCAGAGTGAAATTGGCACGCTTACCGCGAAATTAAGGGCTAGTTTAATAATAGACATCCTTCATCCACCTGTCGGAACCGGCACATTAGTCTCCTCTTACAATACCCAATATAGAGGGAGGTATCCTGCTCTGCCGGTAATCCACAGCAATTCTCTATTTTGTATATAAATTATCTGCACCACTATATATATATTTTTTTCTGTTTTGTGTAATGGTTGACTGGGATATAATGCCATCTGGCATTAAGTCCGCCATTTGTACATTTTGTGACATTTTGTACAATAAAGTTAAATAAATAAATAAAAAAAATTATTGTGTGTAATAAATAAGTAAGTGTAAGAAATTTTATCACAGTTGACTATTAGTCATCATTTTGGAATATTTTAGACTATAGTACAGATATATTAGAGAGGAACCTTAACAATAATTACCAGATAATCAACGGCATTATATAGCACCGGATAACAATACATAAGTCAAAAACACTACATATTTAATAAGGGTCCATTTATATTATTCCAAGACAATATTAAATTTGTATATCACAATAGTTACCACGATAAATGTAACAGCTGAAAATGAATCCCCACCTACTCCCCATATCGCACAATAATCATGCTATCTATGCTTGGCCTCGTATTTCACCGCGAAGCCTGATTTACATATGATTTCCATTTGCGAGTCTATTTATACGACTAATGTGTAGTAGATGCAAAAAGGTTACCTCGCGAAGGTTATCGCCACGAAAAGGAATATTTTCAACTAGTTAAGTGACAACATGATTCGTGTGAGACGATTTCCGCATGTTCTTCAACGCGCAATACATAAAATACTTCTAATAATAAAAATACTATTTAACGGTTTTTAAAGTTGAAAAGCCGTTAGAAATTATTTAACTGTCAATATATATTTTCAACGTTCGAAATTAAACAAATACTGAATTCACATATTTTGTTCTAATTTTAAATGTTTGCAATCCATTCAACATAAAAGATAAATTTATTTCAAAGCCGTTAAAAGTATTTAATCAGAAATAGTGAACGCGTATATGTTAGAAAATATATTAAATACTGCTAGTATATGTGAGGCTCTGGGCCGGCAACGTAAACAGAAATGAATAAGAGCTATATACTGCACTATTGATCCAATCCGGCTTCGCACGGGTGCAATGAGGATAAAAAATGGTTATAGTTGATTTTCGCTAAGTAATAGAAATATATCATCGCGGACTTTATTGTAGACCTTTTTATCGTGTGCAATACTGTATGTAGTACATTATTTTATTTATCGCAGCCGGTTCAGTCAACGTTTGTAATGGAATCGCAAAAAAATGGGTTTATTTAGGACGTCACATTGAAAATTTTTCATTATACATATAAGCCTTCCTTTCTATCTAACTTTGTTTTATCATATATGGTAATTATGCTATAGTACTAAAAGATTCATGCGCGTGTGTCTGAGCAGAGGGCTCACTGGTACAGCTGAGTAAAAAGTCATCATCAGATCAGCCGCAGGTAGCTTTGCTGGGCTTCGACCTTTAAATATCAGAAGCCCATAACCATCACGCTGGGCAGGCATGGTGGTAGATAGTAGCATTTATAAATAATAGTTTTTAAACAGTCTAAATTCTATAGATATGGTACGCGTAAGCTTGTGGCATGAGTAGTTGCTTGGTTTCCTGTGGAAGTTTTTTCAGAAGACGGAAGAAGGGTTATTCTAAAAGGGTATAAATAAACTTTTTACAGGGTCTATAACACATGAATTAAAACTTCTTGTTATAATTTCTATAGGATTGATTGCTATTGTTTTTTATGAACGAAATTGATATTTTAGTCCTGCAGCGCCATTGTTTTATAATGATGATGCCCCTTTACCGTGCCAAGCGATGACCGTTCTTTTCTGTATTTTATGTTAATAGAAAGAACATAAAGAAGAATATAATCTTGACCTGGCCAATCGACTTTTATAAATAGACTACTCAGAGATCAGTACGACCTCGGTAATGCCCTTAAATAAGATGAGAAAATATCACAGGTTACATTACCTAAGGCCAATGATAACTCGTGCGATAATTTTTAATGAAAATCCCTTGCGGTCTTCACCATTACACGCTCGGTGGAGTTTCATATTATGGACGCAAATAGTTGTTTGTGTGAAAATGTTTCTGTCAAAACTATACCACGATCAAAATCGTTGTTCAATGTTTATTTTTCTGAAATGTATCTACACTTTTATTATAACTCGGCGGATTTCCAATTTGTCCCCATTAGAATGCTACATTATTCCTGAGTAACACCAAAATCATCATCCTACCAGCCATTGAAAGTCCACTGCTGGCCTCTCCAAGAAATGAGGTATTTTGCCCATATTTGCCGCGCTGGACAAGCGTGTTGGCAATCGCAGAGAGCAGCTGGGGAATGACAAGGGATACTTTTGCAAGGGAAACTCTATGCAATTATTTCTGATAGCTACACGTCTCATAATTGGAACACAGAATCATTCACCCGAATTAAAACGTAGCAGAATTTCGAATATCACGAACACGAAAACACGGTCGGGTACAGATTGGATACAAAATTTCATGTACCCATCTGTTAGTATGACGTCATGTCCCATGTACTTGGCCTTAAGCTTTTGGGTTTAATACAAAGTAAGCTAAAAGTATTTTTTATAAAGTTAAATGTATTAAAAAGAAAAAAAACTTAAAAAAACTGATCAACTTGATTTAAAAATTTTAATTGCTATTAAAAGTATGTAGACGTCAAAACCGACCGTTAGATTTTGTATACAGGATGTTCATATAAACCAGGTCTTCACTTTTATAACATTAGTGAAGTTTTCCCCTGATGTCCCCTGAAGTTAGTGTGACAAGCTAGTCGTCATATCAGCTATTAAAAGTCTAAGGAATGTTGCCTATAATTGCCGCACTAGATGTTGGCAATCGCTGATCCTTATCCTGTGTATTTGAGTTACTCTGTTTGGGAAGTATATACCGCTATCTGCCGGTTCTGGTACCTTAGCCGTATTTTACTTACTATTCTTCAGTGCCGATACCACACGAGAAGCTACTAACCCTGTTGTTTTACAAGCATTTTTAAGTTTAAGTTTAACTAAAGTTTTATAATACGAAATTTCGTATTAAGATAAACCAATACAAAATATATTTCTGTATATTTTTTTTCTATATTATAAAGTCTCCAAAAAGCATACAGTCCGCTAGATTGTAAACGTGACCGCAGCCTATAGATTCTCATGTCGTCACAAAGATATCCCTAACGTGTCGCTAAAGTTGTGACTTGAGTTGTCACATTGCCTAGTAATTACATTGCCTCTTTTACCCTTCAATTCAGAACACAACAATGCAAACACTGCCATTTGGCGGTAGAAATAGGTGAGATTGTGGTACCAATACAGTCGACCTTCGTAAGAGGTATATCTCTTAGAAAAGCATATATCGCTATCTTTGTATGACACCTTTATTAAATTATTATTAAATCAACAGAATAATTTTCTTTAAAAATGTTCTAGTATCTTTGTTATGTAAATACATATACTAATACAAACAGGTTTTAAATGATATTTTTAAGTGCGCTGGAATAGGATATAATAGAACTTTAAGTCTCTACTCCATAATTACTCAAATTTAATAGCTTAACACCGGATATACCACTTTTAAATTTTAAAGTATTCAAAAACTTTTATTGTTTAGATGTAACGTATGAAATCTGATAAGCCCTACCTTGAAAAGAGATTTTTTTTTAGTCTAAGATAGTATATTAGATTATTTTATTACTAATAATGATGAACATTAAGTAAATTAAACCAAACTCTATCTTGTTGTTATCTGATTTGAACTGTCTCTGTCTACGAAACAATATGATGAAAGTTTTTATGCCTTACATTATCCACTGCTGGACATTGGCCTCCCCAAATAGGGGGTAACTTTTCCATCAACTCGGACAGCTTAGCTTTGCGAAGGCAATACTGCGGAACGGATAACCCGCCATCTGTCAGTTCCAGTACCTTAGTCATCTTTTTTTTTACCTGGTAAAAGGGACTTCCCCTTTTACCAGGTATAAAAAACTATTGTACTCTTGCGATACCATACAGCTGAACATTACCCACGTATGAAGTTAATAAAATTCATGCAGGAAAAAATATTAACTTCTTTAACTAATTTATTAACTACATAAAATTTTGTTCAGTTGCAGTTGAATAATATGCGAATAAAAGTACTTAAAATGTCATACCTACGTCATAGACAGCTGCAGTAACTAGCTGCAAAATAAAAACAGACGACCCCATGTTAGTAAATGTATATTTCTTGCATGCTAAATCTTAAATTTAAATTTAAAGAGTGTATAAATTTAGTATGACTTCATTTGTGTGACTACATACATGTAAAAGGCACAGAAGATGAAGTGACGATTTTAATAACTTTTTATATTTGAACTACTTTTTTAATGACTTTAAAATGTAGTTTATTTTACTTTAAAATAGTTTTTTTCGGCAAAATCTTGCGGCAACGTTTTTAATATTACTTAAATAAATAAGTAGTTTTTCTGTAAGTTTTGATAACGTAAATATTAAAAATATTGTTTAACATTCTC
Source organism: Heortia vitessoides (assembly GCA_020976665.1). Lineage (NCBI taxonomy): Eukaryota > Metazoa > Arthropoda > Insecta > Lepidoptera > Crambidae > Heortia > Heortia vitessoides. The sequence goes on from JACJUM010005601.1 coordinate 13,366,496, forward strand.
ACTTATTTATGCGATAGCCAATTTCGACTAACTTAATTTTATGACGTATGTATTGGCTTAGATATCTCGGTATATGTATGATATTTGTGTTTTTCTGTGTGAGTTCACCAATTAAGCGTAACAAATAAGACCTTCAAGATTACTTTTACTTTTACGTGAACTTTATATCGTAACAAAATATAAACTATAAACTTATAAAGAGATAGACAGACTCATGACATGAGACATTGGTTATAATACTCAATGTGTTTTAAGAAACGTAACTATAGCAGCCAATCAAGTAAAAAGTGAGCTTAAAAAAAATTGTACCCTAAAGAATTCTTAGTGAAACCCCCACAAATATATGCAAATACATTTGTAGGCTTCAAGGAAATTTTGGGCTCAAATAAGGGGAGTGACCCAACCAAGTTACATTTAACCTACAAGTATCTCGTCCCTCCGCAGTTCCGCGGTGAAATTGGCTGCAAATTAAGTTTGTAGGTAATTATTTGGGGTGATTTATTTCCAACCCTGCTTGAATGTTGGTTAGGAAAAAATGCTATACTCCCATAAATATCAAGGTAAATTATTTGCGTTTCAACAGAAATTCTCCGTTTAGGAAACAACTCCTGTTTATAAGAAATAAGTAAGAAGATTATTAATATTAAACTAATTAATTGCACGATAATGCTTATGTTTATATCAATTTAAAATATTTTCTCAACTAATTAATTAAAGAGATATTTGCCAATGAATACTTTATTCATATATGCACTTTTTATCTATTTATGTATAAAAGGAGAAGCTGACTGACTGACTGACATATCAACTCAGGATATAAACTATGAGGGTTAGAAAATTAAAATTTTGCACAGGGGTTTTTTATAAGGTAGGGGAGAACTAAGATAGGATATTTGAAAATTCACTCCCTAAAAGTTAGAATTAAACCATTTTGTTTTTAAGTTATTTAATAGAAATTCAGTATAAAGGGTCATCGTTTAAAATTATGAATTATTTTTAATCATTTTTTAAGCGGTCAATGAGGTATACAAATTTAGTATAAATTGCTACATCGTAACACGGGTTAAAACCATAAGTTGCTTTTAGATCAATTTAGAAACAGTTGGAGCTCCTATATTGTACGTGCACTACGTGCTGATCTTTAGGTGACATATTGGCGTTAAACTAAAAATAACTTCACTTCCTTAGTTTTTTTATTATTGTTTAATCATAATATTTATTTACATAATTCCACTTCATATGAGTATACTATATAATCGAGCAAGATGTTATCATCAGTGTGATAGTATTAAATTCTGTGACAGCTTCTTGCGTTATCTACCATGATCAATATATTTACCATAGTAAAAAGGTTTTATTCTATGGTAAAGAGTAAATATTGAGAGCTTTATTAACAGCGTTGCATAAGTTAGAGCTAATGGCAAAGTATAATTTTGGTGACGCATCCGTACGCACTTATTCCTATCCAGGGAAAGTATTTTTATTTAATTAGTATTTGGAAGACTTTTACGATTAAGCATTTTACTAATTCCTTATAGACAAACTTGTATAAACCTATCTCTTTGTCACGTTTTTGCTGTTTCAATCCTTATATATCATCATCATTGCTGCTGTAAAACGTCCACTGCTGGTCTTAGGCCTCCCCAAGAAAGACCGAATTTGCCCATATTTGACGCACTGGCCAAGAATGGTGATAATCGCAAAGCCTAGCTTAACGAGAGAAATACTGCTGCCTATCTCCGCCCTGTTGCATTTAATCTACACTAGCTTTGGTTTTGGGTGGATATACCGCCATCTGTCGGATCCGGTACCTCAGTCACCCGTTACGACAACTTTTATTTACGCCATCCCTTGGAAGGTCAGCAAAGACTATTTTTATATTTTATATTAATTTCCTAGCATACATCTCTTTACTTCCTCAGTAGTCATTAATCATTATACATGAGTGTCGGTTGAGGTATACCGTATACAAATATTTTATAAAAATGCCGTTCCAGTTTGGTCAGCATATGTCTTCTACCTTTAGCAACCATTCCTACCTTTCTATTATAAATTACTGTCATAATGCTTCCTTTATTCTACCTTTTAGTAAAAACTGTTTTACTATTTTTAAAATACCCTAAATTCTTTAATACATCAGCTATCTGCATTCTTTGGAGTTTATAAATACGAATACATATAGAGGCATACATTTGAAGTGCCCGATGGCGCAGGCCCTTATTTTGTACATTTAAAGGTCATGGGTTCGATCCCCTCCCAGTATGTAATAATAAAATGTAATAATAATAATATATTTATGTAATTAATTATTATTTGTTCTTTTTATGATTCCCACACGTGTGCCTAGCGCGGAAATTATAAGACAATTCCCCCTTTCATGTGGAGACCTATATCCAGCACCACGTTTAGCGACTGCTATTAATATATAAATACATACATTTACACCAATGTAAACAATAATTCGTCTCATAAATGTTTATCCTGGGTGGGGATCAAACTCACGGCCTTTGATGCAGAGACTTAAAGAAAACTGCAGAGAATTGATAGTGATTTCAAATTTAGCTATTAAAAAATTGCAGAAATCACCTACAATTCTTACAGTATATTAAAGAATATATTACCAATGCTGTATATATTCAACTTGTTATTTAATAGAAATATATCCTACAAAAATATATTGAAACAAGTGAATCCTTCGGGGGCTTTAAGGTGCACTCAATAAATAAAATTTATGTGGATTCACTTACCGTCCCGACCGACTATCTAAGTCACCTGATGCTCGTAGAATTTTTTAGAAGAGTTTTAAATGGTCGATCTCGATGTTCTCGTTGGCTTAGTTTAAAATAGTGAAAGTTTGACAGTTTGACATCTAATCCCAGGAAAGTTGCATTCAAGAATAAATACTGAACTATCCTAGCTTTAAGTTCGTTAGAAGATAAATCCAATTTATATGATCACTAGGAACTTGTA